>BTSY01000003.1:32690385-33257885 GCA_036245785.1 Pristionchus fissidentatus | reverse complement strand
TTCCGGTTCCCGGCCAGATTTTCCGGCCCCGGCTCTACTCTCTATTTCGTAATTATACTTTTTATCGGCGATAACTTTCTTCAAAATAAATATTTCGATAATTCCTTGGACAGAAGTTATTCGATTCTGAACGGGAACCTTTTCCCAAAACAACAGATAATTCCGTTCACGGGAACATACTGAAATGAAAAGTTATGAAAAGTTATAATAACTTATAAAAAGTTATAGCATTTTGTTCATAATATGTCATTTTGACTGTATGTAGGGGTGACCAGTGGGGTTGAATTCTTTAGATTACGATCCAAAAAAAAAGAGTTATATATTCAGAAATAAGGAGTTAGGTACTTTCTTTACTCGTTCCTCTTCAACAAACGAAATGAACACTTGCCTGTAATCGAAAATCATTTCAAATAATAGTTGTCGCATACAGCACCTGACCCTACCTATTTGTACCTATTTTTAAGAAAACATATTTTAATATCTTTTGTTGTGGTTCACCTCTTTTTCCCATTCGTCCAACGACTTTTCAGAATCGCTTTGAGATTCCAATTCACCCTCAGCCCGATGATCCTCGAATGAGAGACGTGAATTTGTTGCTTTTCCGCCAACCGTCCATTCGATCGTGTTAATCAGTCCCGTGCAAAATGAATAAACGAAATCACGGAGAGGAACGTTCCTGTAATTTACTACTGTCTACTGTGAGATATACTCTTCAGTCGTTCGTTTGGCGATACTTGCGCTCCTACAGACTATTTTTATCAACGTAAACTAACCGTTTGGCATCATGTTTCATGGCCAGGTTCAACTCCAATTCGAGTGATTTCATAAGATATTGTATGTTCTGAAAGGCATAAGAAATTAAAGTATTATTGAAAAGTAACATTTTCACCTGGGGAACTGCACCGCTGTCCACTATTTTCTGCATTAACTCGAAGGTGCGAGTGATCAAATTTCCGATTCGATTTTCCGATGCGAAATTTAAGGCCTGAATTCACCATTACAAATAATTTTTGACTAATGAATAAGTACTTTTCAACATGTAATAAAACCAAACTAACTTTTCTCCTCCACTTCTCAATAATATCCTGCTCAGAGAAAGAGATTTTTTTTTTCTGAATAATATAGGCAATTTTTAAAAAAAACCGACAAATTAGAAACGTGTGAAGTGCGTAATTATAAATACAAGAGAAGACTGTTCAATTCCATCGCATGGCGCCTTGTAAGGACGCAAGAACAATACTATGAGACTGAGATATAGAGAGAGAACCAACAAAATACCCAGCGGACGATGTTCCATAAGAACGTGCCCAGTGGCATCGAGAGACCGCCGCGTTCTTCTTCAGATGTTTATCTTAGGATGGATATTGTGTCGGCACAGTTTACGTTATTATTCATATCATGCTCCCCCCCTTGACCTCCTCTCGCTGGTGCCCCACATCATTCCACAGGCCGGTCAACCTTACAGAAAGGCCTTTGGAGTGATAGAGTGTGCGAAATCGAGAGGGACTCTCTCACTTTTGCACACTCTCTCGCCCCAACCCTGGTCTGTAGGTTTGGAATCATGTGGCCCACTACAAGCAATGGAATGAATCTGTTATTCTCTCTTTCTATCGGATTCACATAATGATCAAGGGGGGGGGGGCTTCAGGGACTTGACGGAGACATTCGATCACAGATTCCTCGACCTCAACAACACTTCGTAGCTTAAAGACTCGAAACTATGGCAAGCTGCACTTTGACTCTCACATCCTCCCTGCCCTCTACTATACCGCAGATACGGCTCCACTATAAGACGGTCACATCATCTATCTCCACCACTCATCGGGCGGTCTCTCGTCTGAACGAATCTCCACACAATTTTATAGAAGAAGACTAAGGGTTGGAGTGTGAGCATCGATGAGCTCGCCACGTTCTGCGATTTGAGAATATCGAATTGTGAAAAAATGTATAATCTCGACTATTGACAATGAACAAGTGAGATATAGACACGTGTCGTGTTACGTTTTATCGATAGAACTTGAAATGGTCGACGAGGAAGTGCAATGCGAAACTTCTTCATTAATTTTCGTGTGCTTTCGATTTGTGCGCGTTGAGTTCATCGACAGAAATGAATCTTTTCTCGCAGTGTTCGCACTTTTGCCTCTCAGGTCCATGCACTTTTCTCACATGATCCCTCAGTGCACACTTATAATTGAATTGCTTGCTGCATACGTCACACGAGAATTGAGGAGCTGCAAAAATATTTTTACAGCTCACTAGTTCATCTTTGAAAAACTAGAAGCCTTAATTTTAGTATCTATGCCTCTCAAACGAGGTCTAGGTTTATCTGCCATACACACCATCTTTGACATTTCGCATGATCTGTAAAGGCATTAAAGGAGGACGAACAGCAGGATATCTTAACACGACAACCCTGAACTTCCGTTTACTTACTGTAAGACAAAGGTTGACATATTTGCGAGAACTCACCCATTTACATGTTTGTTTCGCCCTCTCTCGCTGTCCACCGCAATTTGCATGGAGTCGGCAGAATGCCTCGGAATCAGACAATCCTCCCTCCCCCTCTTCCCCAGCGGGAGTAAAGTGCACGCAAATTCGACACGGGAGATAAAGTTGACCGAGAGATTTGCTTACTCGCGCACGTGAAAGAACGCCCCTCCTACGTGCGCGGCAATTTGACCCTGATTGTCCCTGAGCCCTGTAGCTTCTTTGCTCGCGAGTATCCCGGTTCGGAGGAAAGATAGAGATCTCAAGTTTTGGATTTCCATAATCATTCATAGGTGTAAGCGAGTAATGTGATTAGTTTCAGATCCCATTTTTGCTGTTCTTCCTCCTTTAATCGCTTTCTACTACAAGTTTGTAGTTACAAGTTTGATTTTTTAGTTTGTAGTTAGTTTTTTTTACAAAATTTGAATTAGTGTTGCGAATTCGGCCAGAAGCGAACATTCGTCGCGGATGGGCTCAGAACCACTGTGAATTAGTCGAAATTGGCCGTGTTTGAACATCCCCCAAATCGGCCGAAATGGACGACCGAATTCGCAACACCACTTTGTAGAGGATGACTTGTGAGCTAAGCTATGATGTCGTCCCTTCACATCTAATGGCAATCTTCGACTTACGTCTATGAATTGTCATGTGGCTATCGCGACTGCTTTCAGTCGAATATCTCGCCCCGCACTCCTCGCAGGCAAATCTTTTCTTAGCGATTTCTGCTGCAGCTGCAGGATTTTGATGCTGCAGCTTATGCTGCTGCAACGCGGTGCTCGACTTGAACACCTCCGAACACTCGCCGCATTTTCGATTGCAGAGGGAATCCATGTGCGACTGAAAAATATCAAGGTCGAATGTCAAAATAATATAGTGGGAGAAAATCAGTGAGATTCTCCACCGTCTTTTCGTGTTTAACTTTATTCTGATCTTCGCCCCTTTAATAAAAATTACCTTGTAAGCCCTGAAGTGGCTGAAAGTCATGTCACAATTGTCGCACTTTCGACCGGTGCTTCTACTGCCGGGTATTCGGAGGTACGCAGGCGCTGTCAGGTCTGCAGCAACTGCAGCAACTGCAGCAACTGCAGCAGCTGCGGCTCCTCCTTCAGTAATACCGACGGCGTCCTCTCCCATAGCAGGTATATTGTCACGAATCACGGTGAAATTGGCGATTTCACACTGAAATTGGTATGATTTGCATAGCGCCTTGCAGTAATAATAAATGAAATAAATATTAGTCACGTACCAAATCGTGGCCGTGCGAACGCGACTCATGCCCACAGTCACAACGGAATGAGATTCCGGCCTGGAATGAAATTAGTTTATGATTTGGTCACAGCAACGTGCCTAGGGCCCAATGCTATTTGAATAAATTAGCAGGAAATGATTTCATTACAAAATACCATACCTCCTTCGGGCTGATTTTGTGCCGATTTCTCAAATGCAAAGCAAACGTAGCAACATTGTAGAATCCGCGCTGAAAAATTTCAAGTGGACACATCATTCCACGGGCCGGTCAACCTTACAGAAAGGGCTTTTGAGTGAGAGAGCGTGAGAAATCGAGAGGGACTCTCTCACTTTTGCACACTCTCTCACCCTGACCCCTGTCTGTCGGTTTGGAATCATGTGTGGAGAATTGAACTGTGGGTTGAAATTGATTGTTTTAATAGATATACCTGTCGTCTAAATTGATTGTCAACGATAAAAAGCAGCAAAATAAATTCTTACAGCGCAAAACGGGCACCACATGAGACGCTTGTCAGATTGCGTTGTGCGCGGGTCGACGCGTGTTTTTGCAATGACGGGAGCATTCTATAAAAAAAAATTATTTAAACATTTTACCAACCCCTAAACCAGTCGATTTTCCCATGTTCCATCTTGATCCTAATTTGTTGCGATTTTTCAACTTTTTCACTACTTTGTTGCGAATAACACAACTTTTGACCAAGAAAAGAAAAGAGGTAAAATTAAAAATTATTTATATTGCATATCTACCAATATCGATGAATATCAAATTTTTTCGAAACAACAATTCACGGGGTTTTGGCGCGAACAATTTTGAACGGCTCTCGTAAATTCCCTTCGAGATCATCTAGAGAATCCCCTGATCGGCGGAATGTCAGTCAGTACACAGTCTCTCTCCCTTTCTCTCCTCTTTCGCTGACCCCTTCCCATAAAGAGAAATGCTCTCTTTTAATCGACCTCTCTCCCACACCCCCTGTAAAATACCGTGCGCTTATACTATTTAGAATTGTTTTGAATTACAGCAATTCCATTTCCCGAATAACATTATAGCTAGTGACTTTAAAATTGTTTCATGAGCCATTGCAACTCCGTAAACCACAAAAAGCACAGCAACAATTTGACGGGAGAAACTGCTGACCAATGTGTGTGAGCGAGTGGGCACGACGAGTTTCCACCGTCTTGAATCGCGCGTCGCACGTGCTGCACTCGAATTGGTATTGAGCTGCAGCTGCAGCCGCAGCAGCAGTGCTGTGCTGCAGCATCGTGTGGTGTCGCAGCGCCGACTGCGACTTGAACACCTGGCGACACTTGCGGCATCGCGTACCGCACAGGCTGTCAGTGTGTCTCTTAAATATGTTGTGAATCCTTTAAATCACCTAAAGTGCGTTAACTGAAAGAGAAAGAACGAAGCGCGGACCAACGAAGTTGAAGAATACACATAGAGAACTCCTACTATTGGTTGGCGGGCCAACAAGCACTGAAGTTGGCCTGCCAACCAATATTTAAGTAGGGACAACTTATATATTGGGAGACCCTACTTACATATTATAGGCGCGCCAACTTGAGTGGTTGTTCTTAGTAGGATTTCTCTCTGTGTAGTTATGTAAGAAATAGGATGGCAACGTCAGGGCATATCTGTGCATTTCAGTCTCGATTTTTCAAGTGTGCCGATACATTTTCCTTCTTCAGTCGTGGAAAAAAACGAAAGCTTAGAGGCAACCTTCTTCTAGTATGTCTGCGCTCTGTACAGGCATACCTTGAGTGCTGAGCGTCCAAAGAAGCGGAAACCGCATCTCTTGCATGTGTTTTCTGCTGAGGGTGCGGAACCCTGAGTCCGCCGGATATGTCCTTCCTTCATCCGATACGGGCCACGGATGGCCCCTTTCTTCTTTGCAACAGTAGAAGCAGAAGCAACCTGTTAAAAATTTCTCTCCCGAATTATCTCTGCCAGACTATCATAATTGTTTTTTTTTTAAATAGAGAATGTATTTAAGAGACCCTTCAGGAGAAAAGTAACGAATGAGCAGTGACCTCGGGTGGTCGAACATACAACAGCCCCTCAAACTGTTTTCGTGGAATGATATCTTTTCCCGGGTGCTTATCGCCGGCTCGTCTAGCTAACTTCTAGGTCATTTTTACCTAGAAAAGAATTCATATTCAGGTGTCGAACATTTTTTTGATCTCATACTGAATAGATTTCATAAATATCATCGCATATTTTCGGCCATCCAGCCCTTTCTCTTTTTTTGTGGATGGTCTCCTAAGAACAGTGGGTATGTACTTCGAATTACGCCCTGGGAGAAAGTAAAGCTATACGGTTAGGTGCCCTTGTATGTCTACAAACATAGTGATCTCAATCTATTTTTTTACCTTTTTCTGCGTATTATCTATTTCTCTGTCCGATTCGCTCGATGATTCTCCGGAATCACTTTGAGATTCAAATTCAACGGCACCCTGATCATCCTCGACATCAGTTGCCTTTGTGCGAAGCCGAATTTGAAAAATAGAAGTATTTCCTATTCCATTTCTCTGCTTATTAATCTGCAATTCGTGCTATACAATACAGTGAGAAATTGTCCTAGGTGAAATATTGCGTGCGTGTTCGGAACCCTCCTCGTCATTACTTTTTTTGTTTTCGTTTCAAACGTTCACAGTCCAGTTTCTCGAGTAAAACCGTTTTTTTTTAAATCAAGGACGTCGTTGAGAGTTTGAGTGTTTCGTATTAGCATCACTGTAATACCTGTTTCTTTCCGACACTGATATTGGCTTGATTCAATTCTTCGTTTTTCCAATTATCGATTATCAATTCAATCGTGTTCTTCAGTCCCGTGCAAAATGAGTAAACAAAATCGCTATGAGGTGCGTTCCTGTAATTTTTTACAGTCTTCTGTGAGAGCGTGAGAGGTTCACCAAGCCTTCCATCCCCCTGGGTGGCGATAAAATTGGTAGCAACTTTGATTGCGGAATGTAACGTGCCCCAGAAGCCCGGTCAGCAGGGGATACGTAGACCTAGTTAGCGAACAGGCCTTACCGGTGAGCCCCCGCAGAGTAGTTGCTTGTCGACGTTAACATCTCTTGATTCCGGTAGTAACTTTACCTTTACCTTTACCTTTCTGTGAGAGCAAGTTGAATATCCTACTCATCAATCATTCATCTTAGGCCCCAACATCGCCTGTCTAGGTTCTTATTTCATATTGTTCAACGTAAACAAACCGGTTATCATCATGTTCCATAGCCAGGTTCAACTCCAATTCAAGCGATTTAAGAAAATACTCCATGTTCTGAAAAGCACAAGAATTAGAGATTAATTATAAAACAGCGTTTCACCTGGGAAGCAGCACCATTGTCCACAACTTTCTGCATTAACTCGAAGGTGCGAGTGATCAAATTTCCGATTCGATCACCCGAGGCGAGATTGAAGGCCTGAATTCATCATTACGAGTTGTTCATGAATACTTTGCAATTCTCGCAAAGGAATATCGCCATTTAAAAATAAGTAACTAACTACTTACTTTTCTCCTCCATTTCCCGATAAAATCCTGCTTTGATGAAGAGATGTTCATTTCTGAATAACGATTTTATAATGTTAGATACATATATGAAGGGTTTTTACTAAACCCTCCAAACTGGAACTAGTTCACTGGAAAATGCACTAACTTCCAGTGAACTAGTTCCAGAACTAGTGAACTAGGGAACTAGTTCCAGACCAAAAAACACAACTAGTTCCAGTTTGAAGGGTTTAGTAAAAACCCTTCAAATATGTTTGCGAAGAAATTGTGGCAAAATGTGAGAAAATGCAAATTTAATGGGAAAATGAAGAAAAACTGAATTCCATCGCATCCTAGTGTGGACGCCAAAAAGATACAAGAGAGATCGAAAGTTTTGGCGGGAAATTTCCCATAAGAACGTGCCCAGTGGCAGCGCTCGATGCTACTAGAAACGCCGCTTTTTTTCGTTAGACCAAATCATCGATATCGGCACGGTTTAGGCTATTCTTCATAGTTTCGCAGCGTCAGCTAATGGCGAGAACACTCAGCATCCTCCTCCGTAGGAAAGTGAATGCGTCGGATGTGACGTTGCAAATCACCAATTGAGAGAAAAATTTGAATTCCCGCAATTCCATATGTCGGTTCCCCGTGGAGCTAGAGGTATGAAATTTGATTTTTGTGCTTTTCCGGTCCAAAAAAACCTTAAAAAACAATTTTCAAGTCACTATCTCAACTGGCAGCCGAGATATGGAATTGCTTGAATTCAAATCTTCATATCAATGATTTTTAACATCGCATAAGTCTTCCTGAACTTGTTTGCATTCGTGCCCGAATCTTCTTTCAAAATAAGCACTAAACATATTCTTGCATGCACTTCCGGCCATTCCTCACGCGCTCCTACCTCTTATCACGAATTTGTCGATCAAAAGATAATAAGTATGAAATGAGAAAAGGTGAGTGTCACTCACAGCTCCTTATCTCTGCATCATCTCCTGCGTTTCCTGTTGCAATTTTGGTTGAGTGAGGGTCTCGAACTATTGATCGACTATAGCATCTTACATATGTAACTTTATTTTCACGCGTTAGCGTGTTCGCGTAATCGCGATTCGTTCGCTTCTTGCACGCACAACATCTCTCTCTCTCTTTTTCTCTGCTTCTCTCCATTCTCTCTCGTTCTCTCTCCCCACTTTTCTCTCTTTCTCTTCGCGCGCTGCTCTATCATAAACAGTTGCTCTCCATCTCTCCGTCTCTCTCACTCTAGGCAGTTTAGCGCTGTTTCACGCTAAATAGCGCACTACGCAGCGTTCTTGGCGCAATGCCAGCATTTAACTCGCAAAAGGATCAACGCCTTTCGCGTGCTAATTTAACCTATTTTGTGTCGAAATGTTCGCTACTCGCCTTCATCATCTATTCCGCTTACTCTTTCATAAACTATGTTGATCAAAATGTGATCGATATATTGTTTGGCATTTCAATGTTTTTTATCCTCCCAGAACTACTATAACTCTTGCTCACTACACACCGAAAAAATGTATTACTTTTCATACATGCCATGGACGAGGAGAGGAACCTAATCCATTAAAATGTATAAAAGCTAATACATTTTAATGGATTATGTTCCTCTCCTCGTCTATGGCATTCATGAAGAGAAATCAAAAAAAAAATTTTGTGTACTCAAATAATTGCTTCAATTTCACTCACAATCAGATGACGCGATTGAAGACCGATGTGATTAAGAATGTGGAAGCTCTTCTGGACAAAATCTCATCGAAATCAACGAAGAAAGAGAAAGACGAAGTTATAGTGGAGATTGCGCGCATGCAAATGGACGAGGAAACTGTGAGAAAAGTGAGTTATTTCGAAATTTTAAATACACAAATCTTCATTTTTCATCATCTAAAGATCGCTCAACCCTGTTAATTTTCAGACAGCGCGCGTTGTTTACGAGAGAGCCATCACGAATCTTGACCTTTGCCAATTCTACGCTGAGCTATGCACAGTAAAAGTGGGTGATTGCTGATAAGCTACGATTTTTTTAGATATATGAATCCAGGGAAGACGAAATTGTGCATTTTTGTTCACTTTACAGATGCGCAAAGAACATATTGCGAATGACGGCGTTTCGATTATGGAAAACGAATTGCTGCTGCTTACTGGAGGAATTTTCCAAGAACAAAAAAATTCCGTCGACGAAGAAACAGCGAAGGAATCTTCGCGAAGGCTGGGAAACACGGTGTATGTTTTGCGTAATATTCTAGGTAAAACAGGTAAAGGTGTTCCATGTCAAACGATTTTACAGTAGCAGGCTACCACGCTAGATGGGGCAAGCCGGTAAGCCAGCTGCAACGTGGGATTACGTAACCCAAGCTGTCCCAAGGCATTCTAGAGAAATGTTTGAAGTCTCTTGACCACATTTTGTTTGACCCGAGTTCCTGATATCTCAGATTTCTGCGGTTAATCTTTTTTCAAAAAAATGGATTAGGATAGCTGAAAATGAAATATTTCAGATTCATCGGTCATCTTTATCAATCAAGGCTGATTTCTAACAAAATCATCCACGATTGTTTCCTTCATCTGGAGAAAGCCGAGAAAAATATGGACCCTGGCTTAAAGGTATTTTATCGTTGCACACGAAAACTGCTTCAGGATTGTTATTAGCAGCTGATTGTTTAAGTAGTATGCAACAAATTATGGTTGTAAGAATCCAATTTCAGGAGGCGCTAGTGCTCCTCACGAGATTGCACGACGTTATCAAAGGAAGGCTGGCACGGGTTAAGAGTGATCTCGAATTCCCAATGACCTTCAGAGACGAGGAAGTGCGACGTCGCGCGGTGGAGGAAAGGTAAAGCACAGTATTATGAAAAGGGGGGTCGCTGAACAAACAAGAAATCAATCGCGGAAAAGTGCGGGAAATTCAAACCATAATTATCTTACTCTTACAACGATAGTTAGCATACTGTAACTAGCCAGACCCCAGAGTCAATAGAGAATCTCTGATGGGCTATTCCCCAGGCATGGGGTGAGCAAAGTTGATCAGTGCCCCTATCTACAACGTAGTGTACAGGTAAGTTTCTTCAGTGTCAATCTAAGGGTCGGGGGTTCGACACCCGACCCTTGCATCTCCTCTTGCCTTTTTTAGGAGATCTCTTTATCCTTGTGTCTGACTTCTTTTTTCGACCAAAAGGACCGCTATTTCTCATTTGTTCAGAGCATAATACTGTGAGAGAATGTAAATATGTGTAAATAATTTCATGTACATTTGTCTAATCAGAAAGCAACTAGTTACTCCAAAAGCAACTAGTTGCATAGCCCGCTAAAAAAAGGGCGAAATGAAGAATGAAGCTACTAGTTAGTTATCTTTCTATACGAGAATACTGTTTAGAGCAACAAAAAAACACTCAAAGGCAAAAAAAATATCAAAATATTGCAGAGAAATCTCGCGTCTCCTTTTGGACACAGTAAAACGGCTCAAGATTGGTACATATATTCCTCCCAAAGGTATGGTTTTATTGAATAGTGATTTAATATTAATAATCATTGAAAGATTTAACAAATTTTCAGAAAATAAGCAATCCAAAGAACTTGCCGTGGAGATCAAGAAGGAAAAGAAGAAAGTGGAGTTGTGAGTCTTTTTTTTAGATATCCAATTGTTATAAGAAAACTTTCATCGCTCCTAAAATTCCATAGTTAAAATGAATTTTAGTACACAAAGAATAGCTGGAGTAATTTTCAGCGTCAAAAATGGAAAACCTGTTAATGCAACATCGCTCGACGCTGATGAAAAGAAAGAGATTGTCCCCGAAGGAAAAAGTGGCGGGAAAGGCAAGAATAATGTGAGTAATTGGAAATTGTGTTGTTTTCAGCACAATGAAATATCATAATGCAAATTCAATTAATCATTGCAGTTCGAGAAATTGATGAAAGAGATTCCGCCCATAATCGAAATACCTCGCGATGATTGGCCCTCATTCTACATTGAGGAGATTGATCGCGTGATTAACAGGAGCTACGGTATGTCAAGATATTGATGGATGAATAAATCAATAAATGAATTTGGATTTCGAGTGCATTACGATTGCTTATATTTTGTCAGAAATCGAGAAGTTGTCGGACGAGCGTCAAGCGAACTTGGACGAGGTTCAAACAAAATTGAGGCAGGCCATTCAGATGAAGGTCCCCCAAGGATTCAGACTCGATGTTAGTATCTTTTTTCATGTTTTCGTCCTGATTTTTTGGGATTGATATTCAAATTCTGATTCTTTCATATGTGGTATTTATAAAACGATATTTTTTCTCATTTTGTGAACTTTGCAGGCTTTTGGGTCGTCTGTGAACGGATTCGGGTCGATTCGATCCGATTTTGACGTCTGCTTTCGATATATCGACAATGAGGAGAAGGATAAAGTCACCGTGAGTATCAACAATACAAATATTATTGTTTCGCGGAATTATATATTTATTCGCGTTTTGAACAGAAAGTAAAAGAGTTATACGGCCCATATTTACACCTCATTTTCTTAGCAAATTATATTATTTCATTTTAAAAAAGTTTTGCAGACTAAGCGAATGATCAAGTCGATATCAAGGGCGCTTCACCGAGCCGGCTTCGGAAATGTCATGCCAATTGCCAATGCGAAAGTGAGTGTACTGAAAGTATTTATGTCTCTTCCTGCTTTTTGCACAGTTATTTGCTTCGAAATTCAAACTGCGGAATAAAAAACTGAAATCAAACTTTGGTTGAAATTTACTTGTATTTTAAACGTTAATTATATAGATATACTATAGATGTATAAATGTTCTTGTAGGTACCAATCGTCAAGTTCTCAATGAAAACCAATAGTGGAGAGGAGATTGAGGGAGAGTGAGTTATATTTTTTCTATCTTTTGGATACCCGTGCCCAACCCCCCCCCCCCAAATGTATATTATATATGACAGGTATCATCAGAGATTGCATGAAGCCGGGAACAACTTTCAAAAACATATTTTTGATTTCGATCAAACTTTTATGTGGAAGTATACTAGGGATGAGAATTCCATCAATCCGGGTCCCAGGTCGCAGAACCGGCTTTTAGGGATTTTCCGGCTCTAAAACCGGAATTTACATAACTTCCTTCAAAATGTAGCTAGAAAGTCGTTCTGGTGCTCAAAAAATTCGAAAAAATATTCTCTACAATTTATCTGTTGTACACAAAAGTCGTAATGGGGCACAATAAAAGTTCTGATGAAAAAACCGAAAAAAAAATCAAAGAAAAAAAATTATAATTTTTATATCAAAAATAGCACAAAATTTTAGAGTGAAATATGAAAGAGCAGGTCAACATTGGTAATATAAAAAAATAAAAATGGCAAAAAAGTAGCGTACGAATACCCGAAAAATGGCATCGAAACAAGGAAAACTGAGATTTTTTTTTGCAAAAATTTGAGTCATAAAAATTTTGAAAAATTAGATTTTCAAAAAAATCGATTTTTTTGGAAAGTTTCGCATATTGGTAAATATCTCGATGAAATAAGCCAGACTGTCACGTATTGTCGTTTTATTTAATATAGAGGCGAATTGAATGTGTTTAAAGCCAAAAATGACTTCAGACGATTGTTTTGTATCGAAAAATCTCAGTTTTCCTTGTTTCGATGCCATTTTTCGGGTATTCGTACGCTACTTTTTTGCCATTTTTATTTTTTTATATTACCAATGTTGACCTGCTCTTTCATATTTCACTCTAAAATTTTGTGCTATTTTTGATATAAAAATTATAATTTTTTTTCTTTGATTTTTTTTTCGGTTTTTTCATCAGAACTTTTATTGTGCCCCATTACGACTTTTGTGTACAACAGATAAATTGTAGAGAATATTTTTTCGAATTTTTTGAGCACCAGAACGACTTTCTAGCTACATTTTGAAGGAAGTTATGTAAATTCCGGTTTTAGAGCCGGAAAATCCCTAAAAGCCGGTTCTGCGACCTGGGACCCGGATTGATGGAATTCTCATCCCTAGTATACTTCCACATAAAAGTTTGATCGAAATCAAAAATATGTTTTTGAAAGTTGTTCCTCAGGGGGTCTATTTTCATGCAATCTCTCGTGATATCTGTCATATCTAATGGATGAGGCACCGCAGTGTTTGGGAGGTATCGATTGTATACTACAGTATCTCGTACTAATCGATTGTATATTACAGTATCTCGTACTACAACGATCGCGCTCTGCACAACACTCGACTGCTCTCACGATATTGTTCATGGACGAAGGACAATTTGCTCTCCAAACTGGGTACGGTAATGGGTGGCTATCGATGATTGATATTTCTGTTGGGAATATATCTTTTCCTTACATTTCAATAGTTATCATTAGAGTACGTTATTTTTAAACATGAACTTCTTTCTTTCCAGGAATGTTCATCAAAAAATGGGCCAAGCAATGCGAAATCGGAGACGCATCCATGGGATCCCTCTCATCCTACGCCTACATCATCCTCCTGATCCACTTTCTGCAGCAGCTGCAGCCCGCCCCTTTGCTGCCTGTGCTGCAGGAGGTACGATTACAGTAATCTGTCCTATAGTATCTACCTCAACTATTCCAGATGGGGGATAAGGAAGAAATAATGAAGGATGGATGGGATGTCTACTTCTGTGATGAAGAACCAACGGTATGAATATAGGATTTACGATGCTAAGTTCATAAAGGAGAAATTGTGGAACCCCTTTCACAACTCTACATTCAATCAGCAGTTACGAAAAAATTCACTGATGAAGTAGAATCAATGTTTAAAACATCAAATATTAAAGATATTAAAGTCATCTAACACAGGTCTTCTAAGAAAGGGTATGAGTGGAAAATAAATATGTTGCAGCCTAATTGGTCCTCGTGCAATCTCTCAGTGGGCGAACTATTTATCCAATTTCTCGATTATTATGCTAAATACGACTGGCAAAATGAGGTATGACAGATTCACTCCAACTTCGAAAGAAATTCATAGGTCGATGATTTAAACAATGATGAATGGGAAGGAATGGGAAGGGATGTCTTAGTTTCAATAAAATGTCTGCTAACTGCTCACGTAATTCCTCCACTACTAGGGAATTGAAATGTCTGTCGGTTTGTGCGTGCGTGCGTGCGTTTGTTTTTTTTTGTCCTTCCGCGTGACGGACATGTTTTCCGTTGTAAATCGCTTCAAACTTACGCAATCTGCTCAGATCCTTTTGCATATGACATCAAGAAAAATATCGAAATTAAAATTTTAAAAATCGATAATTTCATGGCCAAGTCGGTAGCGAGCTCGAATTCAAATCCGAGGGTCGCAGGTTCGATCCCCGCCGGTGCATAGTCTTTTGCCGCATTTTTTGCAAGTATCAAATGAGGCCCAAACACATTTTTGAGTAACGAGATTCACATTTGACATCTTTTGCCGATTTTTGAACCTTATGTAGACTACCGAGCTTCCCCTGAACCTATAATGGAGCAGGCTACCGAGCTCCCCCTGGACCAAATCTGTTCCCATTACTATGCATAGAGCGTAGTGTACGCATAGAGCGTAGTGTATTTAACCTCAACACATCCCGGCTAGTTCGCCCTCAGAATCTATAATGAAATATATAATCCACCTTAACATTTGTATTTTCTACAATATTAAGCAACACCAATCATTTGCAGGTTGTACAAATTCGGCAAATGGGGCCGCTCACAAAGGCGGACAAAAAATGGACGAGTAAGGTGGGAACAGTATTGTTTGCCTTCTCTTGAGCACCCCTCTTGAGCATCCGTCTTTCTCGTCATTAATTTGCTAATATGTTTTTTTACATTTTTAAAATTTTAAATATTTATAGAAGATGTGCATCGAAGATCCGTTCGTTCTAGATCACAATCTGGGAGGACGAGTTGGCAATCAAAGTAAGTGATTTTTTTTTTTAGATTTTACGACCTCGCAATTTTTCGAACGGTACTCAATCATCAATAGTACCGTATCTAATTGTGTATGGTCATTAGAGTCTCAGTCGAAGTGGTGTAGTGGTCTAAGGCGCCCTCCCAGTTTCATTCCGTTCCACACCGGGGTTCGATTCCCGGCTGTGCATACCGCCACCGCCTCACCAAGGCGCTCGAATGAGTAAAGATTGGTAGTGGTGTAACCACGAAGGTAATTAGATCCGAAGAAGAGATTGGGCCCTCCGGATTGAACTGGCCTATTATGCGCTGGCCTTAGCAGTGACTCCCTCAGGACTTGGAGCCTAGATAAGGGGATGCCTTTACCTTTTATTAGAGTCTCGAAAACAACTGGATTGGCAAAATCAACTAGTTCAGAAGGATCGAATTCAACTGGTTGAATAGTTGACAGCTGGTGAAAGTCAACTAGTTGACAATAAATGAGTGAACTAGTTGATTGTTTTCGAGACTCTAATGGTCATAAGTTTTGCTTGATTGAATTAATTGATTAATTAATTATTGATTGATTATTTATAATAATTAATTGAATTAATTGAATTAATTGAATTAATTGAATTAATTGAATTAATTGAATTAATTGAATTAATTGAATTAATTGAATTAATTGAATTAATTGAATTAATTGAATTAATTGAATTAATTGAATTAATTAATTGAAGATTAAGTTAATTCAGTGTTCGTCACCATACTCAAGTCGTTTGTCATCACTCGCGAGATCTTCTTCACTCTCAGTGAACGAGATTTGTTCTTGGAAAATTTCGGAGGAGATAAGGACTATGTCATTGCAGAAGAGAACAACGTCGGATATGGGGTGAGGATGGGGATATGTGAGGGCTACCTCAGATAATGGATCCTTTTTGAAGCGTTTCTATCGTGTTGAACAAATCACAAATGCATACAAAATAGATGTTAATATGCTTTCCTCATCGGTTCATCAAATTTTGGACAGTATTATCTTTTTTTTTAGATAGCGCTTCTCTCTCGCTGTCGTTCGACACTTGGTGTCGTGCCTCGTGTACCGATTCGTCAGCGGAATATAAACCCTCGTCCAAGTCGAAACTCCGTCCCCGCTCAGAAGTGAGTTTAGAGCTTAAACTATCTGGTCGAGTTTCAAATACTCTCAGCACTATCGGCGGCAAAGTACTTGACTGAATTGGCATGTGCTAGTACAACCAGACCGCGGCGCTCTAGGGCTCACCATCTGATAGCATCAATTCTTTGCATTACACAGTCGGTTCGGACTAGCGATACATTCGTAGTAGAGACGACTTTATGGAGCGCGTAATGTCACTGGCAATCACGTTTCGTGTTCAAACTTTGGGGCGGGGCTGAATGACCATTCCGAGTGGCCATTATGATCGAGCGCAGAAAGCACGAGTGTCCTAGGTATATAAAGAGAGTGCGCCAGCACCAGTAGTCCCTTTCATGAACGTATCAATTTAAAATTTTAATATGCTGATTTCAGCACGGGCGTAGAGCATCAGAAGACCGCCAGTAGAAAGACCGATGCAATTACTGGAGGAGGAGGAGGCGGAAAGAGTGGAGGAGTAAATAACAAGGGAGGAAGGGGAGGAGGACCTCCGAATGAGAGGAAGCAGGAACAGATGTACGCTATAGTTGAGGCGGATTCAGTATCGGAGAAGAATTGAGAGGGGGATTAGAAAAGTGTGAAGTAATGTTGTTTCAAGACAATATCCGCTTCTCTCGGAAAGGCTATTTTTAAGAAAGTCGTTTCACGATGAAGGGTTTCCGTGATTGTCGTGGACCCTCAAGTTGGGCGTTCAGAATTGGGGGGGGGTGGAGTGAAATGACTGACCATGAACTGTTAGAAGCAACGCGCATCTAGATCCGCTCAATTATGTCTACGTTGATTTCAGAACGGGCGTAGAGCATCAGAAGACCGCTAGTGGAAACACTGGAGGAAGAAGACGTCGTCCTCGTCGAGGAGGAAAGAGTGGAGGAATAAACTCCAAGGGAGGAAGAGGAACAGGAGGAGGAGGTAATAGTGGAGGAGTAGACTACAAGGAACGGAGAGGAGGAGGAGGGCAGCAGAATGGGAGGAAGCATAAACAGAAGTACGTTATCCCCAAATGAGATACATTAAAGTAGAAGAATTTGAAGAGCAAATTTGTAATGTAAAAGGGTGATGCAAAGTACGATTGTTACAAAACAATATCCGTGTCTCGCGTAAAGTATTTAAGGTCATTTCTTGGTGAAGGTTTTCCGTGAGCTGTGCATACACACAGAGAAAAAATACTACGCCATGCATGCTAGTTAATGATTCAATTACTTAAGCTCTCCCCACTTTCCACGCTCTCACTGCAGAAACTAAGTAATATAAAACGCCGTACTTGTAAGGATCGAACAATCGGTGGTACAGCAAAAAAATTCAATTTCCTAAAAACTTCACCATCGGGGTTATTTGAGGTGCTGATCACGATAGGCTATCTCATTTCGCGTCATTTTGGCTCGTTGGCGCAGTATGGCGCGGCGCCATTTGGCGACTTTTGAGGTTTTACGAGAATATCTCAACGACCAATCGACCGATTCGGCTGAATTTTGTTTTACAGGGCTAACTTTTGCTGCTGATCATCACTGAGTGGTTTGTTTGGCGATATCTATTTCAGTTCTCGAGATATAGCAACTTCGTTGTAAGGCTCGGGCAGAAGAAATGAAATACACTATTGTCTTTGGATTTGCGTCTGTATATAGCTCTTAAAATTTCATGTGATAAAAATCCCCAGGTCGAGAGTTATGAATTTTCAAAGTATTTCGCACACTGAGCAAGCGCGCGCTGAATGGAGAGTGAGTCTATGTTTCACCTCTAATTGATGGCCGGAGCGGTCGTGGTGACCATAAAATAAGGATAGAGTATTCAAAACGCCTTCTATGTCGTGGCATTTGTTGATCTTATCCTCTCTATATATAGATGCTTCTATATAGATGATAGACGCTCTATATATATAGATATAGATGCATATATGCTTCTCCTCTCACCGTACACACTCATACCGTAATTACAAAAAAACATTCACAGTCATTAACTTAAAAATGGCCTATTGTAGCACCGTGCCCATGGCTACGGTAGCTTTCGCTGCGAGACCACCATCATACAAAGTTATTCAAATCCAGTCGCGAGTGCTTGTATGAGTTGGTATTATGAAAGACATTGCTCGAAAGGCATACTGTTGCTCGGCTACCGTACCCATGAATACAGTATACCTTTCGAACAATGCCGCACCGAAAGCCAACTCATTCAAACAATCGCGATTGCATTTGAATAACTTTGTGTAATGGTGGTCCCGCAGCTAAAGCTACCGTAGCCATGGGCACGGTGCTACAATAGGTCATTTTTAAGTTAATGAATGCGCCTATTTGTAATTACGGTATGATTGTGTATGGTTCACGACTTTGAGAGGAGAAGCATAGAGAGAGGATAAGATCTACAAATGCCACGACATAGAAGGCGTTTTGAATACTCTATCCTTATTTATGGTCACCACGACCGCTCTGGCCATCAATTAGAGGTGAAACATAGACTCACTCTCCACTCAGCACGCGTTTGCCCAGTAAGCGAAATACTCTGAAAATTCATAACTCTCGACCTGGGGATTTTTATCACATGAAATTTTAAGAGCTATATACAGACGCAAATCCAAAGACAATAGTGTATTTCATTTCTTCTGCCCGAGCCTTACAACGAAGTTGCAATATCTCGAAAACTGAAATAGATATCGCCAAACAAACCACTCAGTGATGATCAGCACAAAAAGTTAGCCCTGTAAAACAAAATTCAGCCGAATCGGTCGATTGGTCGTTGAGATACACTCGTAAAACCTCAAAAGTCGCCAAATGGCGCCGCGCCATACCGCGCCAACGAGCCAAAATGACGCGAAATGAGATAGCCTATCGTGATCAGCACCTCAAATAACCCCGATGGTGAAGTTTTTAGGAAATTGAATTTTTTTGCTCTACCAGTCTCTGTAGGCATTTGTTCGATCCTTACAAATACGGTGTTATAATCATTAACTCGCATGCATGGCGAAGTGATTTTTCTCTGAGTGTACTATTCTTCGACGTTCATAACTATTTAATTTCAGTGTGTTTTACAGTCGTGAGGCGAAGAAGGATCGACTGGCAAAGCACAGAGATACCTACGAGGGACAAGGAAAAATGACATCTGATAACAACTGACTCGTTATATAGTTTGCGAGTAATTTCTTAGTCATGCCTACATAACTACGAGAAGTAACCACTGCATCTCTCCACTATGTCTCTTTCATGTGCATGTTTTTCGTCCGAAATGCTACTGCCGATGCATCACGCCGAATACCAGCTAATATTTTTTTTGTGTTATTTATTGTTCGACTATTGTAATGAACTCAGGTTGTTATCGCATTTCCATCACTTTGTTGCAATGATGTTGACGAATAAAAGTTTTACATTGCAAGTTATCAAAGATAGCATTCTGTAATAAAGGATAACAAAAATATCGCAAAACACATCGCAAAACACGTTATAAAGGGAGAGGCTTGAGTATTGAGAAAACAGAAGATTAAAAATAGTTCGAAATGAGTATCTTTCTATTGTCCAAAATTTGTTTGATTTGCATGCGAAATTCTATCACTTCCTCTCCTTTCACACTCTCAGTAACCATTCAAGTCTCGACTACTCACGGGAAGACACTGAAAGACACAATAAATTATCTCTTCCCTCTATACTTAAAGGAGAAAGGCACCACATCATTCCACAGACCGGTCAACCTTACGGAAAGGCCTTTGGAGTGAGAGATCGAGTGAAATCGAGGAGGACTCTCTCACTTTTGCACACTCTCTCGCTCTATCCCTGGTCTGTAGGTTTGGAATCATGTGGCACAGGGAGTTCATCATTCCACAGGCCGGTCAACCCTACATGTTTAGAGTGACAGATCGAGTGAAATGAGGGGCTCTCTCAATTTTTTTTGCGCCGCGCTCTATCGCCCTGACCTCTGTTGGTTTGGAATTATTAGGGAAGGCTAAGGAAGGAAGGGAAGGCGGACGCATTGCTTTAACACAGATCTCCTGTAACGGTGTAGGAATGCCAGCTACAAGAAAAAAGTTTGCATCTCCGATTCGGATGAAAGTTGGATGGTGCATACCAATGGGTGTTAGAAAATTTTTCATGGAGTTGATTTTTTCAAATTTCACAATTATCGATTTTTCTCATCCAAAATTTCAAATTTACACAACTCAGTCAATTTTTATCGCACAGCGAACAAAATTTTTCCATTCTGTTCGTCGTGACCATTCCTACAAAATACTTGTTGGGTTTAATCGTGTAGAATACCGTCTTTATTGTGTTTCAGGTTTCAGGGTGTTTTTCAAGTATAAAATCGATAATTGCTCGAAATTTTTCTCTTGAACCACAAAATTTTATTGCAAAAATGGAGTTAGCCCATGGTGGTTGTGGTTACCTTGTTTATCATCTCGAATATGAGGACGACCTAAGCATCGATCACTTGCATACTATGGACATTGTCGTTTTTTCATTAAAAGTTTAGTTATATGATCGTATCTCGCTTCAAAATGGTCCAATCGTCTATTTAAAAAATGGAATCGACAGCATTTTTCGAGACGAATAATATATTTTTGGTCGATCTAATCGATTGGATGAAGCATAGCCGAGTTATTTTAAAGAATTTACAGTAAACGTTGAGTAATTTTATCAAAATGATCAGGGAAAACATTTACTCATCGTATTCTCCAATAAAAGGATCTGTTCCGACATACACATTTGAAAACATGTTTATAAAGTCATTGCAGATTCATTACTGGTCGTGTGGAATTAATCCTGTCCAATTCTACATCACTCAATATAATTTCAATGCTTTCCAACCTGAACTATGTTTAAATAAATATCGTTAATGTTTTTTCTCGATTTTGTCAGTCGTCACGAGCGGTCGCCTCTCCATTTCGTCCGATGGAGAGGTGGACTTTCCCCTAGTTCAGCCCCAGGCTCCCTAGTACCCCTCGTCTCTACTATCGACTACAGAAGACTTGAATCCCCATACAAGCCGGAGTGGTCGCCGTGTAATGGGTATGACCTACAAGTTGAATTGATCCTCAGTATCAGTATACTCGTTGATTCTCTCTAAGATCGATGACTCGAGTTTGGAGAACTCTGGCTCAAGCTCCAATCCAAGATCCCTGTTTCGCACGAGATTCTAACGGATGGACCCTTCGCCATTGCCTATTCGACTATCGAGATCGTCTCTCATTTCCACTCATTCACCGACAAGAGACCTATCCTCACTTCGAATACCATTCAAGATGATTCGCTCTTCAGATGAAAATCAACCGAAGATACTGAGCCTTTTCAACGTCGTCAGAGCTCCCATTCGATTCCCCGTGAACCCGAATAGCCTCTTGATAAACGACTTCTAAACTAAAAAAAACTAAAACTAAATAAAAAAGTAAAAGATTGATAAAACGCTTATGTAGATGTGCTATTGGTTAGCAAAGATTGTTAACAACCAATAGAAAATCGAGAACGAATTCAACGCGAAAGAAGTGAAAGTTGAAGTGTAGTGAAAGAAAAAACGCATATTCCATGGCACATATGAAATAGAAAATGTCAACAATGGCTTTCTAAATTCGCGAATGTACCGCGGATAAATTATTGGGAAGTATTGAAAGTCGTAATGACATAAATAAGCGATTACTCAACGTTTACTGCAAATTCTTTAAAATAACTCGGCTATGCTTCATCCAATCGATTAGGTCGACCAAAAATATATTATTCTTCTCGAAAAATGCTGTCGATTCCATTTTTTAAATAGACGATTGGACCATTTTGAAGCGAGATACGATCATATAACTAAAATTTTAATGAAAAAACGACAATGTCCATAGTATGCAAGTGATCGATGCTTAGGTCGTCCTCATATTCGAGATGATAAACAAGGTAACCACAACCACCATGGGCTAACTCCATTTTTGCAATAAAATGTTGTGGTTCAAGAGAAAAATTTCGAGCAATTATCGATTTTATACTTGTAAAACAGGTTTTTGCCCTGAAACACAATAAAGACGGTATTCTACACGATTAAACCCAACAAGTATTTTGTAGGAATGGTTACGACGAACAGAATGGAAAAATTTTGTTCGCTGTGCGATAAAAATTGACTGAGTTGTGTAAATTTGAAATTTTGGATGAGAAAATCGATAATTGTGAAATTTGAAAAAAATCAACTCCATGAAAAATTTTCTAACACCCATTGGTATGTACCATCCAACTTTCATCCGAATCGGAGATGCAAACTTTTTTCTTGTCGCCAGGTGAGCTCGTTTTCCTACGCCGTTACAGGAGATCTGTGTTAATGGGTCTGTTGACAGCTTTCGAAGAAGGACGCAGCGTCCTCTCAATCGTCATTTCCCGCCTAATATTATGCTCATATCTAGTCTTTCCTCAATCGTGGTGTCCTTGTAAAACTTCAATAGTAAAACTCCATTCTTTCGTTTCTCAATTCTTCATTCATTTTCGCTCCAGATTTCTCTGTGTCGATTTCTCAATGATATTTGTATTAATAATGTAAATATGTATTCAGAAATGAGTTTCTCCTCCCAGGACGTCTCTTTCGAGAAGTGGAGAACAACTGTGTGTTTATGATTTCGATAATAAAACTTAAACAAATATAGTATAATTTGTTAATATGATTACATTTTTTTTGCAGGCCGTCAATTATACGACCGAAGATAAAATTGGAAAGTTAATTTCTCGAACTATCGAATGTATGCAAAGAATGGTGGACGACAGATCTAACCATGAGGTAATTCAGTTTATCATGCCATATTCATTTTTTAATTGTTTAGTACATTTGCGTGTTCTAAGGTATCACCAAGAGTGGTGAAAGTTGGTGGGAAGGAGGTGAAACTGGTTGAAAAGGCGGTTTACCTTGGTAGCGCAATAGCAATCTCGGGGAAAGACGCATGTGAAATAAGCAGGCGTATTCAAGCTGGATTCGGGGCCTTCCATAAACACAGGGCTTTTCTGGTAAATAAGGGCATCCCAATAGCTCATAAACGGCGTCTATTTAATGGATGCATTCTTCCGGCGGTTCTTTATGGGTGTGAAACATGGGCATTGACCAAAAAACAAATGAATCGATTATCGGTGGCTCAAAGGAAAATGGAAAGGTGGATTGCTGGCTGTACTGTACTCGATCATGTCTCGAATGAAAGGCTGCGTAACCTTACTAAGGTGCGAGACTTTGTTGATACTGCGATGAAGAGAAAATGGTCATGGGTGCACAAAATCGCTAATGATGATTGCTTGAAGTGGAGCCGATCTGTGATCGAATGGTTCCCACGAAGGAAAAGACGAAGAGGACGACCAACGACAAGATGGGGCGACAAATTTCGAAAAACGATCGGACCGGACTTTCTGAGTGAAGCAAGGAGCAGCAACTGGAACGCCATGCACATCAGAGCTCTCAACTGAACTTCCTTAAATCCTCAATCGAGGATGAAGACCCAATTGAACTCTTGATAAATGTGTTCAAACTGTACATTTGCACAAAATAATTGCATAGTGGAAAATCTCTAATTCACTCTAAAACCACTATTTGCACGCCTTAATTTACATTTATTGTGTATAATTTCCAAGATCTTTTTTTAGAATCTGGAATTCTTGATGGAATCGCTGGAAAACGAGAGGAAACTGGCAATAGAACACGATGATAAACGGTTCGTTTGTATTTCTTTATTTTTATTTTTTTCATACGTTTCTAAACTAAATATTTGTAAAAATATATCAATTGTATTGATACAATCTCTAATACACTCACTCTGTATTAGAGATACGAGTGTGGTGAACTCGTGGAGCAAAATATATTTTGTTTTAAAAAAATATTCCAATTTACAGAGATCTTCCTCTCCGCGATCTTCTCTTCTTATTCTGCATGGGATTAGAGAGTACGATTCAAGTACTAAGCGAGGACGCGAAAAATGGCAAATTCAACCAATCATCGTTCTCCGCCGCTGATCAGGTTATTTTAAAAGTGTGCAATCTGCAAACGAATTGGGGTGAAATGGAATTTCAGACACCTACGGCCTGTGCAAAATTATGAAAATTTGTAAATTTAAAAGAAAAGCTCTTTCTGCGAGCTCAAAGATTTAGAGAACTGTGAATTGATAAGAGAGGCCGTCAAATAAATCAGTATAATCTGTCAAAATTTCACCAAAAACTGTGCCATGTTTTCACTGACATCGTTCAAAACTTCACCAAGTTTTCACTGACATCGTTCAAAACTTGACCAAGTTTTCTTTAGAAATCAGCCATCTACGTCATCAGCCTGTTTACATTTTTGTTTCTGTTGTTTATACTCGTTTAGTATTAACATTTTTGGCAATTTCTAATGCAATTACTATTGATTAACTGGCAGGATCATTCCATTTCATCCATTCCTTCACTTCCAAGAACAAAATCAAAGTCTCTACAAAGAAAACAATTCATTTCATAGGAAGCGTTATAATGCATTGTTATATAAGAAAATGGGCTTCACAAGACGATAAGAGCATTGCGGATGTAGTTGTACGATTAAAAGGAGCGAAAAAACTAAACAAACCATTCAAAATTGCAAAAATAAAGAAAAATGCGAAATTCGAATAAAACGTTCCGATGATTTAGACATTTACACATGGCCGATTTTTAAACTCTACTTTCAACCCAATTTGTTACGTTGATTTAGAATTTGCTGGAGTTTCATTATGAAAACAAGGATGCAACAGACCATCAGCACCCAACAAAGCCAAAATTGGAATTTTAGCGTTCACTTCATTGCGCCCAAATTCCCCCCCTAAAAAAGGCTCACCTACATGCATACTTTTCCCTCTCTCGATTTGCGTGCTATTTCTCTTTCTCTAACCAAACTTGGCCAAGTTCCGTTTAGAACTTCGCCAAGTTTTCTCGCACATTTCCGATTGAAATTTGGTTAGAGTGACGAAAATAGCATGCTAAATTGAGAGAATTAGAGAAAAATCTGCCATGTTTTGAGCGATGTTTTTTGCCATATTTTTCTCGCACATTTCTGACAGATTATACAGCCCCCAGAAGAAGCTTTGCTGCGTATATAGCCTTCGATCATTATAGAACTCCGTGGACGGTCTCAATTCATCGGACAATTCGGATCTCGATGAATCGATATTATCAAGAGGAGGAGACGGGGCGGATGCTGCTGCTGCTGCAGCTGCTGCAAACGGCCAAAAGTCGGCTGTCCGGCCGTTGAAGTCTGCAGCTCGTGCGACCAAGCCAGAAACATCGAAAACATGCGACAAATGTAATCTCCACTTCACCACCTACAAGGGATTCAAGGTGGGATCTCATTCAATTGAGCAATAAAATATCCCAGATGATGAAATACGTTTGCTAAGATATAATTCGATGCAAACCTTGCCCAAATATTTTTTTAACGTGCAAGTGATTTTCTTATTGTACCGCGTTTCCTCGTGACTCGCATAAATATTATTATTATGATCAGTGGGCATTCCTCTTATTTGTTTGGCTGCAAAAAGTTATTATTATTATTATCATTATTATTATTAAAGAAGCACATGGCCTCTCTGTGTGGCAAGAGGTGCATCAAGTGCAAGATGGAATTCAAGTCAGTTACCGCCCTGAAGCAGCACCGACAGCTGCAGCACAGCACTGCTGCAGCTGCAGCAGCTATTGCTGCGCTAACTTTCGAGTGCGATCAGTGCGAGGCGAGATTCAAAACGGTGAACTCTCGCCGCACCCATATGCTCATTCATACCCGTGAGTATTTCTAGATGTGTGCAATGCTTCTACTTTCTTTTTTTATATGTTTTGTTTATTGCTACTGTGTTGGATATAAAAGTGAGCAACATCGAAACAACGATTAGTCAAACAATTATTCAATTGTAATGTTCAGTAGAGTGCGAAATGTCAGACCACGTTCTCTTCATTTCACACACTCTCTTGATCGGTCGGTAGGTGAGAGAGTGTGCGAAATGAAGAGACCGTGCTCTCACATTTCGCACTCTAATGTTCAGCAGCAGCAGTAGCTGCAGCGACTGCTGCGACCACTCCGACCGCGCTGCTCGACGCTGCAGCTGCAGAGGAGTCGTTTAAATGCGACAAGTGTGGGCAAACGCTACTTACACGCAGAGGATTTAAGGTGAGCGTTCACTCAGACGTGGACAAACTGTATCAGATGTAGAACATTGATACATAAATGGAGTGGGACAAACCTACTCAGCTCTAACAAGCAAAAATTGACAAACTCGTTTCTGAAAGTCATCTAAAATGTAACTTCGTTAATATTAAAATGGAAAAATCCCTTTAAGAAGCACATAAACAGTCTGTGCAACACACGGTGCATCGAGTGTCTGGAGGTCTTCAAATCGGCGACAGCTCTTATGCAGCACAGAAAGCTGCAGCACGGAACTGCTGCAGCTGCTGCAAAAGCCGCAGCTTGCGAATTCGAATGTACAGAGTGTGGAGTGAAACTCAAGAGTGCTAGAATTCTCAGCAAGCACATGCTCATGCATGGTGGTAAAGACTTTTTAATTTGTTAAAGTTGAATTATGCTATTGCATTCTACGTAGGTGGGCCTTCTATCTTAGGATAAACATACTGATATGCTTTTTACGTTTTGTGCGTTGTTTTATAGAAATTTAAATGTACTATTTAAAAGTAATAATTATTGCAGGGGCGAGCTTCTCTTGTAATCTTTGTGAGCGGACATTCAAGGTTTCCCAAAATTTGGATCATCACATGCGAACTAAGCACGGATTGAAATTGTACGAATGTGAATTCTGCAAGGAGAAATTCAATCGATATGATGATATGCTAATTCACAGAAAAGTGCATTATGAGGTGAGATTCAATCGAAAATAGAATGTTATTTCTTTTTGGTTTATATAAAATATTGTTATTTTTTAATTCACTCTTGTCTTGTTCCACTTTGGAATTAGAAAACCCATAATTAGAATGAGACAAATGCGGATCATATTGATTCAATACAAATTCAATTAATGATGTGTGAATCAATATAATTGTATTCTGTTCCCAGAATCCAATTGCCGACCTCGTCGCGGATGCGGAAACTCGCATAGAGAAAAAAAGAGCGGCACCATATCAAAATAGTGTGATGCGATGCATCTTCTGTGCGGTAAATTTTGCTCTCATTCAAGTTTTACAGTTCCCTTTTGGTTTGTTTGTTTTGTTTTGGATAATACTTTAGGAAGAGGAAGAGCAGAATATGTTTCTAGTAAGCATAAAAATGTACGAAAACAGGTTCCTTTAACCAATTCGAAAATTAAATATAAAAATCTTAAATCTTGAAAATCTTTTTTTAAAGGGATCCGGTATCGAAAAATAAGTTATTTTTATTTTAAAGATCGGAAAATTCTAAGAATAACTGTGAAAACCGCATATTTTTACGATTTTTTATAAATTAATTATGAATTTTCAAAGATGATAAAATTTAGGTATACGGTAGCTCTCGCATCCTCGGACTTACGCTGTTTAGCGGCTGTAGAATCTCAAAAGGGACGATGCCGTAACATTTTTTGCGTTTCTTTTTTCTGATTCGTCCTCACGGATACTCGCCTTTGTCTAATCAATTGCAAAAACACTTATTTTCACTTTGCTAAGGCCTTTTTAAACTTTTGCAGCCGCTAACCAGCGTAAGTTTTGTGGATGCAGGAGCTACTGTACCTTTGAAACACGATTTTTGAAAATTCATAATTAATTTCAAAAAATCCCAAAAATGTGCGGTTTTTGCAGTTATTCTTAGAATTTTCAGCTAAAAGAATATAAAATTATGATTTTTTGGCTGCAAACTCCCTTTAAATATAAATATTTTTTCTTTCATGCGCCCTTTCAGAATGGTTTCTATCATGTAAGCACGTATTCTGATCATGTGAAGAAGCTGCACAAATTGACTCTACAGGAGGTAATTATTTCAATTTTTCAACAATCAAGATAACAATACTTCACCCATCATTAGCCTACTAGCCTTCGAATTCAGTTTGGGGAGAACAGCATCCTTCTGTGGTTACAATCTGATTCACCTTGTCGCAATCTTCATCGTCGATTTCGATTTTTTCCAGGCCGGAATTTCGTTTCGATGCGACTGCGGCCATATCTCTCGTTCCGGAAATCACAACTTGGTTTGTCAATAAATATTTGCTGAACTCTAATCATAATCCGCCATGCATTATCTATTTTTTCTAGTGTGAAATGACAAATTTCACTGTGATACGCGACAACGCCGAAAAGGCTGCAGTGGGAAGTGGTGAGGAGGAGGGTGCTGCAGCTGCTGCAGCTGCAAAATGCGTGAAGGCTCTGAATCGGAAGCGCGTTGCCGTCAGCGGTGGTCGAAAGTGTGACAGGTGCGACAGGAGATTCACTAGCATCGTTGGCTACAAGGTACGCTATATTTATTAAAGGGAGAAATACCCCTAGAAAAGACCTAGAGATTGACCTCTCTTCCGCTGTCTCTCTTGGAGAGAGCACCAGACAGGGAAGTGATCATAAAAGAGAGATTGGGGAATCGAGGAGGGGCGAGAGATGCGAGAGGAGGAGAGATACAGAGTAGATCAAAGAGGGTGCGAGAAAGGAGAGGTGACCTCGCATCCAGGGAATCACACTAGTCCGGAAACGGGGTGGTGTGTTTGTCGTTTCGTGGCGAGACCATAGGAATTCGCGCGAATTCAAACATGGGGTAACTCTCCCTTTAAGAGAGGTATCACGAGAGATTGTAGGAAAAATCCCCCTTTCGGAACAATTTTCAAAAATTATTATTGATTTCGATCAAACTTTTATGTGAGAGTGCCTAGGAGACAAGAATTCAAATAATCCTGGTCCCAGGTCTTAGAGCCGGCTTTTAGGAATTTGCCGGATCTGTCGCCGGAATCGTCATAACTTCCTTCATTTTTGAGCTATTAAGTCGTTGAAAAGCTCAAAAAATGCAGAAAAATATGGCGCATAATATCTCTGTTGAGAGTGAAGTCCTATATGGTAAAGCCATGGATTTAATTAGAAAAATGTGTTTTGAGATATCTTTAAAAAATCATAGAGCATCTAATATTTTCGAAAGACAATAGTTTTATTGCATATTATGAAAGAGCACGTCAAGTACTGCTAGATAAAAATTTAAGAAAAATTAAAAATGGGATCACATAGTCCCGAAAAATGGCGTCGAATGTGAAAAATCGAAAAATTTCGAAAAATCAGTTATTTCAAAATCATGTGTAATCCATTTTTATGTGCTTATTTAACCTTCATAAGTTTGCGAAAAATGATAACAGCACATATCGCATGCTTTTGAACCAGTTATATTTGAAAATTTCGTCCATATCTGGGCTATCAAAAGGAGACCGACATTTTTCCATTTTGGCAGGTTTATATACATGCCATATGAGCTGTTATCATTTTTCGCAAACTTATGAAGGTTAAATAAGCACATAAAAATGGATTACACATGATTTTGAAATAACTGATTTTTCGAAATTTTTCGATTTTTCACATTCGACGCCATTTTTCGGGACTATGTGATTCCATTTTTAATTTTTCTTAAATTTTTATCTAGCAGTACTTGACGTGCTCTTTCATAATATGCAATAAAACTATTGTCTTTCGAAAATATTAGATGCTCTATGATTTTTTAAAGATATCTCAAAACACATTTTTCTAATTAAATCCATGGCTTTACCATATAGGACTTCACTCTCAACAGAGATATTATGCGCCATATTTTTCTGCATTTTTTGAGCTCTTCAACGACTTTCTAGCTCAAAAATGAAGGAAGTTATGACGATTCCGGCGACAGATCCGGCAAATTCCTAAAAGCCGGCTCTGAGACCTGGGACCAGGATTATTTGAATTCTTGTCTCCTAGGTACTCTCACATAAAAGTTTGATCGAAATCAAAAATAATTTTTGAAAATTGTTCCGAGCCACCTGCAATCTCTGGTGAGACCTCTCTTAACAACATTTAGTTTAGGGACGGTGGTCATGTAAATGAAACCGAAAGATAAATTACAAGTTTGTGCTCAAACGGTAGCTGAGTGTGCCCTATTTCGACTTTTCAATTTACTTTTTGCAAAATATAACTAAAATAACAAGAAAATTGCTTCGAAAGGTGAACTCCACATGCGACGTTTTAGTTCAAGCCGAGCAACTCCCTAGTCTCGCTAGGTCACACTCATGATTAGGATGACAAAACTGAAAGCGCAGTAGAACCATCTTTCATTCTTTTATTCTGTTACAAATACATCAATTAAAATCGAACAATAATTTTAGAATGCAACCCCATGAAAATAATGAACACAGAAAGAATTTTACGCTTTACAATAAAAAGATATTACCGTGATTACTCAATTGAGTAAATTGCAAAGCGTAATTTCGTGGCTTTGGGCGGCGTATTCACTCTTAATTTTTTGATATAAGTTAGGAAGTAGCACTCCAAACAACATATCAAAAAAGATCTTACGAATACGCCGCCCAAATATGCTTAATATCACGAACAGTTGTTTTCCCGTTGTAAAAGCCGAAACTTTGACAGCTTTGTTCTCGGAATCGACTCCTCTAATCGATTTTCTGCTTTGATTTCATCAATCTACGCCCTCTATTCTAGTTGCTCTATCGAAAATACGTTATACCTTCAAGTTCTAAAATTCACGAATTTTTCAAGCCGTTGTTCTTGTTTGCCTGGAAATATGCGTCTTCCTCTTTAGCTCGTACGTATTATTTTCCTTGCTCCCAATCCACAATAACTTATAAAACTAAAAAATAGACAGCCGAAAGTGCCCAAAACAGTCACTGAATATACAGGCACAGGTATACGGTAGATTGGGAGCTAAAGCGTCGCAGGTAGTAGCGCGAAAAGCGTACTCAAATATTCTGAGCTCCGTCCCTAATTTAGTTATAGTTAGATTTCGAAGCCACAATTCGGGAAAAAGTGATACACTCAGAGAAAAATTACTTCGCTATGCATGCGAGTTAGTAAATAAATTACTTACGCTCTCCTAATTTCCCATGCGCTCTAAGCTAAAAAGTAAGTATTTCATTTGCTAACTCCCATGCTTTTTCTCTGAGTGTAGTTAGAAAAATTAGAAATGGATCTAAGCATACTTCTCTTCTATATTCTGTTGCAGTTGCACATGGAATCTCTCTGTTTCACTCGATGCTCAGAGTGTTTGATGACATTCAAATCCTCATTGGCGCTGACTCAACACACAAAGTTGAAGCACGGTTCTGATGCCGAGGCGGCGGAAATTGAGAAGAAAAATTTTGTTTGCGATGAATGCGGGGCGAGACTCATCTCATCAGACTCTCTAAGAGATCACAAACGCACCCATGGAAGTATGCCTTCTTTATAATATGACAAAAATATTTTTAATTATATCAGTTGTAATTTGGAGCGACTATTCCATTATCACTGAAAAAAAATTATCGATTTTATTTTCAGAAGATCGTATCCCGTGTGAAAAGTGCGACATGAAATTCACACTTCAGCATCAGTACAGAAATCACATGAGAAAAGTGCATAATGCGAAGACATTCGAATGTGATATTTGCAATGAAAAATTCAGTTTTCGCGATGAACTGAGAACTCACAAATCGAAGGATCACGCAGATGAATGAACATCTCTTGCATTATAAGTATTCATAGTTGTTCATTTGTTTTCTTTTGAATAAAGTGACAATATGAATCTCAGACATTTTTTTCATCTTAGTCACACATCAGCTGAGTCGAATGAAAGTGGAGCCGGCCGTCGTACCATGCGTATTTATTTACCCGAATTATTTATTATTTATAATTATTTATTATTTTATTATTTACCCAAATTTCAAACTCTACCATGCGATCCGTAATTGTGTCGCCTTCTTACTGTTTCTTAACAAGTCAATACTCGATGGAGAGACGACCTGAAACGAGCAATCGAGCCCCAAGCCCTCAATGGAATGCAACAAATGAAGAATATCGACTCATCCTCATCTGAGCACTATTGCCTAATATGATAAATAATTGAATTGAATTGAACAAGTGTGTATTCCCACTGAGTCTTCCCGATCATGTAGCACCCTGTATTGCCGTGTGTGTAGCGACAAGTACGAGATCTTCTGCTGTTCTCAGAGGGAAATAAGTCTACGACTTCAGAAGTCTTGGCTACCGAGCGACGACTTTAAAGTCTAAAAAATGCCGCTCCCCTGCCTCTGATCGAAGACTTATAAAGTCGTCGCTCGGTAGCCGAGAAGTCTACAGTCGTAGACTTATTTCCCTGTGAGTTCTTCTACACCTGCATCTAATTCACTACAAGGAGAAGAGTGTGGTAGTGAGCAACATCATTCCACAGGCCACTAATCCTTACAGAAAGGGCTTTGGAGTGAGAGAGAGCGTGTGAAATTGAGAGAGACTCTCTCACTTTCGCATAATCTCTCGCTCTGTAGGTTTGGAATCATGTGGAACGAGAGAATTGTCACAGCGCAGGTTAAGTGAGGGTGAAGAGAAAGAGTGCGGTGGGGGGGGGGTGAGGTGCAAAGATGAACGGAGAAACGAGAGAAAGTGTGCGAAACGAGGAGAGCGTGCGGCCAGCCGTGTTTACGCCGTTCTTCTCAGTTCAAATGAGACGGAGAGGGGGAGTAAAGGAGGGGGGGGATAGATACATATCAATCGCTCACCGGAGTTGCAATTGCTATTCTGCATTACTTCTTCGCGCATTGTTTTCTCTACTGATCGATTTAGGAGTTGCTCAAGCACATCGAATTTATTGCTCTCTTGCAGTGAGATTTCCTCTGTATTCTTGTTATTGTGCCCTCTATTGTGCAAAGCCTCACCATGTTGCGCGTATTTTTACATTGTTTTCTCCTTTTGAACAAAAAATAAGCCATTCTATCTAGGCCAAGCGGTGTTTCATCATTATACTTTTCGAACAGACCCATCGCATAGTCAAACTTCAATAAATATTCATTCTTTAAAAAAAACAATTGCTTAGTGTGCGGCAAACTCCATCACTTTCTGTTCATTTTCCGAATCTGTGGAATCATGTACTATGGTTGTTTTCCTGTTTATTCAGATGCCAAACTCTCTTTCCCCCATGGATCGTGATGAAGATGTCGGTGAGCTCGCATGTAGATACAAAATTCCAAACGCATTTGCGAAGTTTACATAGCAATTCCGGCCCATCCTCATCTGAGCACTATTGCCTGACATGATAAATAATTGAAATTGAATTGAATTGCTCTCAAAAAACGGGGTAGAGGAGTCGACGCCTAACCCGATACGTCTATATGAATGTCTGAAAGTGATTTTTTAAAAATGATACGTTCACTACTACGTTCACTGCATGTTTCTCTCTTTGTAATGCTCCCTAGCAGCCATATTGGAGTGACACGTAGATATTTCAGAATTTTTTCGAGTATTTTTAGACGAGTGTTTGTGAATTTAAAATGGAATTGTTGCAGAGGCGTCTCAATCTGAGCAAACTCGCCACGTCGAACGTCGACTTTCCCCTGATCCTTCTGATTATCCTCTCGCCTCCTGCTGCATATTAGGTTGTTAATAATAATATTATGTTTATCGAATTATGTATTAATCGATAATAAAACGGTTATAACGGTCAGCACATTTTAGCAAATATTCTTCGATTATAATGAAATATTGATTCGCTTATGAACATTTCGGAGATCCAACTATTTTTAATGCGCAACTAGTGGGACCAATCCATTTGGTATGCAAAATAAAAATAGAAAAAGAAATATTTGATCGAAATGTGTTTTAAAGATAGTTTGGAAACGCATGCAATGACCGATGAGGTAAAATAATCGCTTACAGGCAGCATTATCGTCTGCCATGTCATCTCCGTATATTTCATCATTCTCGGTGCTCGAAATGTTCACAATTGTCCCGCGCAGCCAATGATTCCAATGTGAGCGAACGGTTTTAGTGTTCTTTTTTTTCTTATACGAAGAACCAGAAAATAACTGGTTAAAAGACTAAAAAATATAATTTCTGCGCACTGTTAATACTTAAATTTCATCTTGAATGAAGTACGTATAGGAGCCACAGGCGTGGTAAGCAGAATTCCTTGTATTCCTAGATGACCTACAGTATGTATACATATAGTAGAACTGACAATCAAAGCAGGATGCAGATCGAAAATATCGCTTTCGCAGATTCCTTATCGTCTCTGGTGCTCTTTGGAATCTGGCATCGCTATTCGAGTATTACGAAGGATGCAAGAAAATTGGACCGGTTAGTTGTATTGCTATGAAAGCTTATGATAGCTGTTTAAGCATCGACTTTGTAAAACAGTCCATCGTTCCCCTACTAATTGGAAACGCAAATGTCGTTTTCTTCTCTTTTTGTTTGTGCTTCCTTCCGCATGACGTGCGTTCCTACACGGTTTCCTGTGCCCAAGTGGACAACACTCTTTTATTCAATCCAGTCGCTAGTTGCATCGATAAAGTAGGTTCGATGGATTATTTTCAGCCTCCTGATCAATACATGAGATCCGATCTGGTGGAAAGAGTGTGGACTCTCTTCAGAATGTTGTTTTTAGCATGGTGAATGCACGTCTTCAATTGCGGTTTTATATCGATTCAGCCATACGAAGTTATTCTCTCCTTTCCTCATGTATTAGTAACCGACATGATGCGAATTGAGTGGTGATTGTAAGTTTTGTAGAACAGAAACTCAAGAATTCGGGTACCTAAGTGGAAGTTCAGAGGCGTCGCCAACTGAACTGAGTTCAGGCTCATTCTCGGTGCATTCTGGACTTTCTCCGCTCATCCTCGCTATGAGAGCGCCCATCCACATTACTGTGATTACTGGACATACGTTGCGTCCTACGGTAAGATCGCATCGATTGCTCTTCAAACATGAATCAGATCGATCAATGGTACAATTATCTGGGACAGACAAAACGTTTTAGCAAATGCACGTAAATTGAGATAAAGGAAATTACGGATATTTGTTCACAGCTGTAGATAGAAGAAACGAGCAAGAAGTGGTCTGGCCATTACCAAAATGAAAGTTGAAAATTTGCAGGAGTTTGCATCGTTTTCATCTTTGCTGGAGCCGTCATGTCCTTCATCTTGTACAAGATAGCGATGATCAGCTATAAATCTTCACGTGCTGAAGCTGCTGCTCAAACTGAGTCGGAGGAGCGTGAAAGATTGGAACATGCACCTGACCAGTGAGTATAGATTTTGGAGAGAGTAAAATACTCTCATGTATTAGATATTTCGATAATGTCACTTATACCTTTTTTCGATGCAGACGGACGAAAAATACTCTGCGAAATTGTGTTGGTAACTACTTAGCATCAACATCAATTTTGCAGCGACAGCGCGTGAAGTCCTCAACTGAACCACCAAATGATTTTGCTTACTAGATTGTTCTGTTTGTGAACAATACAATCGAATATTGGGCTATAACCTGATGAATAACCCATCGTCAAAAAAAATTGTCATCTCAAGCGAAATCCAGAACTTCCCCTCTCTCGAATCTTTCCTCTATTGTTTGTTAAATTTTCAATTCTGTTGCGACTCGGGAGTTGATAAATTATTTATTATGCCCATTCGCGACTTTTCCAGGCGCTTTATCGCCTAAAAGCAGCTATTTTGACTACAGCCGGTTCAATCATTAATAAAAAATACATTCATTGAATGCAGTGAATCGATTGGCCGATCGTTTGGCCTTCACTCAGAGAAATGACTGTCATATATGGCTCCTGAACTGCGTTTGTATGTCATTTTCTCTGTGTTTTTTCTCAAATCTATACGATCCTCAAGGACCGCGCTACTCGACCTCATCAAACTCTGCCACTGGGCTCCCCCTCTATGAATCACTCGCAGGAAAGAATGCGTCCCACTTCTTCTTCTTAGCGTCCTAATATCGATAGACGCGATCTAATTTAATTACCTTGTCCATCAACACCTTACTTTTGTTAATCATTTATATTGTCGACCCTTTTACTATTTATTATTTCATTTTTCATATTCAGATATGAAAACGCTTTATTCTTCGAGCGAGGATTGTTTCGAGACGTGGAGGAGAAGCGTATGTTTTTTCACTGTATTTATTAAAATCATAATGCGCTTTGTCACAGGCCGCAAATTTCGCAAAGCAAGATCGAATCGGAAATTTGATTGCTCGAATGAGCGAACTTATGCAGAAAGTCGGTGCTATTCCCGAGGTGGGTTCATACTTTTTTCATTTATTATTATATTTTTAAACGATAATATATTAATATAAATTAATAAAGAACTCGGACTACCTCCTGATGTCACTGGATATGGAGAGGCAACTGGCTATTGACCACGATGAGCAAAGGTCAGATCAAAGGGCACTGTGCATTGCTCAATTCAAGTTTCATTACATGCTTTAATGATCACTGTTTTTAAAATATACACTGGCGTAGGATATTTTTGACAAACGCGTCCGCGCCAGCGGAAACCCTTGTCAAATTATATCAAAATATGGCTGATAAATTTAATTGTTTTATATAAACAAAATCGCTGAAAATAGCGATCATTTTCAGAATGTGTTTGAAAATGAAAACATCAATTATTCGTTGCACAAATGTTGTTTTCGTTTTGTGATCTTAAATAAATCTCATAATTGGTTATTACAATTTTAAAATGATACGTTCATGACATGAACTACTTGGGTGTGTACTCTCTTTCTATACCTCGGAGCGTCTCTTGTTTTGCCATGCTCTCTAACCAGCGGAATTTGTGTTTAGCCGCGGATCGTTTTATTATTTTGGACGAGTTTTCGTGAACTGTTAATACTTTCGCAGGCATCTCCCTCTACGCGATCTCGTTTTCTCATTCTGCACTGGACTCAAAAGCACGATTGAATCCATAATCGAGGACAAGAAACGGAGAGAAGTCGAACAAACAAACGAGTTGGTTGACACTGATCAGGTATCACCGTGTTCTCAGCAAAATATTGAATTCGTAGTGATACCAACGCCCTTATTTTTGGTAGTTTTTTTCGGGCACGCTTGTTACCAAACTCTTTCAGCTTTCGAACCTTTCAATTTTTTTTTGCTGATTTCATACTAATCTTAAGCATATCCAAACACTTGTGTTAGTTAATTTAGGACAAGATGGGAACTTACTCATTATTGTTTACCAGAACGCGAACACTGACGTCGACTCCTCTGATGATGAGGATCCCGATGAAATCAACTCGGAAAATGATTCAATGGATGGATCAGAGAGACGGGTAAACAGTTTTATAACGAGAACATTCAAGTTAGTGAATCAAGAGTGAAAAATAAGTGTCAAGCATTTCGTAGGAACGCTTTCAGATGAGTATGTTTGCAGAGCGAGGACGTATCTTCGCCTGGCGCATCAGAAAAGGCTGCAGGACCTAACAGACCCTTGCTGCAGCCGGGAGCTGCTGCAGCAACCAATAAGTCGGGGCGAGGGAAATCTGCGACAACTGCGCGAAACGCGGCATTCAAGTGCGACAAATGTGACCGAGCCCTCGCCACCGCTGCGATTCTCAAGGTGGGACCATTTTGAGTAAAAAATGTAGTGAAGGATCTAAGTAAATGGCAATTTTGCCTTACATAATTCAATCAACAGTACGATAAACTTGATTTATTGATCAACTAGCCGGGATGTGTTGAGGTTAAATACACTACGCTCTATGCGTACACTACGCTCTATGCATAGTTCTGGGTGCAGGTTCGGTCCAGGGGGAGCTCGGTAGCCTGCTCCAGGTTCGGTCCAGGGGAAGCTCAGTAGCCTGCTCCATGTTTGGTCCAGGGGCAGCTCGGTAGCCTGCTTCAGGTTCGGTTCAGGGGGACCTTGGCAGCCTACTTCAGGCTCGGTTCAGGGGGAGCTCGGTAGCCGGCTTCAGGTTCGGATCAGGGAGGTGGACTCAGTAGCCGGCTCAAAGTACAGTCCAGGGGGGAAGTTAGTATGCTGGGGAATGTTAATCTAGAAAGAGTACTGGCTTATTCCGTTGCAAAATGCTCGTGAGGCTGAGAGCGATCGAAAAAAGTTGCCACTACGCCACTTCGTGGCTCCGTGGCAACTTTTTTCGATCGCTCTCAGCCTCACGAGCATTTCTCAACGGAAACGCAGGATACCGTGTGTTGATTTCCCTGACGTGTTCGAACACGTTTCCGACATCGCAAAACACTTTTCCTGTGATCCCCTACGCACTGCGAATCAATTAGAAACATTTTGAACTTTTCAATTTTTCACGTTAAAACTCGGCAAAACAGGTGAAAACGTGTTTCACGGTACTCAAAAACGTGTTAGTACGGTTTCTGGCACTTGCGAAAAATGCGGCAAAAGGTTTGCCCGCGGCGGGGGTCGAACCTGGGGGTGCCGGATTGCTGGCGAAGCGCGTAACCCACTTGGCTATGAATTTGGTTAAATATTTTTTGTAAAATTTGAAAGGTATTCAGATTGGTTATCATATGCAAAAGGATCTGAGAAGATTGATTGAGTTTGAAGTGATTTATAGTGAAAAAACGAAAAAGTCCGTCAAGTGGTTAAAACTCGGCAAAACAGGTGAAAACGCGTTTCACGGTACTCAAAAACGTGCTAGAACGGTTTCTGGCACTTGCGAAAAATGCGGCAAAAGGTTTGCCCGCGGCGGGGTTCGAACCTGGGGGTCTCGGAATCACAGTCTGGCGCTTAACCCACTTGGCTATGGATTTGGCTTATTAAATTTTGTAAAATTTGAAAGCTATTCTGGTCAGTTATCATATGCAAAAGGATCTGGGAAGATTTTGAAGCGATTTATAAGGAAAATGCGAAAAAAATGTCTGTCACGCGTACGGAAAAAAAACAGACAGACAGACAGACACAATGATTTCCTATAAGTGGAGGAATCATCGGGGAAAATTTAAATAAATTCTTGCTCGTAATTTACATATTACGTCTATTTGAAGATGCACATGCGTTCACTGTGCGGTACCCGGTGCATCAAGTGTCTGAAGGTGTTCAAAACACAACTCGCGCTTAAACAGCACCGACTATTGTATCACAATAGCTCTGCCAATGCACCGGCGCTGGGCGAATTCGAATGCAAGGAATGCGAGGCGAGATTCAAGTCGGAGAGAAATCTACTCCGTCATAAACTGCATGAGCACAGTGAGTAAACATCGACTGTAGCAGATATTTATAATTAGTAAACAAATGGAATTGATTATCTAATCAACTCTTTCAATTGTTAAATGTAAACTAATATAAAACGTGGGTATAACACTGTGAGCTTAGAGAGCTGAACTAGCAGCTCAATGTAAGCAAGGAAAGATAATAATACAGTTTAGTAGATGTGTAGAAAGAACGGTGTGGATGACGAACGAGTACCTCTCTTCAGATCCCTCAGTTGCTGCTGCAGTTGCAGCAGCTGCAGCACGTGCAGCGGCATCGATCAACTCAGCAGACGGGCAGTCTGCGACGCCTGATATGTTCAAGTGCGAGAAATGCGGTAGCAGGCTCAAATCCTTAAGGACTTTCAAGGTTGTTAATTCATCTTTTCTTAACAAGTAACGATAACGCAATACGTAGTATTGTAGAAATCTGCCGATTTTTGAAAATGTTCTTTGAACACACTGTTGTTGCAGAATCACATGTACACGCTCTGCGGTACGCGGTGCGCCGACTGTCTGGAGGTCTTCAAGTCGCTCACAGCGCTATTACAGCACCGACAAGTGCAGCACAATAGATCTGCAGCTGCTGCAGCAGCCGCGGCTGCAGCCCTGGGCGATTTTGAATGCGAAGAGTGCGGCGCCAAATTCAAGTCGCTCGAAACTCTCCGCACTCATATGCTCGTGCACACAAGTGAGTGTTTGCTATATTTAGTGTATTTCGAAATGAACTCTGGCTTAAATAATGAGAAAACTGAATAGAAATGTGTGCTCAATATTGTGTTCAGGTGCTAATGATGCTGCTCCAGAAGAATCGGCTCTTGCAAAGTCAAAGCTTAAGAAGTCGACAGACAACACTAAATCAGAGTACAAATGCGATAAATGTCATGACACCTTTGTTTGCTCATGGAGCCTTAAGGTATCACACAGTGTTTGCCAAACGTAAAAACTTAATAAAATACATTTGCATAAATTGTAAACTTGATATTCAGAAACACATTCATACTCTGTGCAACACGCGGTGCATCGAGTGTCTGGAGGTGTTCAAGTCGGCGACAGCTCTGATGCAGCACAGGAAGCTGCAGCACAGCACTGCTGCAGCTGCGGCAAGGGCAGCTTCGAGCAAATTCGCATGCGACGAATGCGGTGTGAAACTCAAGAGTGCGAGGAGCCTTCGGAACCACATGCTCACTCATGGTGGTCAGTTCTCCGAATTCTTGCGCTAGCCAGACTAATTTGTTTCAAATATTCATATTTGATAAGGTGCGCCAAGAAAAAAAAGAGTCATGCCTGCATTATAGAAGAGCACTTTTTTCCGATTGAGCGTGGCTCCTCTCTAACTTACCTCTATCTACTTTTTGCACGTAATCTTGAAAAAAGATGTGTTTTCCAGGCGAGAGCTTCTCATGTGATCTGTGTGCGCGCACATTCAAGGTATCCCAAAATCTGGATCATCACATGCGAACTAAGCACGGATTGCAATTGTATGATTGCGATTTCTGCGAAGAGAAATTCCGTAGACAGGACGAAATGATAAGACACAGAGCGGCTCATGATGAAGTAAAACACTAACTACATTTATTTTTTAATAATTTTAACATTTAAAAAATCTATAGTAAATTGTACATAACAAATCGATTGGCGAAAATACAAATGAAACATATTTCCAGAACCCTATTCCCGAGCTTCTGGCGAAAGTGGCAACTCGAATAGAAAGGAGAGGTAGAGAGCCATCGAACAATCGGATAATGCGCTGCCCCTTCTGCGCTGTGAGTTGTACTTTTTTTTAAAAATACCATTACTCCATAGTTTTCAAAGAAAAGAAGGTTGTGTGTGAAAATACAATTTATTTAAATCATTAAATACTGTTTATGGCAGCACAGCAGCTCTGAACTTGTAATTCATCTCAAAACATTTTGGAAAACATTTAAGATATGTTCGTATATGAATGTAGAGAGCTTGGCCGTGACACTTGTAATTTCAGAATGGATTCTACCATGTTAGCGCATTCACTGTTCATTTGAAGATCCGGCACAATCTGAAGCCAAAGCAGGTATTTTTATTGTGGTTCAGTATGCACTGAAAGAATTTATCACTGTCTGCTTCGGCGAGATATTTCACTCTGTATGGATTTTTTTTCTCAAAACACGAGCGCACTTACTTTAGTTGTTGACATCTAGATACTCGGTTTCTTGACGAAATAGTTTTTGACTTCGAGAGAGTACATATCTCTTGCATATAAAAGAATTGGAGAATCTATATGGCGACATCTAAGAGAGTTCGCTCTCTGAGTGTGAATCTTTTTTTCAGGCGGGAATCTCATTCCGTTGTGATTGTGGACACGAATCGCGTTCTGGAAACCACAACCTGGTTTGTGATTTTTTTAAACACTGTTTAATACATTTTTAAAAAGAACTGTATTTTTTTCAGTGCGAAAAATTGAACTTCACCGTAATCCGCGAGAACGCGGAAGTTGTGGGAGAAGGCAAGGATTCATCGGAGCCGCGTGAAGAAGCCGCTGCAGCAGGGGCTGCGGCTGCTGCAGCTGCTGCAGCTGCTGCGACCTCAGCGGCACCAGGGTCCGCTTCTACTCGCAATTATTCTGCTCACACGGGACAAAAGTGTGACAATTGCGAGAAGATGTTCACAAATCTCGGTTGTTACAAGGTACATTCTTTCAAACGCATCTATTTTTCTTACAGTGTCGATTTTTGTAAAAACCAATCTCAAAACCTTCATTCTGAGAATCATCTCGGAGTCTCCATGCGCCTTTTCTAATTTGCTGATACAGAGATTGTTGAAAAAAAACATTTTTTCGATATTGAAATGCAGATGTTTCATTTCCTTGGCCTAGTGGTGTAAGGCACTGCTTGTCAGACGAAGGGTCACGAGTTCGACCCCCGCCCAGGTTCACCAAGCCTTCCATCGCCTCGTTGTCGGTAAAAATGGTAGCAACTTTGATTGCGAAAGGTAACGTGCCCCAGAAGCCTGATCAGCAGGGGATACGTAGATCTGTGCAGTAACCGGCCTTACCGGTCAGCCCCGGCAGAGTGGTCGCTTGTCGACGTAAAGTCCTCTTGATTCCGGTAGCAACTTTACTTTACTTTTACTTTACCTAACTTTACCATTTCCTTTTTGTACTGTATATTCTCTGTTTCAGAGGCACATTGCATCGCTCTGCGGTACGAAGTGCGGACAGTGTTCGCAGACATTCAAATCAGCAACGGCGCTCACTCAACATACCAAGATGCATCACCCATCCGACGACCCGGCTGCAGCTGCTGCAGCAGCAGAAATTAAAGATAGACCATTTGCTTGCAAGAAGTGCGGTGCGAGATTCAGAACAGTTTACACTCTAGCCACTCACAAGCTCTCCCATGCAAGTAAGTTGTACGAATTGGACAAAAAAATCGGAGCCCTCTGCTACTGAACGGATTAGTTTCAACACAGTAACGCCGATGTGGAAACTCACAAATCATAAGTTAAAAAATAACTTTTGCTCACACTCTAATATATGTTTATACAATCTCTACAACACTCTTTTGAAACTCCTGACGATTTTTATATAGCACTTCAATTTGCACGGGGCTGATGTTGAACAAAGTAACCTCAATTTTAAAAAAAACTTCGATTGGCGAAATATCGTTTCCTTATTGTTAATATTTATTGATTTTTTTTCAGACCACCGATATCCGTGCGAGCACTGTGACCTGAAATTCACGGTTTTTGGGAACTTCACATCGCACATGAGAAAAGTCCATGGAGCAAAGTGTTTCAAGTGCGAAATTTGCGAGAAGAAATTCAGCTATGATGATGAACTGACGACACACAAAAAGACGGAGCACGGCGAATAATGAATGTACTCGCGGCTGATTTAACACTGTCCAAATTCATATTAAGCCCGGCAATTACTGCAGTGAAATAATTCAGACCTGATTGTAAGAGTTTTATAATAGTCCATAGTTCGTCTCTTTCATAGACCTGATATGTTTGTATTCAAATCTAAATGTAATAAATAATGAAAAAGAGAAATCGCGATGCACTCAGAGTAAAATATACAAAATCAGGACACATTCTTCATATTGAGTCCTACTCTAAGTAAGATTATTCCTCTCATAACAGAAGAATGTAAGTGGACAAATAGAGATTATGGTATTGTCTGGAAATTCTGCAAAAGATTTTACAAATGTGCATTCCCGAATAGATCTAAATTGGTTGAAAATTAAAAGGAACATGAGAAAGATCCACGGGCGAAGAAATATATATGCGAAACGACGAGAAAAAAGAAAAATTTCTCATGAGAAAATTGAAAATTCCTCCAAACTTCAAACCTTTCCTTCAAACTCACTCGTAGATTCACTCAAAAGTTCGATAGCATTTTAACCGAACACTTTTATTGAAGGACTTTTTTATGCGGGAAAGCGAGTAGTCAAAACAACTCTACAAAGCTGGTTCTCAAAGAGAGATCCACACTGAACCCATTTTCCACAGACAATAATCGATTTTCGATACGACGTTTATCACAGTTATACATAATTAACAGTTACTGTAATAAAGTAATTCGTACGAAAGGAACAGCAAATAAAGTAAATGATCCTCTGAAATTCACTCCTTCCAGAAATGAATGGTGAAATTGCTGTTATCAGTACGTCGGATCGAAGTGCAAACATTGCCAGTCTTCACTAGAAGATTCCACTCATTCCGGTCATACGGTTGCAGCTGAAAAAAGGGACACTAACTATAAGCAAAAAAGGGCCAGTGCGAGGAAGCGTGCAAAAGTGAGAGAGTGCCTCTCGATTTTACACGCACTGTCAATTCAAATCCCTTTCTGTAGGATTGTTGACCGGTCTGTACGGTATCGACAGTTTTAAATAATAGGAAGGCATATTCATAGTTTTGAAATTGTTGCCAAAATGAACAATGCGGTCGTCCGTACTTAGTTGAAAAATAATATTAAAATAATATTTCACAGTTGGGTTTACTACTGGACTTGCCTCAATATCCAGATTGATACGATGAGGGATGAAAGGTGGATCGATCATATAAAAGTACGAAAGTGAGACTCCCATAAATCCTTCCACAACCTTCTTCGCATACTCCGAATCGACTCTCCAGCTCATATGGAGAAGACACCAGTCTCAGCACCGATCACCTAAAACGAATAGCACATTACATAGACAAAGACATATTTTTCCTGACATCAAGGCAAAAAGCCTGCAGGAGGTATCATTCGGGACAGAGGTGGTCGGGATCCTCGAATTCGAGGCAACTGGGTCAAGGGAATGAGTCCTGCTTGGCTTCCTTGGTCAATTGTAGTGTCGATCTTGGACGATAGACATTGAGCGTAGAAGTAGATCTTCCAGCTTCCAGAGGCGTCCTGACTAATGTGTGTCAACCGAAGTTTTTACTCACGAGTTAGTCTTGCCGGCTGGAGACTTTCTTGATAGTTGGCTACTTGAATTGGATGTAGTCGATCCGGGCTCTCTGCTCGAAGTGGTACCAGGTGGGCGATACTTGCCGGGTTGCCCAAGCTGACTGGCAAGGATTCTCCAAACTGAGGTGGGAGAGGAGAGGGGAGACTGTCGACCGCCCGTCAGGAGGCACAGAATGAAGAATCAATGCACATTATATGCATTGACGAAATTGATTTTAATTACGTTTATAGGCTGAATCAATAGTGATATGAGGCTGTTCGCGTAAGAATCAATACAAACTATGTACACTGAAAATGAAATGTATTCTCAAAATTTGGGCACTTACGTTTTTGAGGGTGCTGACCATCATGGTGACGATCATTTTTCATTTAACTCATCGGCTGAAGTGTACTGTAACTACCGTTTTTGAGGCTACATCGCCATATCTCACGAACCTGTGAACGAATTTCCATGAAAATAGTTTTGTAGGTGTAATTTCACTCGCTGATAACGATGTCATATTCAGATTCAATTAATATGATACACTCCTAATTTCAAAAATGTGATTTGGAATACGTTCAACCAGAATCGTGATTGGCATGTATAGAAAGATGCGCCTTATTCTCGGATTTCAGAATCGTATGCTACAAGCATAGTTCAAATGTACCGTGTACCACTTCACTGTAAATTTAGTCGCCAATGTCTCCATTAATTGACAGCACCGTTGTGCGCGCAATGAGAATGAGAGTGAGAAATTTCAGATAGACAATAGAAATTGTCATTTTGCCATGGCCTTTCTAGGCAGTTGTCAATAATTGCGATCAATTAATGGAGAAATTGGCGACTAAATTGACCGTGAAGTGTTACAACGGTACATTTGAACTATGCTTGTAGCATACGATTCTGAAATCCGGGAATAAGGCGCATTTTTCTCTACATGTCAATCACGATTCTGGTTGAAGGTATTCCAAATCACATTTTTGAAATTAGGAGTGTATCATAATAATCGAATTTGAATATCACATCGTTATCAGTGAGTGAAATTACCCCTAGAAAACTATTTTCATGGAAATTAGTTCACAGGTTCATGAGCTATGGCGATCTAGCCTCAAAAACGGTAGTTACAGTACACTTCAGCCGATGAGTTAAATGAAAAATGATCGTCACCATGATGTTCAGCACCCTTGAAAACCCCATATTTTCTGCTTTTCAGAAAATCGATGTACGAGGTCCTTCAGACAAGTTGTTGAACCTTACGCGAACAGCCTCATATACCACTATTCGTACACAAGTAACTGCAATGAACCATTGGCAAATTTTGGTGGTATGATTAGCACTGATGTGCCACTATTCGTAAATACTTCTGGTACTGACCTTGTTCAACTCGATGAGATCATCATTAGTCATTGCGAGACTGAGATAACAAATGATAATCGATGTCTTGTTCTTGATAAGTCGAGAGAAGAAAGCGAGATCGAATACAGTAAGAGGAGGGAGAGAAGTCTGACATGAGCACTGGTAAGATAAGTAAAATTCAACTCTCCTTTGAATATTGAAACTTAACTGACCAGCTCTTTGAGATTGTCGTAAATGATTATATCGTTGTTCTTAATGTTGCTAACAGCATCCAATTGCTCGATTAGTGAAGAGTCATGCGGATATATTTAAAAATAACTTTATTAATTAATAAAATATTTTATTAAAAATACGAACTCCAAGACTCAAGCATTTGATGTGGCCATTGAGACGACGGAGTACGGTAGTGACAGTAGGAAAAGGCACGAGATGGATCAGGTCTTTGTTCACGCCAATACTGAACAGAGATGGAGAACTCCTGACGATCTACAATGAACATTATTATTATCACCTCATATTAATTACAAATGACAAATTCACGTCCAAAATAGTAAACAGTTCAGCATGACAAAATGAGAGAAAAGACGAGAAATAAACAGCGAATGCACACACCATCAATCCATTTCATAATTTTAAAATGAACATGTATGTACTACTATACATACTACTCGTTATTGTCAATTAACTCAATGCACTCTACAAATCAAGGGTTCTATGCGATTCTTAATATTTTCTCTACTTTCAACACCTCCTAGTATTCACAAATAAAAAAGAAATAAGCTTACAAAAACTTTTTCCAATTCTTCCTTCGATCCCTCTCCTCTCTCCTCCATTCTCTCTTCGATTTTTCTGAGCCTCTTGTTCGTTCTGACTCTGAATTGATCGGCGAGACTCAAATGAGAGAAAATCATTTCGATGATTTCATCCGGAAGATCGAGAAGAGACTGTAATGGGTTTTTATAAGCATTTTAAATTTTTGCGCAAGAGTTTAGAAAAAATCAATTTTTTTTTGTCTAAACATTGTCGAAAACACTCAAAACTAACCGTTTCCAATTTGATATTTTCCATTGTCTCTGCCAATTTGAAACGCGCATCTTGAGACATTCTGAAAAATGAAACTTCGTACTAGTTAATGCGACAAATGCATTGTAATACACATGATTCCAATGTGTATTACAATGCATTTGTCGCATGTGCAAAAGCGAGAGAGTCTCTCTCGATTTCACACGCTCTCTCACTCTAAAGCCCTTTCGGTAAGGCTGACCGGCCCGTGGAATGATGTGGATACACAAGAAATCGATAGCAGCGGGGGGGATAACACCGCAAGGTCATCGAATCAAAATGAATTCGAGAAATTTTCTGATTTTTTGGCAATGGGGAGTAAGAACGGACTTATGAGTAAGAAGAGGGCCAGGATTCAAACATCTCAGCAATTCATATTTCGTGAGATAATCCAAAGCGTGGAAAAGTAACCACATACATCGACACTATCATGAGAGGCAAGCTAAGAAAGGAATTTATTCAAGCATAACACCGAGCCGAACAAAGATTGTGTAACAACAATATCAACAGTACTCAGAATCTGTGAGAAGTCAGAAAACGAATTCAAGAATGCTAAGCATTTGCAACACGATCAAGAAACCGGAAGTTAATCGAAAAAATTGTCAAATGCCTTCAAATAATTTCACTTTCATCTCATCCGAGATGAATTTGTAATCGACACTCTTCTTCAATTCGTGTACGAGATAGACGGATTTGTAGTGAGGAAGGAGGAATTCCTGAAATACCAAATTTCAATTTCGGAGAGTTTTTTACAATTTTAATTTGGGATTTTATTAGGGATGCAGGTTCGGTAATCGTTTTACGGCCCTTCGTGAGAGATCGATAATAAAACTGATAAAGTGAAGAGCGGCAGAGGAAAAAAACTGTCGGAGAGTATGTTGGCGTCCCTATTTAACGTTGTTCTGAGAGAACTTACCTGGAGAAATCGAAGATTGTATTGATCGGACAGTCGAAGTTTCGTGTGCTCTCTCAAAGTGGATGAGCACATGAGAAACTTCTCGGTTTTGTCGGAGAGAATCTGAAAATGTTTTTTATTCTTTAAAAAAATCTTTTAGAATTTTTGTTAAAGGGACCAGGCAGTCAAATAAGTTATTTTTAAATAAAAGAAAATCCTGTTCCCGGAAGAATGCGAAAAACGGCATATTTTTGCGATTTTTTTTAAAATTAGTTATGAATTTTCAAAGTTTCGCATTTTCACTACATCGGGTTACGGTAGCGACAACACCACAATTAATATCTCCAAAACCAGCCATTTTGAGGGCATGTGATTGTGTTCATTCAGTCCGGGAGTGGTCAAAACCTCTACAATCCTGTGTTTGCAATAATATGAAATCATCAGAGCAAATTAAACAGCTTTCTGTCTTTTCGGAAATAGGCGACGCACCGTTCCACAGTCTAATTTCAAATTAAATTAACTAATTGTAAAAAATGCTAAAATTGTAATTTTTTCTGCATTCTCCATTAGATGATAGCGAGAAAAGTTGAATAAAAAATAATGAAAATTAAAAATCTGTTTTTGGAGGCTTCCTGGTCCCTTTAAAATTCACCTTGAAACCAAATTGATCAGCAATCTTGAGAATTATCTCTGCATTCGAATCTGTGAAAAAATATTCGATTTGAGATTTCTAGCTTGAAGTTACTAGAGTGAGGGGAAAACGCAAGCATAATTGTATTATTTAAAACAACGTTCACTTATTTATATTATTTTTCTCACCATTCACAGGCTCATCAATGTACATCATTTTGAGCACGAGAGTGAATTCCTGATCAAATCGTCTTCGAAACAAAAATTAGTAATCAAACTACCTCGGGGTCAATGTCTTTTAGCTCGATTTCCTCTTGATTTTTCTCCTTGAAATCTCCGAAGAAAAGAGCATTGAAGTAATCTGATTGAGCAGCCAGAGCCTATGAGTATCAGTTATTTTAATAAACCCATGACTACCCAAAAGAAACTAACTCTTTATCGATTCTATTTTTTTTTAATTTGTGAATCTAAATATAATTTTAAAATTGACTGATCTTTGATCCACTTCACCTTCTTGTTCACATGAATCTTCTCCTCTCCAATAACTAACACGATATCAGTGGGAAGGAACCATTTGAGCTGCTGCTTTCTCGTGAACCTCAACAAAATTTATCATATTTTATTTTCTTTATATGTGTTTGGATTCCATGATCTTCATTTTTCTTCACTTTTTTTGCATTATGACCACAATTATTGTACGGTTCTGAAAATATCGTAAGCTAAAAGAGATAGCGAATCAAATGTAAACTTGCTTTTCTCCATTAGCATCAGTCGATATCTCCACTTCCACCGTAACCGGCTCCTCTTTCGCATCGAAATTACTTCGAATTCTAACAAATTCCTCCATTCCTCTCTCCTCGTTTCCCCAGCAATTGAAAGAGTGTTCAAGTCTCTGAATGATAAAAATGAAATTGAAACACCGATCCATTTTAAGATCTAGTATTTATAAAGCATTTTAAAAAGTCAATGCAGTTTGCCTTTATGTGAAGAACTGCTCCGCAGATGATTTTGATGATAAATGCGGATTTGCATGCCCACAGCTCGGATTCCGTTGATTTATCACAGATGAGAGCAATTTTGCATTCAGACCAATTCGAAGAGGGAATGAATCGAAGACGCATGAAATAATGTACAATAGAAGTTTAAAATATTATAAAACTGCGAACAAATATGACTTATAAACATTTCTTTCAGCTAGAATATCAAAAATAATTCAACTTGCCATGGGAATCCATTAATCCGAGTGACGGGAGATAATTCACCCGAGAGCGACACCATTCTCATGTTTCTTACTGTCATTCTGATAGTATCGAGTTCTGAAATTAAAGGTCAACTGAACTCTCAGCATAATCTCGTTTGAAGGAAGACCATAACCACATCATTCCACAGGCCGGTCAACCATCCAGAAAGGCCCTTGGAGTGAGAGAGAGTATGTGAAATCGAGGACTCTCTCACTTTTGCATACTCTCTCGTCCTAACCCTGGTCTGTAGGTTTGGAATCATGTGATAACCTGAAGAATCACCGAACGATTTTAGTTCGCATTAAAGAATTAGTAATTCGAGATGAAACAAATGTGCCTATTGTAAGTGAAGATAAGTATTCAATTTCTGACCGTCTCCAACATTCTTATATTGAAGGAACGCCATCATTCTCTGGGAAAACACGACTTGAAATACTGAAATCGTTGAATGTGCAAGCTACAGGTTTGTCGAAAAATAATAGATATATGAGGGGTCCAAATTGAACCCATATCCTTGAACCAGTATTCACAATTCAAGACAACTTTTTATCCATATTTTTCATAACACGGGGTAATCTTTTCTAAAAAAAATAGCAATTAAAGATGAAAGTAATCTCTACTTCTTCTTTATCATCACATCGAAATAGCCAATCTCTTCTGATCGTGCAATCCATGTTTCGACGTCTCCCTTCTTCACTCCGAGACCCCATTTGGTCGAAAGATTGTGTAGAAGCTGAAACGAGTTCCTTAATTTAAAAAAAAGCAAATCGCGAGTTTTTTTAGTAAAGTATATGATTGAAATATTTTTTAATTATAAAAATGATTTTTTGCTCAAACGCACACGAGTATTTCGATTGATGCGACGAGGGACGAATGGAGGTTTGATTCGATCGAAATACGAAGGCGAAACTCCCGCGAAACAAGCGAGAACGAATTTCGCAAAGTCGAGAGGGACAACCAACATCAATTTGGAGAAATTTCCCTTGTCGGCTCTGATTACCTGAGAATTAAATACTATACAACGTTCCAAACATAGTGTTGAAATGTATACGCTAGACATTAAAAAAAATCAGACTAGGAAGTACCAACTCTACATTGTCGGAGAGTCCCCTCCCCTTATCTTTTCCTTATCCCTTCCCCCACCGAACTTGCTATGCATAGATTGTAGTGTACCCTTATAGTTAGAGCGTAGTACACATAGAGCATCGTGCACCGTTAGAGCGTAAAACATTTAACCTCAACACATCCCGGCTCGTTTCTTGTCAAATCTCAAATCATGTTGTGCTTCAGATTAATTGTTAATTATTATTACTATAAATTTCCCCTTGCCCAGAATTTGTTTCACTTTGATCAAGTCGTTGAAGTCATTGACTGTCAATGAGATACTGAGATCAGCAACTACGATGAATTTGCTACTCTTGATTAGTCGAGAGAAGAACTTGAGATTGAATATCGTGAGAGGAGGGAGAGCGGCCTGAGTTAGCATTCTTTTCGCTTTGTAGTCAAAGACATAGTTGTCAATCTACCTAGATATTATAATTTTTGCTATAATTAGCTCTTAGCACACTTGAAATAGCTAAGTAACCCAGTTCTATAAATTTAAAACGAATTATTTTTTATGCACAATTTGACTAACCGAATTACAGAATCTGCTGCTGATAATAGAAATCCTGCTTTTCGCAAAGTGGCACACTTTGTTGAGTGAATTACCGAGCAAAGGGTCGTACGGATCCACCTCAAAGTTCACAAAATAGAATCACGAACTGCGGTATTTTGCAAGATTGTCTTTAATAGTTCTTTCAGTAAGCAATCACAAAATTTACTTTTGTAATCGGGTTAAATAATATACCAAAAATAATATAAGAAAACATACTGCAAGGCTCAGTTTGTGTATGCGTCCGTTCAGACGTCGCAGTACGGTAACGATGGTTGAAAAGGAGACTTGACGATTTCTGCCTTTGTTAACACAAATTGCGAATGTCGACTGTGAAGTCCAGAAGAGCTGCAATTTTCAAGTAATAATTACTTAGATGCCAAAAATTCAAAAAAATAAAACAAACAAAAAATATTGCTGACCGTTACTCTATCCAACATTTCCTTCGATCCCTCTCCTCTTTCTTCCATTCTCTCCTCAATTTTTCTCAGCCTCTTGTTCACTCTGACTCGGAATTGATCGGCGAGACTCAAATGGGAGAAAATCATTTCGATGACCTCATCCGGAAGATCGAGAAGAGACTGCCAATTGAAATAGTTTACAAATACTTCTATTTTTCAATTCAATTCATTTATCTCAGCAAAACATAATAGGAACTTTGTGGGAGTGCATAGGTAGATGGTTGTTTACTGTGTAATAAGGTAAGGGAACTAATCGTGTAGCTTGATGTTCAAATACTAGCAAGTGTGGAGGGGGGGGGGTCATGAGATGTCAAGAGTGGTAAGTTATATATGACGAGAAACTTTTAACGGAAAGGTTCTATGTTTTAAAAAGATATTTCAATTTTTTGTATTTCTAGATGTACTACAAGTAGTAGAGGTCGACTCTGCTATAGGCATGACTGTTTCAAATGTACCATGATTCTCTAAGAGTACACATTATTCCAAGCCTACAGACCAGGGTCAGAGCGAGAGAGTGCGCAAAAATGAGAGAGTCCCTCTCGATTTCGCACGCTCTCTCACTCCAAGGGCCTTTTTGTAAGAATGACCGGCCTGTGGAATGGTGTGAGTATCTAATCGATATATTTGCACTAATGTGCAAGGAGTAGACTTAGAAAGGCTACAACTACCCGCATAAGAGGGAAATTAGACCCCCACACTTCACACTCCCAGCGTTCTCTCTTCAAAAAAGCGGTCAATTTCCCCTGTTATGCGGGTACTTGTTTAGCTACCTTTCAAAGTCTAGTAAGGAGTAATTAAAAATCGATTGTACCCTCGGATCTGCGTGAATAATTTTTAAAAATATTTTAATATGCCCATTCCATCCCACCTTTTTCTGAATTCCCGTGTTCTTTACCAATTCGGAGTCCGAATCTGCAATTGCAAGGTAACATGATAAAATTTGCATTTCCTCGCATGAAAACATTTTGAGGGGTATGGAAATTTAGGAAGAGAATCACTGATTTAACAGTACTGTCGCAAACTTTTACTACTTTCTCTTACTTTTCTTCTCTTTCGCTGGCTGTGCCTCCATTAATCTGAATCAAATCACTTCAAACACATGATAGATGAACAACCACATATTTGGTATGACAAAATATTGAACAACATCTTTCACGTACATTATTCGGTAATTCAACCCCAATAATATTAGTTTGCAAGAGGCAAAAAATGAAATCACTTTATATAATATCTCTCGAAGAATGTACAATACCCTGCATGACGTATTGTGATAAGAATGCGAGATAATGGCAAGAACCAGTATAATAAGAAAAGCACCGAATAGAACGAACGCCGCTTTACAATCAATATCTCATTACTACAATGCATAAAATACTACACTATTCAATGTATGCTACAGTACACTACTTATCACAAACAGCAGCCAGTTTACGGTGCATCTCGCGGGTCAAATCGATCGAGAACTGAGCATATTCGTTGGAATTCGGTAGTTCAATGAGATCCGATCTCTCGTACATCGAGAGCAGACGCTCCTGTAAAGGAAAGGGGTTTTGAATTCATTCACACACTTGATTAATTTAGGAGTCATTTGATAGAATATCACTACAGTATCCATAACAATTCAGTGTGGACGCTTCTTGCTCGATAAAGAACTTCGCACACAACAATTATAAAAGTATTTTTTGCTAACAATTATCTTTGAAAAAATGAATATTTTCTTCTGAATATTTTAAAGGGACCTGGTACTGCAAAAATAAATTAATAATCTGACCTTGAGCATGGCCAGATTGTACTTCTCAGACAGCAGAAGTTTCTGATGGATTGAGATGAAATCACAGCCGAGAATGAAATTAACCACTCGATCCTCAACGATCTAAAATATATACCAATTATGCTGTGGATAGTCAGCCGATTCATTCTCAATGCATTCACTATGCATAATGCAGTTAACAGTTGTAATTGTCCGATTTACGAACTTTTAAAAAGATAAACACGATACCTTCAAATCGAATCGATCTGCCAACTGCGCCCAGTGAGCGACGGTATCAACTGGAAAATTCATTGTCAGAAAAATACAATATCAATATTTTAAAATATTTAGTGAAATTAACAGGACGTGTAAGTCTGGATCCTCTGCAGTTGTCAGAGAAAATCTTTCGCCTTTTACTAAAGTGTCGCAAAAGCATTTGTTCCTGGTTTTAATACAACATCATCGAAGAGAATTTTATTTATGACACATACCAGTTATGGATTTGACAGCTCCTCCATACATCACTACGATGAGGCTCTTGAGATCCTGAAATAAATCGTAAAATATATTTCGTCTCAAAAATGGAAAAAAAAAACTACATATAAAAGGGCTGAATGAAATAATGAAAATTGAACAAGAAAAACCTCATAAGTGACGTCCTTGATTTCGATTTCATTCTGATTCTTCTCCTTGAAATCGCCAAAGAAGAGGGCGTTGAAGTAGGAAGATTGGGTGGCCAGAGACTGCAAAAGTTTACGAATTCAAGCATCATGCACTTCAATTTCACGTTCGAATCGTTATCAATATTGTTCTATGATATTATTTCCTTCCATGGCTACCGTACCTCACCACGTCCCTACCGTATTCCTCGATAACACTCCTCACCTGCTTGTTCACGTGCAATTTCTGCCCTTCACAAACGAGACAACCGTCGCGAGCGTCAGTCACCTCAAGCGTCGATCTCACACGGAAGCTGCAAAGCGGGGAGGGCAATGTCACATCATTCCACAGGCCGGTCACCCATCCAGAAAGGCCTTTGGAGTGAGAGAGCGTGTGAAATCGAGAGGGACTCTCTCACTTTTGCACACTCTCTCGCCCTAACCCTGGTCTGTAGGTTTGGAATCATGTGATGGTATACCCCCGAGTCGGGTGAAGCTGGCTCTCGTTCCTACACGCTCAACCCAATCCATTCCTCCTATACATTCTTAAATTGATATCGAGTTATGCAAGATAACATTTTCCCGGTCATCATTTCTTCCTTACGAAAACGTATGGCGCCCATTCACTACTGTATTTATCATTACAGTACCCCCCTATACCGTATTCCGACTCCCTCCTCACCTATCGCCATCGTCTTCCTGAGCCAGTGTGATCTGCACCTCAACCGAGTAGCATGCAAGTGCGAATGGTGCGAATTGGACGATATGAGGAGCGGGATCCCAACTGTTGAGCCAGAGCTTCGAGCCCGTGAAATGGCTGTCTCCGTAAGCGTTCTTGTATCTCGCGATGAGACGGAATGAGGCGTAGCACCACCAAAGCTCCGACTCCGCCCCCTTGTCGCAGCGCAGAGCGACCTCGGTGCGGCCGTCTTTGTACGACACGGACAGCTCCCTGCAGAGGCAGCATTATTCGAGGGAAATACATAATCTACGGAGGAAAAGCGAAGCATTGCTCTGAAATATTATCCTTGTATTGCAGCGAGCGACGACGACTGCCTTTTCTCCCTCTCCCAATGTGCTCCACCCATCAGAACTCGTTAGTTGGATCGTATCGGGACCTGCAACAATAACTTGTACACAGCATCATTGGTGTGTCGTACATAGGTCAAAAAGTGGGTAGATTTTGACATAACCTACCCGCCGAAGGCGGGCGCTAAAAATAAATGCCTGATCAATTTGACCCCTAAAATCGAAACCTGCCCGCCAGGGTCTCCTTAAACACCCCCGAAATGCAGAAACCTGCCCGGCAGACTATCCAAAAATCGAAAACCTGCCCGACCAGTTTTCCATGCTACTTTACTTTTTGACCTCTGGTGTCGTAGCATGAAAGCTATGTTTGATTAACTCGTGTAATGACAACACCTAAATACCCAGAGTTGTACGCATTAGGCGTATGCCGAGTCACACTATTCACTCTAATTTAATTCATTTCTAAGAATTACCTTTACTCTTCTTAGCAGGAGGCGTCGACATCCTTCAGATTCAATTTACTTAAATATTTGACAGATACTATCAGCAACTGTTTACGACGTTGTCAACTAAAAGTATGCCCTTTGGGATATAAAACCAATTGAATAAACGCAGCACAAAAAAACATTCAAACATCTTTATTTGTTCATAAACGGTGCAAAGTATAATCATAACAGTAACAACAATAATCAATTTCAATTGAGATGTCTGAATACTCCAAAAACAGCCAATATTCATCAAAAACTCAGAAACAAATCAATAATAACAACAGTAATCTCCTCTTTCTCAACTCTGCGTCGATTCGATTCGCTGAATACTGTCGACAATCGATTGACGAGCGGCTGAAATTCTTTTATTGGTTTGAAAACAAAGAATGTAAAAAAATGCGAAATTATCACATCGTATAAGAGGACCTAATCTAGAGCTTCAAAAACTAGACCAGATCTCCTTATTTTGCACACTATCTCGTCAACAGACCAGTGATGTGAGCGTGCGAAGTTAGGAGATTCGGATCCGTTTTTTTTTAAATTAAAAAAAATGTTTTAGGGATGCAGGTTCGGTAATCGTTTTTCGGCATCTTAAGTGAGCGAGGACAGGGTTGATAAGGCGCAGAGAATTCGAGGAAAATAGAGTGCCGGAGGGTGCGCCGAACACCGAACCGGCATCCCTACTGTGCTTCGTACCCGGATTCTCTGCACTCGCAATTGCATCCGACAGTTCCTTCCTTCGCTGCTTCAACAGGCGCTGCTCACACGAACGAATCGATCGACCTGAACAGTCAATTTTTACAACAACAAAAAATTACAACATTTTGAGGAATTTGGTTCTTTAGAAGTTTCTTTAGAAGGTTGTCATCGTTTAGCAATATTTACTTTAAATTAATAATTTTAAAATTTTGAATTAACAAATTTTACTTAAATTAAAGCATTACTACTTTTAATTTAAAATTACAAATATTCGCCAAAGCCTCACTAACCACAAAACAGCGTTCGAATGGTGACGGGCTGTCGATTGATGTGTCTGATGAAGGGAAGCGAGGAGAGAAGGAGATGGGCAGAGTCGGTGGGCAATCGAAGCACCGAGATGTCACCGTCAACCACTTTCACCTACAATTAGCACATATTACGGTACTGAAAAATCGATAATCAATAACTGCGTGGTAATTGAGGGCGTATTCTCGTATTCAACGTGGCTACAGTACTCAAAAAAAAGTAATCGATTACTGTGAATTTCGTTCACAAATTCAAGAATACAAAAACAAAGGATTCAAGTGCATTTCGCGCTTAGTTATCTGCCTGCTGACTACAGTATCCCCATATGACTAGTGTATTCCACTCGATCGATAACTGATCATTCCACTCACATGCAGACTGCTCCTCACAGCGCCCGCTCCATAGTCGCCGTGAATTCGAGCGACCTGAAAATGGTAACACCATAAAAACCTAATTATAATTTCCAAAATTAATTACAAAATTCTCTGCTAATTACAGCGCGACTATGCCAGCTGTTATAAAGTGCCACTTCAACCGATCATCAGGTCTACCCATTAATTGATTCAAGATCATCCAATTAAATTAAATATCAATCGATAATTCCACCTGCTCAAGAACAGCGACGAATATGTGGCCGGGAGTGAGGGCGGTATTGGAGACAGAGCCGCCAGGAAGAATCTCCACCAGGGCGTATCTCAAGAGGGGGGATACTAGTGTTGTTAGATCGCATAATTGTATTCGCGAATAACAAAGCTATTCGCGTATTATGTACTGTTATTCACGAATAGGATTTTTGGGGGATACTGTATCACAAAGACAGTATCAGATGCAACACGATGGTGCACTTTCACCGCATAAATTCTAAAAAGAGTAGGCGTAATATATCAAATGCGGGACACGGATTGGGTATCGGATTACGGTACTTCACATTAATCGAATTACGGTACTCACCGATTCTTCAGCTTGACCATCGTCTCGTTCTTGGGTTATCTACAATCGATTCATTATCAACCACAGTAGCACAACGTTCAGATAATTCAAAGATTGGGCAAGAAACCAATTCAGGACCATTCAAATTCAATTTTCGTGTACGAGACTTTATACATGATCTCTAAAATCTCTGTGATAATGCACAATACTCTGTATTAGGTAATCTTACAAAAAAAACGCCGAACTGTAAAGGAAAGCCGTAAATTTTAAAAGTCACCGTACGGAGCAGAAAAATACACCGGTTAGTCTGAATACAATATAATTCGAGTAGTAGATACAATATTTAAAAAATCTCAGCAACAAACTACATCTCATGCACTTACAGTACCTAAAACGTGCTACTTATCGATTGTACTGAGGAAGGTGATAGCACCAGAAAAAATCGATATATTTTTACACTACAGTATCCTGCTACTTATCGATCGTCTACTCCACGCCCAATGCTGCGCACTTTCTGTCCATGAGTCGGATCATCTCGGGTGAGAGATAAAGGAGAGCTCTCGATCTCGCAAGATCTTCCAGATTCGACTCGCGATCGTACGTCGCAATCATCTTCGCCTGAACAAGCAAAAAATCGATAAATATTGTTTAATCAGGTATCTGAACATCTCATCTCTACCTCTTTCAGCATACTGACTTTTAAACATAGATTATAAATTGCAAATTTGGGCACGAGTGCAACCTGATTGGGACTATGCACACTCCGAGATGAAGGCCGTAGAATGTGGATACATTTCTAATCTCACTCACTCACCTTGAGTGTCTCCAGTCCGAATCTCTCCGACAGCAGCAGTTTGATTTCGTTGGAAGGCGCGCCGCTGGCGATGATCTCATTCTCTATTCGATCGATAATCAGCTGCAAAAAGGGCCGCATCAAATAATTTATTTAATTTATAAGTACGATGATACCAAGGAACCTGATCAAGGACTTCCCTTGTTTAAATACCACAAATGCACACTCGCAACCGTCTCACGTTTGAGCGTTCTCTCGCATTTGGTAAACACATGAACTAACATTTTGGCATTTTTGTTGAATGGTATCATTTTACAAAAGTCGTGATGGGGTTCCTCCTTACCGGGTTTCACACTGTGCATTCTTATGTTGTGAAAATCGTAATATCGTTTGCACTATTTTATTTTGTATTAATCTAAATATTTAAAAAAAATGTACCTTTGTCAGATCGAATCGATCAGCCAGCTGCAGCAGATGACCCGCGAGGTTGCCTCAAGTTCATATAAAATAAGATAAATAAATACAAAACAAAATCATTTACAGCGTTTCTCACATTTCCTGGATTTCGAGCGCTATTTGTTGTGAATGTGGTCATGAGTGCGAATCCGCAAGAAAAGTTTTGCGCCATAGGGTAATTTTCAGTTACGCCTAGAGCAGTTTGAAACTATATTAACTTGCAGTACAAATTATAGAATATTTAAATGATGTAAATACTTTCAGTTAGGAAATCGCCAGAATCACTGTTCATCAAGCAAGCATCAGGATTAGGGTTGACCACTCGAAATATCCTTTGTTCGAGAACAATGGAAGATTAACAACAAACAAAGAACTGTTCCGGAACGGAGTCGAAACGCTTTGTTTCGACTTTTCGAGTGGTCAACTCTAATCAGGATCAATATCACTTACCACTGATCCTGCCAATCGACTCTCCGTGAATCAACTTGAGTAGCATGAAGAAGTCCTCAATTAAATTTGTTTTTGAGTTGAGAGTGAGTTTTGGGCAATTATGAGTAGTCAATGAGTCTTCTTAATAGTTACATAATTGTTGTAAGTTATGGAAAGTATGAAAACGTCCGAAAAAAAAGATACATTGCGTTTGAGTGCTTTGACGGCGAGTCCTTGTTTGGAATGAGATACCTCGGGTTCGACGTCTTTGATCTCAATCTGCGACTGATTCTTCTCGATGAAATCACCGTTGAAGAGGACGTCGAAGAAGGAAGATTGAGCAGCCAGAGACTGGAGAAATCGATAAGTTCGGCACTCTAATATATATGAGGAGAGATAAAATAAACATGCTCATCAGAATGTTGTTTTTTACCACCTATTGCCGTAAAGAAGCATCCCTGCTGAGGCTAGGTTCACTCACTAGCCAAGAATTAATTGAGTACAGTATCCCAATACCGTACCTGCTTGTTCACGTGGAACTTTCTGCCCTCCACGACCAGACAACAGTCGGCTGCAGCACGTGCAGCACGATGGGAGAGAGTCGGAGGACGAGGAGGAAAGCTGTAATTATTGCAGTGGTAAATGTCTGGGCACTTCCTCGCGGTGCGAGTATATTGTACGATTTGTGAAGTACAGTAACCCTACTACCGGAATAACCATGAATTTTCGTTGACAACCTTTCACTACCGTACATCTCATTACCGTATCCCTTTTCCCACCGTGCTCCATATTACCGTACTTCTTTCATTACTGTTGTATAGAATAGTATTATGCTAGTTACCGTAATCAATCTAGCATCCTGTAATGTAATCAGTTATCGATTATTACTTCCTGTGAGATGTATACCGTAATCACATATCTCGCCTTGCCTCATCACACTCACGGCACCAACACGTGGTGTAGTCGTTTCCCGCCCACGTATTTCGTCAGTCTGACGACAGTTGATCTTCCCCTCTCTCCCCTCCTGATTTTCTCTCATATTTCATGGATTTTCGTCATAGTAGATAAACGCTATTAGTTATCCATTACTGAAGAGAAGAGAGGACACTCCCCCAAGAGAGCGAAGCAGCAATAAGCCCAACCCCATTGATACTCTCGTAACAATAGATTTTCTGTGCTATCATTGTAAATAATCAGTTAGTTAACAATAGTCTATTGTGGTGTGATTACGGTAGTGACCCGCCTTGTCAAGAATCGCACTAAGGGAAACTGCACGCGCGGCACGACGCAGCACACGACGGATTAATTTTAGGCCACAATTTGTTGTTTTTCGTTGATTTTCTCTGAGTTTTCACAGGCTACGGCCGAATCTTTGTCATTTATTGACGTTTTTCTTCAGTAAACTCTTTTATTTCTCAATCAAACTGCCTTAATCGTCTCACAACACACACGCTCACATCCTCTATTTATGGGGGCTGAGCCGATTTGAACTCTAGACTAAGGACCAAAATTTGAGTTTTTGTGCCTTTTCTTGTTGTTCTTTGCATAAGGCGGTGGGTAGCCTGGCTGTGAAAGTGGGGGACATCGTCCACACTTGAGCCAAAGCCTGGGATTTGTGTAATTTTTCAATTATACAGGGAAATCTATCGCCGATTTTTAAATTGGTGATAGTTCTCTTGTATTTTTGAGGAAGGCCACTTCTACCAACTTCAGTAACGGGTCGAGCTGATCAGTTGCTGAAGTAAGGAGGTAGTTGGAGGTGAAAAGGAAGTGAGTAGTGTGTTGTGGGTGTGAGACGAATCTGCAAGGAGCAGGAGGACTGATTGAGGGGAGTGAGGGAAGGAAAGGAATAAAGAACAAGATAAGTACGATTTGATTGCAGAACGAATCAAACAGGGATAATGGCGGAGCGGAGTGCACTGAATGGAGAGAATGGACAGAATAATGGCCAATTGAGAATGGAGATGGATGATGTCAGAATGGAAGAAGACGGTGATGAACGACAGGGACTGGGAGGAGACAGGACGGTCCGCAACGATGAGGATGGAGATGTAAGTGGCGGGATGATGACGAGGCAACGAAGGGAAGCGCTGAGACAGAGCACATTAGACCCGATGCAGCGATATAGTGAAGGGGAGGAAGAAGTAAAAAAGAGGATAAAAGGGATAGAGGATAGGATTATGGGCTTGGTGCACAAGGATGAGAAAGCAGAGCTGAAGAAATGGCTGAAAGGAGAAAGGGATGCGATAAGTAAGGAATTGGAAATAATGGGAGGCGCGACTGATGGCTGGAAGGAGATAGTGAACGAGGCTGATAAGTGTTTGAGTAGGGAGGAATGGCTTCTGACAAACGCGAATTTGACAGATTCACAGGCGGCTTTGGAGGAGATCCTGGAGAATAGACAGAAGTGTGAGATGCAAGAGCGGATAATTGGGACGATAGTAACGAATGAGGGAGGAGCGAATATTGTAGACGCCATGGCTCAGATAGAGAGAAGAAAGAGAGAGAGAGTGAAGGAATTGGAAAAATGGATGAAAGTAGAGGAAGAGTGGGGAACAGGAGCGATTGAAGAGTTAGTAGAGAGATGGAAGGCACTGAAGAATAAATTGCAGTCCATCGACGGAGACCTCCTCGCACTCAAAATTGAGGAGGAGGATAAGGAGAAGACGATCAAAGATCTGAACGAGCGGATTGCCGAGCTGGAGCAGGAAGTCGAGGAAGGAAGAGTGAGGGAATTTGCAGAAAGGGAGAGGAATATCGGTAAGGGAACAAAGGAGAAAGAAGGGAGAAAAAGGACAAAGTTGGAAGAATTAGAATGGGAACTGAAGGAATTACAGAAGCTGTCGAGTGCGGGAGAAGATGGAACCATCTCCTCGCAGGCCTCGACAAGCGATTTGAGTACGCCGTCGGGCGAGTAGAGGACGCTGCAGGAGACGGAGAGACGAGGTGAGGCAGGAGAAGAGAGATCAATTGGTAGGGAGCGGATTGGAGCGGGACAGAGTGAGCATCTGAGAGAGGTCGAGAGTGCGGGATCGGGATTGTCGGGTATTCGATTGCCCCACATGCCCAAGTACGCTGGGAAAAAGGAGGATTGGGATGACTTTGAGGCAGGATTCCGGATTCGTTATGGGAGGCTAGACCGGGTCACAGCGCTGACGGTTTTGAAGGAGAACTTAGTTGGGAAAGCGAGAGAGACCCTCAGGGGACTGCCTAAAGAGAAGCGTGAAGCTGGATTGGATGCGGTGCTGAAAGAGCTGAAAAGCAAGCTATCAGAGGAGACGCCATTTGAAGAGATTGAAATTGAGAGGAAACTCAGAGTTCAATCGATTCGGGGCAGAAGTGTGGCGTTGGTGTGCGAGGAGCTAGAAAAAATGGGTTGACAAGGTGCATGAGGAGGAGGAAAAGAGAGAGATCATGAAAAAGAGGCAATTGCTCTTTCTGTATGAAGGCAAGCAAACCGAGCATCTCAAATTATTAGAGATGTTCGTAGGTCAGGAGAGTTATGAGAAAATGAAGGCTGTATTAGTACAGATCGAGTATCTGAGGAAAAGGGAAAAGGACAGTGGGAACAAAGGGTTCGGAGGTCAAGGGCTGAATGGAAGGAAATGCCATAATTGCGGAGGAAATGGACACATGAGTGCGAACTGTGTCTCGCCTAGATTCAGTCAGAATGACGGATCTAATAATGGACGTGGAGGTTTCAGAGGTGGTTTTGGAGCGAATAGAGGTGGTGCCAGGGGAGGATTTCATCAGAGCCAGAGAGGTGGCTATAGACCGAATGAGAGTCATGGTGGAAATAGTGACGAAACCAGTGGTGACGTGAGGAACAACGCTCCAGAGGGAGGTGCTCAGTCAGATATGCATGCAAGTGGAGGCAATGCAGGAGGAACCAACGGTGCTCAGAGAGGAGGAGCAAGTAGGGGAGGAGGACAGTATGGTGGATATAATAGAGGTTACGGTAGAGGAGGTTTCAATGGTGGTGGTGGACAGTATGGTAGAGGAGGCAGTGTCGCTTCGATTGAAATCAGAGGAATAAATTGGGAAGATGAAAGGGCGAGGAAGGAAAAGAAAATAAAGGAAGAGGAATACTTCTTCATCAAGAAGAGAAAGAAAGTAACTGGGTGGTTGAACGGTAGAGAGGCACAGATTCTTTTGGATACCGGAGCGGATGTTTCCGTTATCTCAAGAAACACAGTGGAAAAGATTGAAGGAGTTGAAGTCCTTAAAGGGGGCACAATTGATATGTGTGATGTGCAGGGAGGCAAAATGGATATAGTGGGTCGAGCAGTTATCCAGGTTGAATTGGAAAGAGGAAAAGTAGCCCCAGTTGGGTTCTACATTGTGAATAATGATAGAGGTACGGTGATTATTGGAGGAATGGGATTGGATGCGCTGGGCATTGAGTTGAAGACAGTGGACTATAAGGAAGAGGAGAGAGGACTGAATAAGGAGGGTGAAAGGGATGAAGGGTGTGAAGCGATGGCATTGCGAAGCATGGTTGTAGAGCCGGGCGAGATGGGAACCGTATGGGTAACAGGAGAGCCGGGTGAAACTGTGGTACTGAATGCAGATGTGGAGCAGGCTGTAGAAGGAGTGGCGGTGAACGAAGCAGTAGTGCTCGTACCGATTGTGAATGACACGAAAGAAAGAATTCAGATACAAAAGTATCAGTCAATTGGGAGATGGGTGATGCTAGAGGAAGGTATAGTCGGAGAGATAGCAGAGAGGAGTGCTAGTGTAAAGGAAGTCAAGGCTGGAGTCCAAGCAGGTTATGGTGAACTGTGGGAGCAGATTAAGAAGAAGTTGGGTGAGAATAGAGGTGCAAGAGTAGAAGGCGAATTAGAGAAAGTTCTGGAAGAGCATACTGAAGTCTTCGCTAAGGGTGAAGAAGATATAGGTAGATTGACGAACTGGGAATGTGAAGTGGAAGTGAAGGAAGGAAAGACGGTCAGGCAGAAGCCGAGGCCGATTCCTTTTGCAATCCGAGAGAAGCTGAGAGTGTTGGTGGATAGAATGATGAGACAGGGTGTTGTGAAGAAGTCACAGAGTCCATGGGACTCGCCAATAGTGGTGGTGAAGAAGAAGGACGGTTCATTGAGACTTTGTATCGACTATAGGAAAGTTAATACACTTATCAGTCTGGATGCACAGCCATTGCCTCATTTGGAGAGCACGGTGCAGAGCTTGAATGGAAAGAGATTCTTCTCCACAATAGATCTGCAGTCGGGTTTTTGGCAAGTGGGATTGGCAGAGGGATCCAGAGAACTGACGGCATTCAGTCTATTGGGTCAACATTTTGAGTTTCAAGTGTTGCCCTTTGGGTTGAGTGTTTCTCCATGCCAGTTCCAGAGGGCTATGGTGGAAATGCTAAGAGAAGAGATGGAGAAAGAGGGGCGAGAGAGAAGAGTGCACTGCTACATTGACGATGTACTGGTGGCGACTGAAACCGAACAGGAGCATTATGAAGTGTTGAGATGGGTGTTGAATAGAATGAAGGAGAGAGGAGTCAAAGTGAATCCAAGCAAGTGCAGATTCTTGGTGAAAGAAGTAGAGTATTTGGGACATCAGTTGTCAGAAGAAGGAGTGAGTATGGATGAAAAGAAAGTGCATGCGGTGAGGGAATACCCAAGACCGAATAACCCGAGTGAAGTGAGGTCGTTCGTGGGAATGGCATCATATTACAGACGGTTTGTCAAGGGATTTGCCAAGATTGCTGAGCCGTTACATGCACTGACATCTAGTAATGTAGAATGGAAGTGGGGATTGGAGCATGAGAAGGCATTCGTTGAGCTGAAAAGAGCCATAAGTGAAGCACCAGTGCTGTCACAGCCGGATTGTGAAGCGGCAATCAAAGGTGATAAACCATTCTGGATAACGACGGATGCAAGTGGGCACGGTATAGGAGGTGTGCTGTCTCAGGTAGATGAGAAGGGAGTGGAAAAGCCGGTCGCTTACTATTCCAGAACACTCAGGGATGCTGAGAAGAATTATTCGATTATCGATATAGAGGCATTGGCCATATTCGAAGCAGTTCGAAAGTGGAAATATCTCATATTCGGAACTCGAGTGAAAGTTCGAACTGATCATGCGCTATTAACAGCAATGTTCAAGAGGCAGAATGTTTGTCCACGTATACTCAGATGGGCAGCGGAACTGTTGCCTTATCAACTTGATATCATTCATGTGAAGGGTAAGGAGAACGTGGTGGCTGATTCGTTGTCAAGGTTCCCGGTAGATTCAGTGGAGGATAAGGCACTAGAAGGGATTTCCATAGGGGATGATATCGTGATCAACGCGGTGACGCGGAGAAGGGCGGAGGAAGATTCGAAACGAGAAAATGAACTGCGAGTAGTTGCGGGAGAGACGCAAGGAAGGGAAAAATGGAGGACTGCTCAGGGTGGTGATGAATGGGTGAAAAGTGTGTTGGTGAAATGGGAAGAGTCAGAGGCAGGAAAAAGGAAGAAGAACGAGTTGATTAAGATGCCAGATTCAACGGTGAAGTACAGTTTGGCTGATATTGTGGTGGATCAGGGTGTTATGTTCATCCTGGGAAAGGATCATGAGCGGAGGTTGTACGTCCCAAGAAAGGGCAGGGAGGAGTTGATTAGAGGCATTCACGAGGATGTATTAGTGGGTCATCCAGGTGGGCAGAAGTTGCTGCTCATGTTACAGAAGGAGTATGTCTGGGGTGCAATGGAAAGGGAGGTGAAAGCAGTGGTGAAAGAGTGTGAAAAGTGTACATTGAGTAAACCTCAGAAGAAGTTTATTCCGGCATTAAAACCGCGAGAGGTGAAGGAGCCATTGGAGGTGGTTGCAATAGACCTGCTGGATCTAGGCAAAGGATCACAAGGCAATCGATATGTACTGACGGTCATTGATCTATTCAGTAGGTACGCAGGTGCATATCCATTGAAGGATAAGAGGGCATCTACCGTAGCCAAAGAGTTCATGGCGAGATGGGTGTTAGAAGGCGGAAGAGTCCCAAAGGCACTTTTGAGTGACAATGGAGGCGAATTCATCAATGAATGCATGGACGAAATCAATAAGATGTGGGAGATTGAAAGAAAATGTACACTACCGTATCACTCAAGGGCAAATGGAGGAGTGGAAAGATTGAACAGAACAATCACAGAGATCCTAAGGAGGATTGTGAGCAGGCCGGAAGACTGGGAAGAAGCGTTGCCATACGCAGTGTATTGCTATAATACACTACCCCATGGTAGTACGGGAGAGAGCCCGGTATTCTTATTCTATAACAGGGATGAGAAGTTACCGACGGGAGAAAGTTGGAGGGTAGATGAAAGATATGTGGTAGATAAGGATGACTACAAGTCAAGGATGATGATACTCATGAGAAAGACTCAGGAACAAGTGAATGGAAAATTGAGAGAGGAGAAGGAAAGAATGAAGGCATTATATGATAAGAGGGCTGCGAATAATAAGGGCTTCGAGCCAATGGAGGGCGACAGGGTATACGTGCGTAAGGAGAAGGCAGGAGAGAAAAACCCAAAGCTGAGGATAGACTGGGACGGGCCGTTCCGAGTGATAAAAAGATCAGACACAACTGCAAAAGTGGTGAAGTTGGGTGAAGAAAAGGAAAGAGTTGCAGTTGGATAGACTAAGGATAGTACATCGAAGGGAGGAATCAGTGAGAGTGAATATGGTGGAAGAGGGAAGAAACGATACTGAACAAGGTGATTTCAGGACGACTATTGATTCTACTCATCCGCTTCATTGGGCATCGAAGTGCGGAGAGTGCGAGAAGAAGACAATAGGAGATTGTTGGAAGGAATGCCCGGAGCATCTGAAGGGACTGACAATCGCATATCCACTCCAAGTACTGCACATCCGAGCGAAGATAAGGAAGACAGCGATTGGTCATTCCCACGGGCAGTACGACATCTACAGGATGATAGTGAAGAGGACATGGTGAAGGGTCTGATCAGAGAAGATATCGAGGGAGTGCTATCGAAATCGTTTTGTCGTCACTCGCTGCAGCTCATGCAGGTGCCTGGCTTCATCTTCCGCTACACATTTCCCGGTGTGAGACCAGACCTGGCAGAGGTATACGGCAACGAGCTCGGAGAGGAGGAGAAGAAGCACATCTACTACGGAGCGATTCTATGCCGCCCCGGAGCAGGATTGCCAAGAGTGGGAGGAGACCAGCTAAGGTGGAAGTGGACGATGTGCCCGCTTCAAGAATGGACAAACGTCGTGATGAACTGGACGAAGGACAAGGTCAAGGTTGCGGTCGTCGTGTGGCCCAAGTACGGGGGAGAAGAAGGCTGGAAGGCCCTCAAGAAGGTGGTCGAGGCGTGCTCGAAGAAGAGTGGAATCTATATCCACGTTGTCCAAGAACCAGTGGGAGAAGAAGTACCCCAGGGATACACCAAGTTCATGCTCGAATGGGCAACGGATGAGGATTCGAGGGTGATGGTCCACGCTGTGGACACTAACCTGACGAGAAGAGGAACTCCAGTATCCTGTCTGCAGGCGATGGGACAGTGGACTGACCGAAAGGATTGGGAGGAATTCGTCACCTCACTCAAGTACAACAGAGCGTTCGATGAGAAGGCTGATACGGAGAGGAAGAGGAAGATCATGGAAGAAGAATGGAGAGCGCACCTCAGAAGCGGACCAGAGAGGGGCCAGATGGGATGGTCCATGGGACAGAATGCCGGCTTGGGACAGGGACAGAAATGGAGAGGAGAAGAAGAAGACGGATGTTGGCATTGCCATAGTGGAGACCATCGGAAGTCAGAGTGTCCAATCTTGCTGGCAAAGCTGGCCAGAAAGGAGGGCAAGATCGGATACGGGAGTGGAGCCAGGGCAAGGCAGGATATGGGAATGGATCGTCGAGGACGACGATATCACGAGGAGGGGGATGAAGAGAAGAGAGGACACTCCCCCAAGAGAGCGAAGCAGCAATAAGCCCAACCCCATTGATACTCTCGTAACAATAGATTTTCTGTGCTATCATTGTAAATAATCAGTTAGTTAACAATAGTCTATTGTGGTGTGATTACGGTAGTGACCCGCCTTGTCAAGAATCGCACTAAGGGAAACTGCACGCGCGGCACGACGCAGCACACGACGGATTAATTTTAGGCCACAATTTGTTGTTTTTCGTTGATTTTCTCTGAGTTTTCACAGGCTACGGCCGAATCTTTGTCATTTATTGACGTTTTTCTTCAGTAAACTCTTTTATTTCTCAATCAAACTGCCTTAATCGTCTCACAACACACACGCTCACATCCTCTATTTATTACCCCCTCGCCATCTACTGCACGTACATCAATACACAAACGGAATACACAACATTATTGGCGTTCAGGATCAAGGTTGGACTAACGTGAGTTTGGCATTCCGTTATTTTCTTCATTTTTCTCGTGTTTCTGTTTCTGTGTGCCTAATTCCTTCGCGGAGGGATTAGGAAGTCGTGCTTTTGTGCGCGCAAAGTAAGTCGTGCTATCTGTGCGCGCAGTGAACTGGTGCTATAAGTGCGCTCAGTGGAAGTCGTGCTATCAGTGCGCGCCAGGTAGTTGTACTCATTGTGTGCACTATCTGTGAGAGATTTTTCCAACGGTCCGCCGAAGGCTCTGCCCAAATTTTTGTTGCTGATCGGTTCAAATCGGCACAAAAATGGTGGAAATGGATGGGAATGAGGAACTTCTTGATATGAAGAAGCTGCTGGCCACGTTGGCGCAGAGCAACACAACGTTGGCACAGAGCAACGCACAGACGCAACAGTTGCTTGCAAGTGTGATCAAGAAGCAGAACCAGGTCGGTTCTGAGTCATCCCATGAGTGGACGATGACGTCGATCGGTGCGATAGAGTCGAGAATCCTCGAATTCGTGTACTGTCCAGAGGAAGGCAGTACATTCGAGAGATGGTGGTCGAGACATGAGGACATCTTCGAGGTGGATCTCAAGGACTGGGACGAAGTCAAAAAGATCCGAATGCTGATCAGACACGTGTCTGTATCGGTAGAGCGAACATTCACTGAGGCCATTGCGCCCTCGAAGTGGATGGATCTGAAGCTCAAGCAGGTCGTCGATAGAATGACGACGCTGTTCGGTGACAACACGTCGCTCTTCGATCGAAGACGGACGATGTTCGATCTGAAAATGAGCCAGGAGAACATCGATGACGTCAGAGTTCTCGCAGCACGGGTCAATCAGACCGTGGAGAATGCTCAAGTGGGAGCAGCGTCGATTGATGAGTGGAAGGTTCTCACCTTCCTGCATTCGCTGGATCTGTCCAGATACGCTGACGTGCATCTGAAGATGATGCAGACTGCCAAGCAGAAGGGCAAAGAGTGCAAGCTCGATGATTTGCTCTCGGTGTTCAATGATGTTCACCAGCTCAAGAAGGACTCCAGGTCCGTGACGGAGGCGAGTCGAGTGGTGAACTATGTGAACGATCACAGACCGATGGAGAGCAAGTTCAAGAAGAGAACAGACCATCCCAGGAAGGGATCGAGCCAGAGCAGACAGTGCTATGGTTGCGGAAACACGAAACACATGAGAGCTGAGTGCCCATTCAAGGACGCTAGCTGCATCAAGTGTGGCAAGAAGGGACACATTGCCAAGGTGTGCAATTCGTCCATGCGTGCCGACACTGTGCGTGTTTCCACGATCTCCACGTCGGACTACCGCATCCGAGCGAAGATCAACGGTATCGAGTCTTCGATCAAGATCGATACAGGCGCAGACATGACGATTGTCTCAGAGAAGACGTGGAGACGAATCGGCGAGCCCGCATGCTCGACGGCCGATTGCACTGCCACGTGCGCCAATGGAAAGAAACTGGAACTGATGGGCAAATTCAAGGCCAGAACAGAGTACGGTGGTGTCAAGGCGACTGGTGACATGTACGTCACTCGCAAGAACATCGACCTATTTGGCAAGAACTTCATCAAGCTGCTCAATCTGATCAAGATTCGAGAGCCAGTCCAGTCAAGCAAAGAGGTCACCACGCCTCAGATCAACATGGTATGGGCGATGAAAGAGTTCCCCAAAGTTACTGCCAGTGGATCCAACAGATCAAGAGTTGATCTGATGAGACCTACCATGGAATCGGATCAGGTAGACCAGAGAATGAAGGACCAGTTTGACAAGCGTCATGGTTCCAAGGACAGATGGTACTCTGTCGGAGACTGCGTCTACTACCGTTCGCAAGATGGACCCAATCGTTTCCAATGGTTGCCTGCTGTGGTGACGGTAAAGAAGGGAAAGGTCATGTTCGAGATCGAGATCGAGAACAGTAAGTGGAAACAGAGAGCACATGCGAATCAGCTTCGCAAGAGAGAGGGAGGAGTGATTCTGAATGAGCAGAATAGAGACTCTCAGTTGCCCCTCGATGTGCTGCTCGATTCCTTCGAGTTGGTTGAGGCCAATCGAGAGGAGATACAAATGGATCTGAAAGATCACGGAGAGAATTCTATGAGTGAATTCGGTGCGAATACCGAGCAAGTGCTCGAGGATGAGACTGCAGCGTCGGACTACTCAACTACGACGTCAACGCCTGCATCTGCCACGCCATCCCGTGATCCGAGCCCTGCGAAGTCGCCGACGCCCAACGAGCCGAGACCTCAACGAGAGCGCCGCCCGCCGACACGCCTTGTCATCGATCCATCGAAGAAGACGTACAAGGAGACGAAGCAATAATCCTGTCCCAATGTGCTACGTCACCTCACCTCTTATTCCCCATTCTTGTTACTTAAGATCGGCAGCGCCAATCTTGAAGGGGAGGTGTTGTATATAATAGTATTATGCTAGTTACCGTAATCAATCTAGCATCCTGTAATGTAATCAGTTATCGATTATCACTTCACTACAGTAGTCAGACTCACTCTATTCAATTATCATAATCTATGCGACGTGCCACTCGCCCCCTTGTCTGTCTACCGTCAATTACCATGTGTATGTTAATGGCTCTCCCTCCCCTACGTGAGCCATTCAGTTGTTAGAGAGTTCGCCCCAGAGTCTACCCGTCCCTCTCCCCTCTTCTCTCCCTCATGGATAAACGCTATTAGTTAATCCCCTGCCACGACTACTCGCACCGACACACACAGACGGAATACACAACAATTACTGTACTCCATATCACTGTATTCCTTTCGCTACCGTACTCCATCTTACTAAAAACATTAACGCCTTAATACAACTTAAAGTAGGATCTTACCGTATCCCTCTCCCTACCATACTCCTCACCTCTCTCCATCAACATCCGTCTCCACCCTCACTTCAATCTCCTGTACTCTATTAGTTTCCGTCAGCAGTTGCACCTTCTTCTCTCGCACGTCATCCCAACTCGCAAACCGGCGGTGCATGTCCTACGAAGACGAATGCATTTTATAAAGCGCCGCAAAATAAAATATTAATATAAGAATAATACAATTTCAATGCAAATTGCATCACGTCAGACGTAAAAGCCAGGTCATAATAATAGAACAAGCAGAAATATTTTTTTCAAAGAATTCCACGTCGCCTTATAGTCTATATTCCCCCCCCCCTTTTTTGATATTCTCCAAGAATATTATTGATATCAATATTCCCACATTGACGCCGTGTTTTGACTTGACCGTGAGGGTCGCATCACAGCTCCACAACTCCGACTCCGCCCCCTTGCAGCAGACGAGAGAGACAGAGAGACGGTCGTGGGTCGGAGCGACGAAGAGACGCCTACGGAAAGAGAAGTATTAGTATTACACGAATAAATGTGTCCGAGCAATACTCCGCCACGATCTACTATGGGCGCGCGAAAAAAAAATTACAATGTATACTAATATTCGGATATATATCTATCCGAAAGAGACGGAGACTCCAGTATTGTGCTGCTGCTACGGACGTCACTCGATCAGCATTGTTGATTTCCCATTTTCCAGAAATTTAGATGTTCTCATTATCAACAGTAAACATGTTTTTATCGATTATTAGTCATTTTAACGTCTCATCACTCACCATGGGTATCCGTTGATGCGCGTGACGGGGGAGAAGAGACCCGCCACGCCCACTTTCCCTATTCTCATCGTGATCGAATCCGGACCTGCAATAATAATATATTAATAGAGTTACGTACTAATCGATAATAAGTGCAATAACTTTAGACGAAAACAAACTACTGAGAACAGGGAATCGACTATCTCGCAAATGGAATTTAATTTGAATATTATTTCAAAAGATTCTGGAAAATCAAGACAAGAGAGTCGAATTTACCTTTCGATTTCTTCGCTGGAGGGGCCACCATCTCCCCGGATACTCTATGTACTGCAAATGATTGATTCAGTCAACTGAAAGCATAGGTAAAACAATATTTAGAAGATAATGATTGGAATCGATACCACATCATAATCAGGTACAGTTAAAATACATATAAAAAATCCATTTTAGAATTTGATAACAGAACAAGTAATCCGCATTCGGGACAAGTATCAGAGAACTTCAATCGGTAACCAGAACACGGTAGTAACAACGGAAAAAAGAGAACGTCAAAAAATCAACAACAAACAACAACGATAAAAACAACAACATTCAGTTTCACTTCTGAGATCAATTTGGTAGGTACAAAGCACTCGTAGCTCACACTATTTCTCGTATGCAAAATATTAGAGACGTAGAAAACATAACAATATCGATTAGACCAAAACTACAGTATCCATTAAGTACCGTAGCCTACTTCTCGTTGAATTTAGCCAGTTTGCGAGTGTAGTGCTCACGCATCTCATCGGGAAGATCTTTGAACTCCCTCGAGTTCACGAACGTCACCAGCTGGGCCTTGACCTCGAAGCGCCGCTCAATATGGGCCTAAATTTATTATTTTAAAAAATTCGAAAAGGAGCAAGGAATGCGCGTTAGTATATAGTCACTTTGCCCACATTCCCTAGCCTCTTTAACTCGTCAATCCGAAAAATCACAGTAGCCACCGAGTAAGAGCATTTACGAACCTTGAGTGTCTTCAGTCCGAATTGTTCGCAGAGAATCAGTTTGCGATGATTGGAGATCGAAGAAAAGCGACCCATGAGAACACTCTCAATCCGTTCCTCCACCAGCTGAAAATCGCATATTTTTACAAATCGATTAATCGGATTTCGTTACAAAAATGAACGACTGTAGGCTCGAAAGAATAGCTGTTTTCAGCCATTTTAATGCAACTTTTTTACAAATTTAAAAATCGGAATAAATAAATATATACCTTCAGATCGAATCTCTGCGATAGCTGCAGCCAGTGTTCCGGGTTCGCACCTGCGAATTGGGATATAATATTTAGGCTAAATGCTTTCAAAATAGTAAAAAAAATGTACTAACCAGTGACCGAACATGCGGGATCGCCGTACACCAGCAAGAGAAGATTCGAGAAATCCTGCAATTGCGCTCTCTGTTTAGAGGTTAAAAAGTAAAGTAGCATGGAAATTTTGTCGGGCAGGTTTTTGATTTTTTTCCTGGTCTACCGGGGGCAGGTTTCTACATTTCGGGGGTCTTTAAGGAGACCTTGGCGGGCAGGTTTCGTTTTTAGGGGTCTAATTGATCAGGAATTTATTTTTCGCGCCCGCCTTCGGCGGGCAGGTTATGTAGAAATCAACCCACTTTTTGACCTATGTCTCACTCCTCGCTACAGAATATGCCATAAAGTGATGAGAAAAATCATTTCTTTTTTTTAAGGACCTATTCCGTAAATAGCGAGGAGTGATAAACGTTCAATCGTATATTTGAACAAGGATAAATAACCTTGGGATCGACTTCTTTGATCTCAATCTCCGATTGAGTATTCTCTCTGAAATCGCCGAAGAAGAGAACATTGAAGAAGGAAGATTGAGAAGCGAGAGACTGCAAAATTAGGAGAAATATTTAAAGTTAACACGTGTAGTTCAATCAATACACGAACGAAACGCCAATGTATCGTAAGTGCACCTTTAACAAGGCCAAAAACTAATTACTCAACACGATTTGGAGAACACTTCTTTGTCGTTCTATTATGACATGCATAAATATACATTTCTTTTTTTTAAATATGGAAATATCGCAGGATAGTACCTGCTTGTTGACGTAAATCCTCTCTCCTTCCACTGTCAGCATGCAATCTCGTGCTTCGAGCAGTCCCAGCTTCGGTCGCACACGGAAGCTGCAAGAGGCAAGTTTGCAGCAACTGCAGCAGTCTCTTCTCCCAGGCCAGATCCATTTTTTTCTTCAAATATTTGAGCCCGTTTACGATACATTTATCGAAATTAAGTATTCTGCTTTTGTAAATGTTTTATGGCATACATTTAGCGCATGAAGTCCCCTTTTAGTCAAATAATCCTCACCTTTCCCCGTTATTACGAGGCAATATCTTCACTTCAATTGTGTACGGACCCATCGGCGCAGGAACAGCCATCCTTTTCTTCTTCTCGCCCCAACTCGAGAAGTCAAAGTCGTCATCCTGGCAGTGATGGGCTAGATGCTCGATATAGAACGGTGGCTCGCAAAAATGTAATAATGGCCTGGTCGCAAAGGTAAAAAAACGGCTAAATTAAGAAGCTAAATTGAGCAGGATTATCCTGCACAAGGCACATACAAACAGCAGCCGTCTCCCAATAATACAACATTCTCGAAATAAGAGAAGCCAGTAGTACATTACACCCGCCCTTCCCTCCACCCTCTCCCCTCTCCTTCTACGCGCAAACCACTAACTCACAGTAGTCACGGAGTGAGAGCACTTGGTAGTGAGATCGACATCTCCTTTGCACCACCACAGTTCCGATTCCATCGATTTGCCGCAGAGGAGCCAGATGTTGAGAGTGGTTCCAGTTACGCAACCATCGACACGCAGCTGCCTGTAGAGCAATCGATATTTTGGATATCGCAACTACTCTAATAGGACTACTGTAAATTAACATTTTGAATAAGAACTACAGTTCTCGCAACCCGCGCATCCGTCGACTCGCAATTGCCTGTAGAGCAAGAAAAATCAGTTAATGATCAATAATTGACGACAACACTACCGTATGCCAGATAGGAGAGGAACCATTAGACATAGACAAGCAATGGTTGTTACTGGAAGGTGAAAAACGGGAGGATCGAACATAAACATGGTGAATTTGAGTAAAAACTTTCCGGGCAGAAAGCCGAAATTCAATATGTCGTGAAGCCCTCACCCATTTACTTTTAGGCATTGTTGTTCCTAATCTATAGGCCCACCTTCCCTTCCCCATCAAGAACTCTCCTCGCACCTTATATTACAATTTTAAAATGATACGTTCATGACATGGACTACTGGTGGTGTACTGGTGGCGTGTGTCTTGCTTTGCCGTGCTCTCTCACAGCTGTATATGTTGTTTAGGAGCGGAACGTTTTATTATTTGGGACGAGTGTTTGTAAATTTATAATAACTATCTCCCTGAATTTCCATAGATCTCACCAGGGGAATCCTCCAATGCGAGTGATTTCAGAGTGAAGCACATCGTTGTTGAGAGCTCTCGCCTCCGGAATATACATCTTGATGGTATCCACCTCTAAAAAGATAAATAAATCCTTCCAGATAAAATATTTATTGCGCGTTCAAATCTAAACAGAATAAACATCATGTTTATATATACAACATTTACAAGGCATGCCTGGTGAAAATGACGCAGAATTCGTGTGTACTATTTGGCTACGTTTTAGAGAATATATGGGGCATTTCGAAATATAAAAAATAAAATAAAATGAAAATTTTTTTCTTGGAATTCTGATCAATCATCCATTATTTGACATAATAACAACTAAACATGGAACAACACATTATTTGAAAGGACTACCCCAGTGCAGACGTGTTGATGATACGCAAATTGCAGTTTAAAACAGATTAAGAATTAACAAATCTATAAATGTTCTCTCACCCTTCGCTTTCTTCGCAGGAGGCGCTGCCATCCTTCCGACTACTCAATATACTGTAATAGTAAGTTTATTGATCCTCGTCAACTCCGAGTGAATCTGATCTGAGGCAGGTATTTCATAGTGGCACCGAGACCACATTTCCAAACCATTACTGCGTGTTTTTTTCTCAATAAAACTTTATATTCAAGTACATGCAAACAACCGAATGATATGCATGAAAGCAAAATTAAAACGGAATGTACCAAATTTGGAACAGTTGGAATTTTGGCCAATGTCACACCCTAATTTTATGAAATGTGAAACAAGAGATCAGTATGTTGTGAGATTATGGATCACTGTTACCGTAAGCATAATGCAAGAAACCGAGTATCAATTGAGGGCAAAGTTGCTATGGTTGAGGTGTACTCGCCCGGTGTCCGAATCGGGTTGCGACAATAGCGAGACAATTTACTTAATTTTAAAATGTTATAGAGTAATTTCAATAATGCTATAACAGGATGAAACAACTGAACGACAAGTGAGCGGAGTCAAAGAAGCGGAACTACCTGACTATAGGGCAGCGAACATGCGGTTGATGATGCGGCTCATTTCATTAGAGATCTTCTCGAATTCGGGCGATGCAACCAGCCCCACCAGACTGCTCTTGTTGTTGTAATGAACCAGTAGCAATTTTTCCTGCATAATATGCATGTCGTAAGGGCTAGACAATTTGGACACGCGAGAATTATTCCAAACGAAAAGATAATTATTGAAGTATCCAACTTCTCGTACTCTGGAGATGTTGCCATGAGCGTGTATGCTACATTGGTCGAGAGATTGTGAGAGATGCTCTCGATTTTACATGCTCTCTCAGCAGGAGACGACATGAACAGAGAAAAGGGAAGCTGACGAGGCCACGCTCTGAGTAGGACTTACCTTGAGTATGTCCAGTTTGTATTCCTCCGACAGCAGCAGTTTTCGGTGAATGGACGGCGCGCCGCTGCCCATGAGCACGTTCACAACTCGATCCTCCACGATCTGAAACACGCACTTGCAGCATAACTCGACTCGTTTTTTTCAGTTTGTGATAGCACGCTCGTGCATCGAATGTGCGCCCGTGCACTGCGGACAAAAAAAACACGCCAATTGTGCATCGGGTGCTCGGATAAATAGCACCCGCCACCATTGACCAAAAGAGCATGCAACAAAAAAATCGAAAATGTTTTACGATTTTCCGGTTTTTCTCTCTGTTCAGACATTGATGCTGCAAGTGTATGTTCCCTGGAACAAACAAACCAGCGCTCCGCGTTCTCCCCCTTAATGTATTCACCTCACGATACACACATTTCCCCGTTGGGTCGAATAAATAAAAATGAAATAACCTTCACATCGAAGCGCTGTGCCAGTTGCAACCAGTGTTCCGCGTTCTCGCCTGATATTGTGTTTTAATAACGTAAAATATCATATATTAATTATTTTAAAAAATTTAAATGTAAAAATGGAATTACCAGTGACCGCATCCACTGCATCGCCGTACAACGTCTTCAGAAGAATTCGAAAGTCCTGAAAAAAGAGAGATTTATATATTTTTTAGTAAAGTAAATGAATTTCAAACGCAATAATTACCTCAGAATCGACGTCTTTGATCTCGATTTCCTCCTGATTCTTCTCCTTAAAATCACCGAAGAAAAGAGCGTTGAAGTAGGGAGATTGAGAGGCCAGTTTAACAATCCTCGGAATGCCATCGAACACTGATTTTGTGGCTTCACCCTTCGCTCTGTCGCTCTGTTTACCTGCTTGTTAACGTGAAACTTCTGGTCTTCCACCACCAGGCAGCAATTGTGGACATCGAAACGGTCAAGCGTAGGCCGTACGCGATAACTGAAATACATTTGACAAATTCTTTAACAGTTATGGATCTCCAGAAATACAAAACGCCCAATGATTTCATTCTCTCCGTTTCATGAATCTCGTACAATGTCAAAGCGCCTTCCCTTTCCCAAATATCCGTAGTACGAAAACTGGGAACATTCCATACCTCTCTCCGTTATCAGTAGGTTCAATCTTCACTTGCAGCTCAAGCGACGAATGACGTCCACTTCTGGTCCCAACTCGCGAGATCGAAATAATACCTCTGAAGGGATCAAATATTATTCCACGTTCGTATAAAAGTATAACCGGACAAATGATGGTCGTCTCCCATTCTCGCTTCCCATTTCCCTATAGTTATCACCCCAAACGTACATTTGTGTCCGGGTTGCCTCCGAAGATAGTAATGATCGTCACGCCCTTGCACCACCACAGTTCCGATTCGGTCGACTTGTCGCAGATGAGCGTCACGTGGAGATAGTTGTTGCATATAGAGGCATCGACACGAACACGCCTGCGAATAAATTATTACATTTATAAAATGATACGATCAAAAAAAATGGCACTTCCTGTGTTTACCGGAAGCGAGAGAGTAGACAAAAGGGAGAGGGTCGCCAACGTTCCTGTGTGGAAAACAAAACGAAAGTACTTGTTTTTACTTTTTAGTATGATCGCAAATTTTATAAATTTAATATATTCGCTTGAATGTGTGCTCCTTGTACGGCGTCACAATCAGGGGAGTTATCTCGGACTAATTTTCCTAGACACAAAACCCCCGCCTGGCATCATGTACCTTAACCAACCTGTCAGATTAAATTCCACCAACGTATTGACTCACCATGGGAATCCGCCGATTCGAGTGACGGGCGAAGTGAGCGGCTTGTTCAAGAGAGTTCTCGGATCCAGATTATTCATCGTGATCGTATCCTCATCTAAAATACATTACAATATTTGCTACGTAATATCACATTTTCTGCACTTCAATCATCGTCACTTTGGGAACAAAATATATAAAATGACAAAGATAAAATATCGAATATTATTTTGTGTCCTCATCTAAACAGAAAGTATTCTTATAAGGAGAATAAACAACTAGCACTGCATCGAGTTTTCAAATGCTGCCAGAATTGATGCACCTGTTCAGAATCTCTCAATTTCACATGTTCCCATCACTTCGTACTTTAATTAAAACGGTTTAATTAAACACTTTCATGACGATTTAAAAAAAGTGTTTCTCACCCTTCGCCTTCGCGGGAGGAGCAGCCATCATTCCTCTAATCGATTGACTGCAAAGCAAAATTTTAAAACGAATTTAAAAACCAGATCTCTACATTTCACACACTCTCTCCATCGTTTGATTGACAAAAGAGTGCGCGAAATGAAGGTCCGACTCTATTTTAAAGCTCTTTTTTAAGGCAGATAGTTTATGAAATTGATTGATCATTTGTAGCAGATTCGATAAGTTAAAGTATAATATGCGGGCAGTGAAACCCATTTCGTAATGAAAACACGCCAAAAAATATATAATAACAAATATTTATACAAAATCATCATAACAACAAACAAACGATCGACACCTAACTATCTTACAACATCTCTACCGTACTCTGGTGACTGCGTGTAAATCCTTAATAGCCTATCCAATTCAGCATTTGCACTGCTTGAACCACCGGGGGAAGGCCGTCGTGTCCTTGATATTGCGAATCTCGAGAAGCGTCTGCAATTCAATCAATAGCCCAGTTACAGAAATTACAATAGGGAAGTCCAATAAATATAGTAAATAGCTACGGTAGAAAGCATAGTTCAAATGCGGTTCTCGTGTGCCGAAGTGCATATTGCCCAATTTTCGATAAATTTGTCAAAAAAAGTGGTGATACGAGGATGAAACATTCAAAAATTTCGTCTGCCGACATGGCCTGGACGCCCTATTCTCGCTACCGAAAATCTATTTGACCTATGGTAGAAAGGTAAAGCTATTGCCGGTATCAAGCGATTGTCCGCTGCCGACCGGTACCTCACGGGTAAGTATGTCTACGGCTCAATAAGTCTAAGCTGGCAAGCGACGACTTCGAGAGTCTAATAGGCGCAATGGAGCGTTCATAGGTCAAATAGGTTTTCGCTAGCGAGGATAACCACTTCTGCACGCCGTACGAACCATGTCGGCAAACGGAAATTATTGATTTTTTTCATGTACTTTGACCCGTTTTCCAACACATTTATCGAAAATAATGCAATATGCACTTCTGCTCATGACTTTAGGCATTTCTGCACGAAGTACCTGCGAGAACAATATTTGACCTATGGAGGCGTTTAGAACTAGAAAGTCGTCGCTCTCAAGCCTAGAAATAGTTTCGTAGACTTACTTTTCTCTGAGAAGGCAAATGAGGACTGCGTATCCCCTGTCGTCAATTCTTACGTTACCTATTTACCATAAAGTTACTTGCAACTACAGTACTCTTTCCCCAATTATCGATCCGTATCACCTGTAATAATCGCTCGAATCCGATGCCGAACCCTCCCGAGGGCGGCTTTCCTCGTTCTCTCATAGCTGCGTACCTGCAACCAATCAATCAATAATTCTTCGTTACAGTAACTTCGCAAATCCGCTTACGAATGTAACAACCTACGGTACATACACAAATGTCACTACTTCTCAATAAAGCAGGAAAAGTTCCAGGAGAATGCCATAGTGAGTGTGTTTAAATTAGTGTACTTCTACCGTACCACTTGAGCGCCTCGGGAAGTTTCCCGTCGGGACATTGTCTCTCCAATTGTTCCCTGGTAGAGACACGAAGAGAACCGCCCGCCAGCTCACCCACGAAGGGGCACAGAAGATCGAATGATTCAGTCTGCAATAGAAAATACCGTGTGCTGGGTACGGTAACGCTGGGTACTGTAACATATGTGTGAATCATTTACTTGTTCAATGGAATATCGTGTTCACAAATCATTGATTATCCATTACTTTAATCCAATAGACGATTTTGGCATGATACATTTGAATGACAGAATAAACACCGTATCACCATCTACCGTAATCACCCTCACCTCGCCCTGCTCGGTTCTCTTCATGTAGAAAGGCTTCTGGTCGGCGGGGAAGTGAGTGACAAACACCTGAAAATAAATTTATCCATAATTGACGCAAAAAATCAAAGTAACAGAAAAAAATCAATAATAATAAAACATACCGGTCCGTGGAAGTGATATACCAGTGCCAACTCGGCGGATCGCGACAGCGCCCCACTCTCGGGCAGTTTGTGACCTACAAGAATATAATAAGCAATCAATGATGAGAGAAGAATGGGTCTGGAGTAGGGATGGCTTGGCAGGCAGGATAGCAGGATCCTATTGGGAAATTGATCATTTACATCTTTTCCCAGGAACTTTGCCGGTGTGGCAAGATTCCCATTTCCCATCAGGAATCTTGCCGCCCTGTTATTTCCCTTCCTTGTGAAGAGTTGGGCTGTTGCACAATGATCTCGGAGAATATTGTGCATTAGAAATGATGGGGGTGCAAGGAGAGCTATTCACCATCTGTCTGATTAGTGTATTGGTTGTGTTTCTGTATTTCATTCGCATAGCGGTGGTTCGAATTCTTCCTATACTTTTTGTTTTGCAAGTTTTTAAACGATTCTACAGTATTCGTCCTCGTCCAGATATTCTAAATTAAGCCCAACTTTCAGCTAGCGCCATTTTAAGTATCTTCTAACATGCAGTGTAAAATAACTGAAACATGGATTTGAGAAAAAAAATTGTTCTGATGCGGAATGCTGAGAATTTCACTATTAAGACTATTAATCTATGTTTGGTGTTGGCTCAGTGTTAAAAATACACCGAAATTATAGAAATCCCATGTCAGGAATCCTGTGCCAAGCAGGATTCCTGCCAGTTTCAGGAATCCTGCTTCCCAAGAATGATCCCATCTCATTTCTCCCTCTATCCATGAAATAATGGGAATCATTTTCCACTTTTTCAGGACCTGAATCGGTCATTTTTCCCACGAAGCCATCCCTAGTCTGGAGCAATATGGTAATACAGGTCATATCAGAATTGTTTGGCACTAGTTTACCTTACCGGGCCAATCAAACCGGGCTCACCCGGGGTGGGACCCTCATTCATCATCTCAATGTGTGAATCTAGCGGTCACCTCTCGTGTTTCGGTAAAGTAAACTAGTGCCAATCATTTATCCGTATCATGGGGATCGATGATTAGAACGCATGCTCTTCGTGATGTGTATTCCCTTTGTGAAATTGACCACCAGTCGTTCCCAATTGCCCGGCATCGATTATCGATCGATAACCGGCATACAGTAATCACTCTCACCAATCTCCTTCAGGACCCGCAACGCCTCCGCGTGTCGAATGCGCGGTATTCGCTCCATTTTCGACAGCGAGCCAAATAATTGTCTCGCCTGGAAAGAAATTCTTTAGTTACCGTAATCATATTTACCCACATACCATATCCGAGTACGCTCCCAGTGCGCCAGCATCGCCTGAGGCGGTTGACGCGTCGCCGGTGCTGCACAGCTCGCGCGCCATAGCCCGAATGTAGCTCTCCGCAATGTCCATAATCTCGTCCAGGCTCTCGCATAGCGAGACCTCGATCTGGAATAAAACATGTTTTATTAAATAAGAATCAAAGCACAGTTATTTTATTTCTGCAGATTGCTACGGTATAATTCGTGATCTCTATCTACCAATGTTGTTTGAGCGGATTCACCGAAACGGAAATATTCTTCGGCATCACTCTTGCCAGGATAGAACTGCCGTACTCTGCACCTAAACTACTCACCGTATCCATCTTATATCTAGTGATACCGTACCTCGAGCATGGAGAACTCGCTCATGTGCGTCGAGCTCTGGTTCTTCTCGGCGCGGAATGCGCGTGCGATTGTGTACACGCGCGAGATGCCACTGCAAATACGGTACATCTACAGAAATTATCAGTAACAAAAGAACAAATGACGATAATACATAGTCATAGGTCAAAAGGGTGCGTTGGGGAAAGGGTTGGTTTATTAATTTTTTTTCTTAAAAAAAAAATTTTTTTTCTGGAAAAAAATGTCGGTTGATTTTTTATAAATTGGCTTTGAAAATGTCAAAATGTGGGTTGGCTTCGTCGTTTTTTACGTACCTTTTGACCTATGTACATAGTACATGGCGAATAGCAGTTTCAGCTTCTCACTATTGTCATTACAGAAATATTCATATTAATGATGACGGCGCAGATTTTGAAATTCGAGCAAATAATTAGATTAGCACTCTTCATGTCGTACACTTTTCACGCCGATCGATTTGTGGGAGTGGGTGACATGAAGAGATCTAATCTAAATATTTAACCGAATATCAAACTATAGTGTACGGATTATTTCCTAGAATTTGCACGAAACTCGACCAAATGAGTCGAATCAACTTGGCTTTATATACCGTGTTAAATTTTGCGCATAATATGATTATATATACTATAATTAATATTCACATAATTACAATCACAACTCACGCCGTCACTGCCTCCAGATGCAGCTGCGATGACACAGAGAGGAAGACGTCGTGGCCAAAGAACGAATCGTCCTTTGCGCCTTCCAACTGCAATTATCGATTGAATTTAGCTTCTTTTGAATTTTAAAATTAAAATTTAAAACAGTGAAATGTCGTCATCAACTCTTTTGTATCGTTCCTTACATAAAACGATCAAGGCGTTCCCAACATGTTTCAATCGTATAATACGTTTATAAGTTCACCGTATCAATTCAATCAATACACCATATTTCCTACCGTACCTTGACGACGAAAGTCTCGCCCGCTCCCTCGCAATCGTTCGCCGTGAGGATCGGCGTGTCCACGTGCACGAACTTAGCGTCCTGATATTATTATTTCTATTAAAATTTATATTTTCAAAATTATATATTTATTAACACATATCAATACCATGACGGCGGAATGGCCGAGTGGTGTAAGCAACTGCTAGTCATTCGAAGGGTCACTAGTTCGATCCCCGCCGAGGCCAACCAAGCCTTCCATCCACCACGGGGCGGTAAATTGGTAGCAACTTTGATTGCGAAAGGTAACGTGCCCTAGATGCCTTGGGAAAGCTTGGGTTACGTAATCCCACGTTGCAGCTGACTTACCGGCTTGCCCCATCTAGCGTGGTAGCTTGCTACTGTAAAATCGCTTGACATGGGACACCTTTACCTTTACCAATACCATCGAGGATTTTAATTTCTTGCATGCGAAAAAAAACCCATAGATCTTTGTCGCTCCATGCGCCACCGTAATTTGTATTTGCAGTATGGTTACTAGTAGTTAGTTGCTTTTAGTGTAAGATAGTTGTATTTAATATCGATTAACTCGATAAATATATTATTATTGTAGATGGTGAAGTAATGCGGGGACTTTTTTACTTTAGGGGGCAAGCCCCGCCCCTTTCCCCTATCCCCCCACTATCACTCCTCCTTTCCCCTCTTGATCTCTTGACCTACCCCTCTCGATGGGAAAGGGGCGGGGCTTCCCCCCTAAAGTAAAGAAGTGCCGTAATGCGCACCTGGAAGAATCGATGCGTAGCCATAGTGAGTCGTGATCTCATTCTGAGAAGGGCGGAAAAGTCGTCCGATCGCGACCTCATCGGCAGTGACTTCCGTAACTGATCCGGCGTCAGAGAGGAGTACCGTGGCTGCAATTAGGGTTAAGTAAATTAATTATTAATTAATCATAGAAGTGGATGGCATCATCAAATTGGCCTTCGCCACCTCAACACTAAAATAAGGACACGTTGAAACCGGAAATTCGCTGTAATCAATGGAATTATGATCATTCAACGAACTTCTGTGAGATGAATAAATCAAGTGCACTTCCATATCGAGGCGTTTGGATTTTAAAATTACCGAACATGAACAGTAGCGCAAAATTTGATTAGAGGTGCACGTTTAAATTAGATTATCTAATCTTCGCTGTTTTTATAGGTTTGCAGCAAGTCGTCTAGGCACTCAAAATGCACGCAGCACGGAGAGCACAGTGCCTACCGGTAGTGCAAACGCTTGCAGGAACAAATAAGTATAACTCACATCGGAGTCTTTGACCATGACCGTAGCTTCGGTTGCTTCGAGTTCGCATGCTTGCTGACTGCCGCTACTCTCCTTCCACAATCCACGAGCGACGATACCAGATCCGAGTGGAAGAGAGGAGCACACCGACCGAGGAACAACCACCTAATATACTTATTTATTTAAATTAAATATACATTAGGTGTCTTGAGTGGGTAGTATATTTGGAACTATCAACATAGCTGGGAAATGGTCGTTGCGGGTTGGTCAAAAGCGGGAGTATCAGTGACAAAACGTGGTGTATTTGCGCAAAATGCGCTAGAGTCTCATGCACAAACGTCACGGCTTCAACAGAAATCGGGTGGATTTGCGGCTAAAAGTGGGAGGGGTCTGTTGCTGGCTAAATCCTAGCCAATATCTATGATCCAGTGCAGGAACGGTACGCTTACTTGAACGGTTTCTGTCGATAGGCCGTCCGAGACGTGAGCGAATGTCATTCCGCCTGTCTTGTGACTCCGTTTGACCCATCCCTAAAAAGAAAAACCCTCGAAACTACAGGAGAATCGTCTTCCAAGTAACAACAAACGCACCTTACCCTCACTTCCACCGTTTTCGTTGGATCAGCGCTTCGTCGAGAGAGATCGGACACTGTGGAAAGAGTGGTAGCCACGCCTGATTACATGCGATGCTAATTTACATTCGAATAAGCAAGAAAAATGCAAGAAACAGAAGAGAAAACGCACTCGCATCGCTGCTTCGAGAGGCACGGCGGAGTTTCTTGCATTCTGGCAGTCGCAAACCTCTGAGAAGCGACGATTTGAGCATATCGACGAGGCTGAATGTGTTAGTACAAGTGACAAATTAAATTAAACAATATAAAAACCCGAAATAACGAAAATAAACAAACAAATAGAAATTCAAAAAATACGAGAGATGAAATTGCTTACAGTAATTTGCCATGAGCGTATCAAGAACTGGTGTTATTTTTAAAATGAAGTTACAGTACCCAACAAAGCCAAAAATCGCGATTATTTTAGTTTTTGTTATTTATTTAATTCATACTTATTGTACATTACATTCGCAATTCTACCCGTCTTCATTGATATTTTCACTTCTTCTGTCGCTTCGATTCTTTTCTTCTGACTCGAATTTTTCTCCATTTCTAAAATATCGCACAATCTCTTCATTATCATTGCCAAAGGTATTCCACGACTGTGTACGGAATGCCTGATTGAATAAAATCAGTTCTTGATTCGAGCGAGAAATATTACAGTAAGACAGTTCCGGTCCTTGCTCCTATCTGGATGGGGGTTCTCCATTCCCATTCATCCATCTCACCTGCAAATTATCCGACATGTCCCGATTCTTATCTTGACACGCTGAGAAGAACAAGAAGAGTGGTGTTGTGCACATCCGAGATGAGTAGTCAATCTGACAAGGTCACCGCGCACCACGCACACCCTCCGAACTTCACCACGCACATCTAATTATCACCCGCTGATCTACCGTATTAATCGATTGAGGCAGAAGATCTGATTTTCGTGTTCCGTTCTTTCTCAAGTTCCATGTTGTGCTCATTACCAAGGAGATCATTTCAGAACATAATTTATTACATGAAACCACTAATTGAATCACTCGGAATGTGTGCAAATCAATCAAATCGGAAGAGGGAAGGAGAGCATTATGCGGATAAACTGCGTGTTTGTGTACTCAATTGCGTTGACAACCAAATTTCGAGACGGGGAGAGCGAGGAGGAATACGGTACGTACCGTAATCCCGGGGGGAATACCGTAACATGTGGGGGAGACAAAAACAAATCACTACTACGAAGATGGCCACGATTAAAGCTGAATTATGAGTATTATCGATCGATCGATTCACCAGCGAAACTACAGTAGATGAATCACGCACAATCGGTTACAAACTGACAAGAACACAAATCTTTGAGAACAGCTTAGAATCTGAGACAGAGAGAGATGGACTATACTGATACAAGAATGGTGTGGTGGTGCGGTGGTGCGTGCGCGGGTGCTGTTCGACGATTGTCCCACACTGCACCACCGCACATTGCACTTGTTGATAGAGAGATGGCCAGAGAGGAATACGGTAATTGTGATTATCGATCGAGAGGAACGTATCATCGGAGGGATCAAAGATCAAAGATCAAAATTAGGGGGATGTTAGTAGATCATCGTGCTACGCTCTGTGTACATACGCCGCGACTAGAGTTTGGATGCTGTGGTGGGGCCCGAAAATGTGTGTGTGTGTTTCTATTATTGGTGTGTGGTGTATTATGCAGGGGTACTGTAGGAGTGTTGTACTATCTCTACTTCTCCAGTAGATCGGACATGCAGAATCCGCTCATCTTCTCCGATTTTTTGGGTGGTGTCGATGGGCTGAGGGAATTGGGGGCGGAGCCCGACCCTTCCGACGACGAGGAGTCGGTCGTGGTCGCAGGCGGGGTCGCCAGGGCGGGCGGCGGCTCAGACACTGGCGACACCGAATGACTTGCTGCAGATGCTGCAGATGCTGCAGCCAGCTGCCCTAATCCCGGCAGCAGCGCTGACCACTGCTGCAGCATGGCTGCAGACTGGTAGAAGTGGGCGGGATCAGGCGACGCCATGAGTGGGAAGGGCGCGGGGAAGGCGCCGCGGGCCGCCATCGCGGCGCCAAGGAACGGGAAGGCGGACAGGAGTCCGGCGGGGTTGGGAAGGGCGCCGCCTTCGAGGGAGGGGAAGTCGGGACGCATTCTCTTGGATGGAGGTGGTAGGTCATCGTCCTCCACTGATCCTTCAGAAGGTGGAGCGGAAGAGATCGCCCGAGGAGAGGAGTCTGATCGCTGCAAAGGAGACGATTAGGGAAAGTCGTCCGCACCAATGCACCACATGCACCAAGAGGCACACCAAGCACTTACGTCCAATCCGTGATCTCGCTCAGCACGCACGGCCATGAGCCGCTTCTTCTCCCGTTTGCCGGCTCCGGCGTCCCGGAATCCTTTGGCGAACGGGTTGTGATCGATCTTCAGTTGGGTCACCTGCAATAGGTATACTGTAACTCTAGTCATGCTGTCCTACAGTAGTTTCTTCTCTTTAATTGCAGCACAAAAAATGTAAAATTTACAACAAATCCCCTTTCATCATTCCTACTGAAATCCACAGAATGCCCCCCCCATTTCCGTCCACCGATACTGATCTACTTCGTATTCGACCACTCAAAACGCAACAACAACTACGCCACAGTAGATCCATTCATCTACCGTACTATCTTCTCAAGTTTCTACGTCTCTCTTCATTGATCTACCCCGAAATCGATCCCTCGAGAGCACTATGCGTTTATCGATACGTGATTTCGCCTCTCCATCTCTCTCTCTCTTCCTTCTTTCTCCCAATCATCGCCTAATTTCGCCACGGTTGATCGATTTCGTCCCTCTCCTCCGAGTTGTCAACTTCTCACACACACTCACTCAAACAGTCTTTCGCCTCCTAGTCGATAATCAAATCATCATGTCAACTCCAAAAGGCGAAGGAAGGGGAAGAAAATACACACGCACAACGATTTAGCCAATTTGCGCACAAGCGGGGTAAACCCATTCCAACTCCCCCGAAGAAAGAGGTAATTGCACAAACGTCCCTCGAGATTTCTCCTCTCCGACTACGGTATTCGACGCCCCCGAACCCCCGTGCATTTAAGCATTCCGTTGTTTGTCGAACGGCGTCGGCAGCGGCGCTACCGTACCACCCATTGTTCGCGCGCACACAGCCGTGAATTATTCCGCGGATTCCGGGGCAGCAAAAACAGCGGCGATACAGTAGGAAATGAATGGAGTGGAGGGAGGGAGACTGACAGCTAACATTAGCGCAAGAAGCAGTGGTGTTCTATTGAATTTCTGAAGCGATATAGAAAAAAGTCAGTGCGCGTTCGAACGTCGATCTGTAGCGGGTACGGTACCTTCTCGTTCTGGTACGCGGTCACGGCGATGAACTCGGTCTCCTTGAAGATGAAGGTGCGCAGCGTGGAGAACGGCAGGTGCACGATGTCTACAATGAGCCAAACTATACAGATCAAAGATCAAACTACAATAATTCTAAGATATAACTACGCTAATCAAATGAATCTTACTGTAAGAAGTTAACTGAAGCGAGGAGATACTCACAAAAAAAATCAAATCTCTATACACCCAGAGTGATAAATTTTAAAGCTAGAGAGCGTGCAGAAATGAGAGCGCTGATCTCTTGTTTTCTTTTTCTTTGTCGATTTTTTGAATTTTCAACTCTCGCTCTGGATGCATGGAGTTTCAAACTCGTAGAGCATTTTTTTGTACGTAGAATCAAATTGGTACCGTTGCAGCGTGCAATGTGCAGCCGCGGCTGGTACTTGTGCATCGAGTTGAGAATCGTCTGAAATAGAGAACAGAGATTAATATTGATCTTTGATCTTTGGTCTTTTTTCCGTCGTGCTTTTGTAAGAGAGATCCACCACCGATAGGCACCATAGAAGGAGAAGGATCAAAGTTTGAACTGAGGAGGTGAGAAGAGTCGGAAAAAAGTACATGCAGATTGTTCTCTTTTGCAAATTCGCTATCTGTCTGCCTCAATTTGTACATACACTCCATTACTCCTTGTGATAACTGATCTACAAGTTTCTCTCCCTATTATCCTCCTCACTCCGATCTAATCTCTTTCTCTCCCCACTCAATCACTCCCTCATCAGTCTCATTCGCTGTTGATTCTCACGCTCATTGCGCGGCGCCATGTCTTACACGATCTACACAACTGATAATAGAGAGAGAGAGAGAGAGAGAGAGATTGACTCCCGATCTCAAGCAAGCGGCTCCAGCCTGCCACAGGTGGGAAACCGATCCCAATCAGCGCCTTTCGGCACCTACCTTAACCCAAGACCTCCCGCGCACTTTAGCGTACTGTGAAACTACCGTAACCCGGTCAATCGATAATTCACTAGTCCACTTCTCGCCCTCTTGGTCCCTTCTCTCCTAAACTCTCGATCGGCCGGTAATTGTCCGATTAGGCCTTTCCTCCTCTCTTCTCGTCTCGTTCTAATGAAAGTGTGCGTGCTAGGGCGCATGCTCTTTCTCTGCGTCTCTCACCTCCGCTCACTCTCTCACCCTCTCTAGCCGGCGAGAGAGCGTGTCAAAGTGAGAGAGCGCGCGGAGATGTGAAATTCGACGCCTCCATTGATTATATGGGGCCCGGGCAACAGATGTCGGGACTACCGTAATCCCGCTGATCTACCCAATTACGGTAAGTCGATAGGCGGACGGCCTTCGGTCGATTGACACTTTCTCGGTCCATTGTTCGGCCGGTGGTTCTGAGACAGGCGCGAGAGAAGAGTCAGAGAGCAATTGTCGGATCATAGCACCGATTCGCTGTGGTGTCATTATCCGCCTTCCCTTTGAGACCATCGAGAAGGGGAGAGAGAGAGAGGGAGAGAGAGATCAGAGGAGAGGCAGTTACAGTGAGTGTGTGTAAAGATTCAAGAAAAGTGTCGATTCTCTCTCTCTCGGCCCCCTAGTTTTGTCGAATTTTCCCGAGAAATGAGTGTTTCTCACAACGCGGATCGTGCAGTGAGATAAAGACAAAAGTGAGCAGTGAGCAACAACTCCCGGTATGAACAGATTCACACTCTCCAGAACGGGGTTTGTGGCAAGAAATCTTGCGAAATCAAGAGGGTCTCTCACTTTTGCACACTCTCTCGCCTCCTGACCCCTTTCTGGGGGGCGGAAATCGATCGATCATCGGCTGGTGTCACTACCGATCACACCTCAACAGCCGACACTCCCTGCATTTCACAGAGATCCTAATCTACTTCTACAATTTCTGGACATACGCACAGGTTGGGAGGACAACGGACCCACCAATGCTCTGGATGCAAGTACAGTATCCGAACTATGGTACGGTAATAAGTTCGGTACTACTACTGATACGGTAGACCGACAATGATAAAATACAGCCAGTGGGTAGGCGCGACCCCGCCTGACATATCTTCCATATTTGAATAGTAACTGCTAAATGATTAATTGTTATCCGTGTTTGTATCACTACTAATGATTCGTCTCTCTCTCTCTCCCTCTCTCTTTCTCCTCTTCCTCCTCAGATGCTTATCGAAAAAGGCATTGTGGAGTGAGAAGTGAGAAATGGGCGAATCTATAGGTGAGACTATGTCTCCTCTTATCGCTCCGCTGATCTACCGATAAATTATTGAGCTGTCGCCATTAGAAGAGGGGAGACGAATTTCACACACGGAGAGAGAGCGAGAGAGAGACTCGTTTCACCAGCCTGCTGTCACCGTATGTGGTCTGAGTGTGAGGGGACAATGAGGAGGATGGGAGACCAGAACTCCAGAAAGGGGCAAGGGTGAGAGAGTGTAGGAAAGCGAGAGGGACTCTCTCACTTTCACACAGTCCCTCACTCTTGACCCCCGAAGTTTGGGCGATCGTTCGTGAGAACCGATAGTCACTCTTCACGGAAGCTGAGTGAGTGGTATGGTCTGACCCTCTCAATGTTGCATTCTCTCTCTCACTGTCTGATCAATGAGAGACCATGTAGAATGAGGAGAGTCTGTTCATTACTCCGGAAGCTATGATGTAACTTCCTGAAATCATTAACACCCGATGGAATTAGGCGTCGAACACCTCGGTAATCAACACTAAAAATATGTGTGCCTAATGAAAGAGGTACAGTATCAACAATTGAAGTCAGCGTGCAGTAGACAAACAGTAGATATTTATGAATTGTCGAGATTGCATCATCACTAGCTCACTCCTCCCCGATCATGTCACTTCACACCCCTCTCGAGCCTAATCACTGATAATTTTCACACAAAACGGCGTTATAAGTCCCCCTTCCTAATTCCATCCAATCTCTCTCTCTCTCTCTCTCTCTCTTTCACACGGCTCTAATCAAACTGATAACAAGGGTGCGATTCGTTATGATGATCTGACGGTGGTGGTGTGAAATCACTACGCGCTACTACACTATTGATCCACCGCCTACCGTACCCATATGACTCCAAAACTACAGAAAGGGGTCACGGCGAGAGAGTGAGCAAAAGTGAGAGAGTTTTCATACGCTCTCCCACTTCAACCCCCTTTCTGTAAAGTTGGCCGGCCAGTGGAGTGATGTGTACCGTACCCCCTACAGTACCCCCCGGATTACGGTAGATCACGTGTACTCACAAGGGGTCAACAAGGGATCGTTATCTGATCAACCAAAGTTGAGAGAGAGAGTGCAAAATTGCTCTCAAATTCGAGATCGCAGTTCATTCGAGCGTTAAAATGTGCTTGGCCCCTCAGGCGATGCGCGGCGGCTCAAATTCTCTAATTGGATTTCGAATCAACAGCGCACAAGGTGACAAGACACTCTCTCACTCTCTCACTTTCATCCGCTCTCTCGCTTGCTCTAACCGACGAGAGAGTGTGCGAATCGGAGAGAGTGCGCGGCGCGCTTCAGATCAAGATAGAGAGACGCGAAATGAGAGAGGTGAATCTAATGAAGCGTGAAAATTCACCGGTGACACCTATCGGCAGGGAAGATCTCAATCAATATTACAGTATAAGTATTAACAAAAAATCAATAATAATTAATTACAGTGTGCTCGACAACAAAAAGAACTCAAAACGTGCCACAACCGTGGATGCCGAATGAACTGTCTGTCTCTCTGACGTTCGCCCACTCTCTCATCGTCTCTGACCGACGAGGGAGTGTGTGAATCGAGGAGAGCCGGAACCGGGAAATCGGTAGAACCGTGAAATAACGATTTCCCGGTTCTGTCGTGTTCATTCGGCATCCGCGACCGCATTCTACTCACTACTTCACTCACAAATCCGTGCTTGTCCCCGATGTTGTTCGTCAGCTTCAGCTTGTGGAAGTTGGCGCCTGCAATTAGGCAGAACCGTGAATTAGGCAAAACCGTACTTTGGAGAGCCGGAAAATACCCCGAGAGCCAGAGCCGGTACTCACCTTTGGCCATCCAGTGCTCGCCGGTCGCGGGCGAGTCGGGATGGATGTACATGCGCTTGGGCATCTCCGGATCCGCTTTACCGGCGACCATCCACCGCGAGTTGTTGAACTGAAAGACGGATTTGAGCATTTCCCGGTTCTGGGTAGATCATTACCTTGTATCGGCAGTCATCCGCGGGAACAATGTCCAGTATGAGAATGTACTTGGCTTTCTTGTCCATCCCGCTCAATTTCACGCTGAAATCGATCGATTATCATCCAATTTCAGTTCTCGATTGCCCATTTCAGCCCCGCAGCGGTATACGGTAGGTCATAGTAGAGACACCACCACGCGTCCATTGAGACAATAGTAGGTACCCGACCCGCAACCCGGGCTGTTGGCAGGCAACGTAACGACCAACAAGCACTACGATCGAAATGTCACGAATAGTGGTCCGAAAAAGAGCCAAAGATGAGCGAACAATCAATAATTCAGGGAAACAGAGGATCAAAAATCGATAATCACTTACCGATACGCGGGGAATATCCGTCTTCCTGATTTGGTAATGACCATTTCCGTGCCTGCATCAGAAAACTGCGACCACAGCACGTCATCATCCAATTCCGCCTTGATCTACAACATTATCGATTAGTTTTCTCCCTCTCATCCCTCTTTCAAACCCGTCTCAAGTAAACCTCCCCGTCAGTTCATATTAGGTGCTGTAGTCAAGCGGGACTGTGTGGGGTGTCAGTAGCAACACATAAGGCGCCAGGAAGAAAAAGGAGGGCGGGAGGGCAATTTCGGTAGCCTAGCCCGCCTCTCTTTCCCTTCCTCCTCGATCCCATAATAATCGGAAATGAGCTTTTGCGAGGCGAAACGACTGCTTACAAGCGCTTTTTCTTTCATTTTGCGTGCACTGAGGACTACTAAGATTCGAGGGGCAGATCAATGTATAGAAAACGATTACATGATGAAGGCAATTATTGATCGCTTTTCGACGTTTTCTATCTAGGCTCCAAAACGGTGTTGATACTGATAGAGGTAGATCAATGAGTAGGTAGATCATCTATGCAGACGCAAATAGGTAGGTCACAGAGATATCGCATTCTTTTGAATCTTTCAGTTCTCAATAGCTATCCGGGAAGTAGTCAAAAGGTAGATCAGCGGAACAGAGAAATAGAGGTAGATCAGAGAGAGAGGGGCAAAACAGAGGAGCTGTCAACTCTCTCACCCTCTCATCCGCCATCTCTCTCTCTCTCTCTCTCTCTCTCTCTCTCTCAAAGTAAAGTCAGGAGGAGAAGTGTTAACAGAAAGATACACACAATGGCAGGAGTGGAACAGTCGAGAACTCGCGCTAAGAAGAAGAAGCGAAAAGAAAGTGATGGAATCAATGCCAAACATCTGATTTTCGTATTTTAAATCTCCAGAATGGGGTCGACAGCAATAAAATGTGATCAAAAATCCGTCAAACATTTTCTCTGGTTACTGACCCCTATCTTGAGATCACAAAACCATGTAAAAAATGTCGGAATCACCCGATTCCATGAGACATAAAGTGTGCGATGACAAGACCGGTTTGAAAATTGTGCGGATCGCTTGAAATCGATTGAAATGTAAAATGAAGAAAGACAGAGGATTGAGCAAAGGCATGTTTCAGGCTGAAATTCGTGGCGAGAGATCACGTGGAATGGAGAGAGTGGCGAGTGATAACTCAATCATATAATCATGATAAAGAGACGCAGGGCGCGTATGATACACACTGCTAACAGGGGCGAAGACAGACTTTGCGGCGTGTGAAATTCAACGTTCGAAATGCGAAATGCGGCGAAAAACAAGCAGTTCGCGATTCGCACTCAGTGTGTAAAACAACAGTAATCGGGTGATGTATAAGTAAGTAGAAGTGAACACTTTCGCCACTACTGGTTGGAAGAAGAGGAGTGTGTGCTGTGTGAGAAATACGAAAGAATCAACTGAATGAAGTCACTGAGGACCCCATACTCAAGAAAACAATCACTAGGATCAGGATACCTAGTGAAAAAGTTCGCTTACCTGTAAGGAAAAACCACTACTTTTTTCGAACTTTTTCCACTTGATGTCCTGATCTTGGTGACTTTTCACTGATTGTACCGATCCCACTGCCTACCTTGGTGTCGTCAATGTCGTCATCGACCGAAGACGAGGAGCGGCCGGGCTCCGACGGCGGAGTGCTCCCTCCTGGAGCTGCAGCTGCAGCTGCTGCAGCCCCTGAAGTGGATGCTGCAGCTGCTGCAGCCGCTAGTCGTGCTGCAGGCGGGAAGAGGGTCGGCATAGAGCCGAGATGCGCCAGATTCATGAACGGCAGCATGGCCAGATTGGCCGGCTGCAGGAACGGAAACGCCATATACTGTATAGAGGGTTACGGTAGGTTACGGTTGTCGGTTACGGTAGTTGTAGGGAGAAGCCGGCCGGCGGGTAACGGGTGCGGGGGGCTCTGACAGGGCGAACTGGCGAAATTGACACCTCCCCCCAACTTGTAGGGAGAGGAGAGGGGGAGAGGGGTGCGAGAGGCGGGAGGAGGAACCATGCTCCGCCCCCTCTCGCCCCTCTCCGCCCGCAGTCCGCTCCCATTGGCGGGCTGGCGCCGCCAGGGGGCGGAGCCTCGGTTTCACTTGCTCTCTCGCCGTCTGCCGTCTCTTCTGCGCTCCACGCTCTCTCGCCCGAAATGTCCCCTGACTTTCGGTCCGTTACTTCCCCCACCACCGCTCCGATCAAGACTGCGCGCTCCTCGACCCGTGCCCTAATCGGGACCCGATTGTGTCGTCATCGTAGTTATGGTGTGCCGGGAGTACGGTAGTCGGTGGTGTACTTTCTTTTGGTTACGGTACATCGCGCCGCACAATAGGGGGTGCGATCTGATTCTATGTATACAGAGGCTTTGTGTGTGCGCCGATGTGATGATAGCTTCTCTCTCAATTTCTTGATTCGCACAGTCTCTGCCGCCCTCTAACCGTCTGCGCGCTCTCGATTCACCACACTCTCTCACTCGTATAATTCGCATCTGAATCCGAGAATCCTCTGAGCAAGCGCCGCCGCCGCGCTCTTCTCTCTTTCACTTTGTGTGACGATACATTGATCATCTTACACCCTTCTGCGTCCATGGGACCGTACTCAAGAGTACCGTACCCCGGAACCGCGCTGACCCCGGTGCCTACAGTCTGGCACCGTGCGCGCGCGTGAACAAAGGTGTGATGATCAGCGCGCGAGCATCTGTTTGCTGAGAAACGTGCGAAATGATTGCCAGACAACACTACATGAGTCAAATCTCGCTCTCACTCCGAGTTATTTCGTGTGCCCATCCTCTTAACACACCCAAAACACACTCCTGCTTCTTACTTCTCTTATTCCTCACCCGTCAAAACAATTATCCTCCTCCCATCTCTTCTTGGCACCACGCCAAAAAAGAAGTCCCAGGAACGAGCTTTTCGCCGCCCTTTTTTTCCTATCACGGGACCGAATCGGCTATCACCGCCGTCTCTTCATTTCCCACACTCTCTCATCGGTTAGAGTCGACGAGATAGCGTGTGGATACGAGAGAGTGGTGGGGGTATTGACACCTAGTGCTGTCACTTCGAATCATGGCTGATTTCCTCTCCACTCCTCCCTTTCTCGACTGAGTGGCGACGCGCTTAACGCTAATTAATGAACTGTCGAACACCCATTCTTCCCCATCCAGCGGGGGCTGACATGGCACTTCCGGCCGATCGATCGATAATCTACCGTACTAACTCCTAATTATAATACTACATCTGATTTCATTGCATATGTAATCACTTTAAAGGGCATAATGACTTCCTACCTAGTACTCCTTCCAATCCAACCTAGACTTCTTCAGACACCCATTCGTCCTCAAATCATCTCAATTTCCAAATTGTTTATTCAATCACATCCATTCTCAATATAACCACCAACATCGGGGGCAACGATAAAAAAACGAACAGAATAGTGTCGCAAAAAGTGTCAATCTGTATACTGCTAAACTCTCTCTCGACGTGTAAACTCTCAAAGTGAGAGCGTGCACAAGGAAGCAATCTGGAATGGGGCGAAAGAACGGGGGGACGGGGAACACAAATTCAACAACGCGGATCCAACAATCAATAACAAGTTCTCAATAGGGCCGGGGGTACTGTAGGTCAGAAGGATACGGTATCTTAATCGATCGATTATCGATTGATTACTCGAGTTCTCTGATCGACGCGAGCTCCGGGTCGACACACATCTCCGACTCGTATCTGATCAGGACGCCAATGAGATTGTGCAGATTCGCCTCCACTGCCTCCGGGTCTGATCTGGAATTTCGATGGGTACGGTAGGGTTAGAGGTTACGGTATCCCTCGGTCTACGCAATCGATCGATCGATAATTAGCCCACTCAGCCTTGCAGTCAGTCATATTCTGCAGTGGGTGACAAGGTCAATCGGGCTGGCTCTGTTTTCTCTCAGTGCGCCTTTTCAAATCTCAGACACATGATTCCAAAGTTACAGAAAGGGGTCAAGGGGCGAGGGAGTGTGCAAAATCGAGAGGGACCATCTCGATTTTACACGCTCTCTCACTCCAAATCCCTTTCTGTAGGGCTGGCCGGACTGTGGAATGATGTGCATGCTTTTGCCTCCACCACTCATTTCAATATTCGATAAATACTACCACCGTACCCATGCTAGGAATCCTCTACCGTACCTCTCGCTGGTGAAGTCCTTGAGTGCCTTGGGCGCGGACGGCCCGCAGCCGCCTCCCTCGCGCTCCGCCGCCATGGCACGGTCGAACTCGCGCGCCAGCACGTAGACGCCGCGGTCGCGCAGCCGCTCGCGGCCGTGGCGCGTCGCGCAGCACTGCAATCATTCGATCGATAATCAGTTATCGTAGTGCTCCGACACCTTTTCTTTGCGGGACAACATGACACGCTCATTTCTCTCTCTCTCTCTCGCTCTCGATAATTCATCCTCACTTCTCTCCTCTCTTTTGCCTCACTTCCCAACAACTGTCAACGCGTCCCCTCCGTTTCCCACTTTGTGAAGGGGGAGAGGAGAGGAGTCAAGGGACGAGTGAAAAAAAGTGTGTGAGAGGAGGAGGAGGAAGAGGGAAACATTGAGGGAGAGAGAGAGAGAGAGAGAGAGAGAGAGAGAGAGAGTCATGTGCCCCCACTCTAAATAACCACTCACACTCAACTGCAGCAGCTACCTGACCCACTTAGATTTTTTTGTGTCGCCCCCGGTGCTTCCAGGTTTCCAGCAAGCGGTATAATCTATCAGCCCCCAGGCTACAGACACCCTCGCTGGGTGTGAAAAGCGATGAGGCGAGACTAATGTGTTAGCGAGAGGGGCGCGAGGGAGAGGGGGAGGGGTGTCATCATACGGTAATTCACACCTCGCTCTCCCCGCCCCCTCTATTCCCCATTCTCATAACTTCACCCGCTCTCCTCAAAATTCATCTGGAAAGACCGGATAACGATTTCTTCCTCGTAGTCGAAAAAAACACTCTACTACATATTAATGGGCAACTCCCCAATCTCTCGACAAAATCCGGGACCAGATTTGAGCCTCATAATAATCATCGAATATGCTCTTTTTATGAGCAGGGGTAGGGCCTCGGGGGTTTATGGTCTCCCCCCCCCGTACCCTCTGTCTATCCATCTTAATCTGCCCCTTGTACTACACATGTTGTATCTCTCTCTTCTCCCCCTCTTCAGTCCCCCGGGCTTCCCTTCTGGTCTACCAATTCTTACACACCGACCCGAACACGGGAAAGAAGAGACCTTCAGTGACCGACAGATCGCTGTGGTACGCTCTCCTTCGGTACCCGAGTCTATTCTGGTACCATCACTCTCGGTCCGGGTCCCGTCCTACCGTACCCAATCTCCTTGTGTCTCTTTCCTACTCAATCTCGATCGAGACGCGAGAGAGAGAGAGATTTGCGAAATGCGCACAAAATCGGCGCGTACAATCGGTGATAAAATGAGAAATGACCGTTTGAGTTAGCGGAGCGAGCTGTCACCATCACCCTCCTTTTAACCCACTCTCCCTCCCTTATCCCACCCGCGAGATCACTATCTGAGACTTTGAGCGAGGCAAGAGCGCATCGAGAGTACCGAGTAACCGCAACCGCCAGCACTGGGTACAAGGTTCGGTACCGTAACCTCATGGGGGTACCGTATCCTCCCCTACCGTATACCTGGTAGAGCGAGTCGACGACCTTCTTCCTCAGCACGTCGTCGTTGCTGCGGTGGCCCTCAAAGTACTGCAGGCGCGCCGGCAGCTTGTCCGTTTCCTCCTGCAATGCAATTGAGTATATTACACTCCTTAGCTCTTAAGACCCTAGGATTTTAGGATGTTAAGACCCTAAGATGTTAAGACCATAAGATCTTAAGCGTACCTGATCTAGGGTGTCATTCGCATCCGCGATGACGGACAGCAGCGCCACAAGGAAATCATCAGAGTCGTCCAGTAGATCGGCGTGAAGGGCTGGAATAATTCCAAATTACTTCTAAATATTTTCAAACAAAATGAAAATCCAATGAACGCGACTATCTCAAGAGGATTTTATATTGTTTTAATCAGTCCCCCTTATCCAATTCTAAACACGCTCAAACTAGGGACTCTTTAGCTCTCGCTAGGTGACAACTCGGACGCCCGCTTGATCTCTCTCCTTCTTTCTCCACTTTCATCCTCCTCTCAAGGCTACTCGCTATTAACGGGTCTTCTTCCTCTTTTCCCTTGTCATACACCTCCTTTCTCCTTCTCCTCCTTATTACCTTTCGCGGGGTATTTCACTCCCCTTCTTCCTTCAGTAATTGAGCAATCACAGGGAGAAGGTGACTGTCTTCACCTTCTCCTTCTAACAATGGGAGGGGGAGGTGGTCTCTGCCCCTATCCAAAGGGGAGGAGGTGGAAGGGAAGAGGGGAGATCGGAGGTGGTGGGAGGAAGGTATCGCTTCTAGCTGTCAGCATCAGCCACACCATTCATCATACTTGCCTCTACTCTCCTCCTCTCGCCTCCTGGCCTCTTTTCCACACAAAGGATGGCGAGTCTCTCCATAAATGGCCGCGAAGGGCTGAGGGGAGAGAACCATAGACACCCTCTCTCTCTCTTAAAGACACCCAGAATGCTTCATGAGCATCTCTCTCCTTTGATCTCGCATGCTACAGTACCCATCCTGCAGCTGGCTGGTAGGTACTACTCAGAGGGGAATAAGTCAACTACTCTAGACTTCTGGGCTGCCGAACGACGACTTTGAAAGACTAAACGACTCGCCCCTGTACCTATTAGACTTTGAAGTCGTTGCTGGCCAGCTTAGACTTAAAGAGTCGTAGACTTATTTTCCCGTGAGTAGTATTACTGTATCTCTCTTGCACTCAACGTGCCACTCTACACACCACCACCTCTTCTCTGTCTCTCGATCATCAGTCGATGGTGGGAGGAAGGGGGGTTAATCAAGTGATATCTCCCCTCTCCTCCCTCTTCTGCTCTCCATTTGTTGACTCTTCTGCTTTCTCGCTTCTTTCCACGCATCAATTACAATCTCCATCGCCCTATCTCGCTCCTTCTCCTTCTTCTCCCTCATTCCAATCTGCGCCTATCAACTTCTTCTTCTGAGCCGTAGCCACCTCGTACATTGGGCAGAGTGAGTGTTGAGAGGGAAGAGGCAGGCAAAGGGCATGGGAACAGGATACAATTCTCAAAATTGAGCAACTCAGTTATACATACCCGAGGGGTCTTACAACTGCACCCCTTGAAAAAGGACTGTTTGTTGATCAATAGTGTATTGGTTCTTGAGAACAATCGGCCTTATCAGAATCAATCACCACTAGGCGTGACGTCGTCTCTTAGTCTCGATCACTCTTCTCTCCTTCCCTTCATCATCATTCATTTCGCTAGTGCGTCTCTCTCTCTCACTCTAATCCGATTTTCTTCCCCATGTAATACGATACGTCGAATGGGAGGAAAGAGAGAGAGAGAGAGAGAGAGAGAGACCCTCTCCCCCCTCTCAATCCCCCAACACATTACCGTATTCTCCCCCTCTCCCCCTCCTCTTCTTTTCACACCTCGCCCGCTAGGCTCCGCCCACTTTTCACTCCTTTACTCCAGTTCTCTCACCCAAAATAAGCCTACCGTAATCGGGTGGCATTGTGCATTTGTATCATAATCCGGTGTGGGGGCGCAGATGTCTCAGCACCACACAGGGTAACTACCGCCACTGAGGCAATTAACTTTTGAGCCTATCCCTCCGCCTTTCGGGCAATCGTGGTTTCATGCCTATAGAGAGAGAGATGAATGATCGCGATAACTAACGATCAATCTTAGGCAGGCGGGGAGGGGGAGGGAGTGGCGACTACTGCTGGGGAGGGGAGATCATAACCACCTCTCACTCTTCCGACACCTGTTTCCTTCCTTTGTCCGCTCTCGACACCAGTAGGCAATGATAGCTCCACTCACTTGTCCACTAGGAGGGGGACTCTCTCGGGAGGAACAACGAGGGATCGAGGGATGAACAAAGGAAGGGCTCTGGGATGCTGTTAACAGCCGCCAGTCTTCCAATCACACTATATCACCCATCTCCTCTCTCCTCTCCTCGCCCCGTTCCACCTGTTATCGCTGTCCCTCCTCACACAGACACAGACATACATCATGCAGTCCTCTGCATCTCGAGGGAAGACAAGGGGGACTAATCACATCATTTCAGGTACTGTGATAAGCACTACCAACAATCAAGCGAAGATCAGTTTCATTCGAATAGATAAGGTAAGACGAATATGAGATGGTATTTCATTAACGGCCGTCACGTAGTCGAACATTCCCAATCCACTAGCGGTCATCACTCGCACGAATCATCGCAAGTTTCTCTCCCTTCTCTCCGTTCGTGATAATCGAATGATGGGCGCTTGTGTTTGCGTGCTTCCTCCCTCTTTTCCTTGTCACAAGAACGAGCGGGTGGGTGTGGGGGAACTAGAGATCGTGACAGCATTGGCTGACCGACAAGAGAACGGGAAATAGGGGGGAAAGGACCGTTTATGACTTCTCCTTGTTCGCTTGCTGGTCACCATCCACTAATCGTCCTTTACAGTCTCGGATCATCATCTCTCTTCCCTCTTCTCCCTCTCAACCAGGTGTGGTGTACTGCCCCCGTGTCGGAACTGACCAAAGGACACTGTGCACAGTTGATAGATTGCGCGAGTCGAGTCACTCAGTAGTGGATCGAGGGCGAGAGAGCGGCTATTAAGCAGAGGTTAACGAGGGTCGGCAGGGGTCTCTACCCCTCAAGAGACAGGCGGATCGGGTTGCATGACACATCAAGTGGTTAACGACTACCCGACGAGAGGGAGAGAACAGAACACCTTAAGCTACTGCCGACAACTGACCTATAGCAAGGGCCTAATTAGTTTCTGGGGGACCAGCAGGAAGACCTCCAGGATTCCTCTACCGTATCCTCGTCAGCTTGCGGGGCTCTCACTCCATTCTATTCCAATCAACTGCGGTCCCACTCCCTGGAGGATGGGTGTGCAATTTAACAGTAGATGAGTAGGCGCTCGAATCAACACTCTCCTACTTTCTCCCTTCTCTCTCATCTTCTCTGCTAGACGAGAGAGCCTGCCAGAGAAGGAGAGCCTTCCGGCATCCACTTGTGCCTCTCCTTCCCACTCACACAATTAGTTATCCCTCCTCGTGAAAGACACTGGGGCTGGAGCAGCGTCTGCATCTAAGACACCGGAGTCTAACTGGAGGGATTATAGAGAGAGATGGAGGAATGCATCAAAGGGGATCTACGACCCCTCCGACACCTCATAATCAGTCTCTTGCTGTAAACAGCCGTCGTGTCTGTCAGACACACGAAAACATGTGTGTTCTTTCTCCTCCTCCTCTGTCCACTGATCTCTTCCTCATACCTCTCTTTCCCCATCTCGGCTGTGTAGCTATCATCAGCCTCTAGAGGAGGTGAGATGGATGGATGCCGCACGAGGCGACAAGTGATCCCTCTCTCCCTCTCCCTCCTCTCCAACACTACACGATTCGTGATGATGAGTGTCGTGTCTCTTCGTTGTGATCCTCTCACTTCTTCTCTTTCTCTATGGGAGAGATCATAGACTCCTTACCTCTCTCTCACCCTCCACACCTGTCCCATCACACCACAGGCGTCGCTCCCTGCACACAACATGACAAAGAATCCTCGTCAACTACCGTAGTCCCTTCTCATCTCTTTCAGTTCCGGCTTCCAGCTACCGTATTCCTTCCCACTTCGACACAGGAAGTCGAGCATCACGCTAGCGCCGCTTCCGTTACCATTTCGCGGGCGGGCTTCTCCGCTCGCGCGCTCAACGACTTCCATAAACCATTCTGTGGCGCAGTGAGCAGAGAGCGCTGTTGGCTTCCGGATTTAGGCACTGCCGCAGCCTTGGCTGGATAGGGAATAGAGAGCGGAAGTAGGATGACGAGCGAGCCCGCCACCACCAACCAAATAGCCTCTCCTCTCCTTTAGCCGCCAGCAAAACCAGCCACTCACGACGCCGTGGTTGCCGGAAACACATTGACGAGTTATCGTCGTTTATCGCATCGAGGCCTGTTTTGGTTTTCGTCTGGTCGCCTGTGGTCTGTGGACCGGCACGGTCCTTCTCTCTACATGGCTTCTCGGGGACCTTCAATGTCTTCTCAATCTTCGAGCCTCTGCTTGCCTCTTCCTTCTTATCCAATTTTCACACGACAGAGGGCCCGAGACATTTCGCAGTTTCCCCGCTCCTCTTTTTCGACACGACGACAGAGGGTGCCGATTCAATTTCGCGCCTCTGCCTTCTTGTTACAAGGGACGAAGGAAGAAGAGGCCGTCGTCTTCTCTTTCACAGCCACCTCTGCCTGGCACTGCATAAACACCCATCTCGTCTCGGAGATCAATGATCGATCGATCCATCTCTTCTTCTACCATTTCCTTTCCTCCTCCTTACCCCCTCTCCTCTTCCAATAGGATTACACGGTCTCTCCTCGCCGCTCATTTTCACTCAGATTAGCGATCGGGCCGTGATCACGGAGAGATCGTGTGAGAGTGAGAGGGTGGGAGGGGAGGGACGGTGACGATTTCATCGGAATTAGTGGCAAGAAAGAGAAGACACAGTTGACTTGTCGATCGAGGGTCGCCGAGGAAAGCAATCAAGCGTGAAACACTTGCTGCACTGCACTCAACAACACAAGATCTCACCCATACTGAGAGAAGGTGCTGCTCCCATTTGAGGGACTCTCACACTCTATCTCACTGTGATAGTAATCGGCGTGCTTCCTGGTGCCTGAAGCAATCGTCCAGAACAATCAGCTCCATCATCTTCTGCCTCATTAGACATTACATGGACCATAAGGGGCGCGACAATTGGCCCGGTACAAACACACCCACACATACACACTTCATCGAGTGTTCATTCTCGACCCTCGAACGGAACTAATCACTGATTTGTCTCCTCTTCTCCCATCCATCTTCTAATCAAATCAGCATCGTCAAGTATCACTCACCGTATTGACCTCCATCACCCCTTCCATCGTCCAAACATGTCACTCACATCACCCAAGTGTGTGCCCAAATTTCGCGCAAATCCCCCCTGCTCTCGAGACTGCAAATCCGATTCCCCCCCTCCCTACCGTATTCCCACCCTTCTCACATCAAGACCAGTTTACACCCAGTGCGCGGGGCGCAATCAAAATCGTATTTATTCGTTTCCGCATCGATTTCGAATCGTCGCCGCAAAACTGCTTAGTCTCTAAGCGATTCTCGCTGCGCTCTTCGCTTTCTTTTCTCCCACTAGAAAGCTGCCATAATTCGATTATGACTCTCCCTCGACTGCTCTCCCACCCCTCACACACGCACACAACTGCTGAAGACACACTACTAGCGATGAAAGCAGCACCACTTATCGGCTGGAGCTGGTGACCAGTCTGACAGATCGTGCTATCCACAGTACTCTACAGGTTACTGTAATCTGGTGTGGTTTGCTTGCCTCTGACCTCTCCATAGCTGTCAGTGGGGAGTATGCACAAAAAGAGACTGGCGCTGACTGATTACTCCGAAGGGGCGCGAGGGAGAGGGAGATACACAGGGGGAGGAAAGAACATAGATTGATGAAGTTGGTCTGACAGGGAAGAGATAGCACACTCAATGGAGAGATCGCACGACGAGCAGAGTCAGACAAAGAACCACACACAAGAACTACTGACGATTAATGAACAACCTCGAAATGCGGCGGTGAGAGATCGTGTGAAACGAGGAGACTCTATCTCTCATTCAGCACATACAGTCCATTCAGAGGAGGATCATGGTTATGGTAGCAGGGAGGGAGGAGAGGAGGGGTGCGTAATCCATCTCCACACCGACTCTCTTCACTTCGCACACTCTCTGCCAACCACCTATCCCTTACTCTCCACGTAACTTTCGTCACCCAAATCCGGCAGGTTGTAAATCACAGGCCGACACTGACTGGCGGAGTGAGCAATCGGAGTCAAACACGCAGTAAGTCAGCGACAACTCCATAATCTCCGATGTGACGGGGAAGTGAGGGATCGACAACTGGTACAACCCAAATGGGGGACTTTCACATGAGTACGGTAAAAGTACAAGCTCTACCGTATTAGTCCTTTAATAGCTACCTCATCTACAGTACCCCTTTCACCTTTCATCATCTCGCTTCGTGGGAGCCGCGCCAACTTGTTGACTTCCTCACTTATCTCCCATTTAGTTTGGGCGATCAAGCGTCCGAGTCAGGCAGCCACTCCATTAGCCCTCTCTGTCCCTATTTAGCCCCGCTGCTCTGCGCTCTCCTCCCTCGACACGCTCTCTCGGCCCACTCTGACCGTGAGCAGCTTCCAAGTCTCAAAGAGTACGACAGATTGAGATGACATCCGATACGCCCTGCCTCGCTTTCTCCCCTTCTTAGTGCACGCTCCAACAATTCTTCTTCGCATTTCAGTCACTGCAGTCTCTTCATTTCGCCCGTTCTCTCGTCTTCTCTGACCGTGTAGAGAAGACTGAGTGTGTGTGTAGATCGGAGTCTTGGAGTCGTCTAATCTCTCACTCGCGCAATCGAGACGCGAGACCATTTCCTCCGACAAATCGGGGCGCGCTGCACACAGCACACATACAAATCGCCGCCCCGTTTCCGCCCCGAGGCAAAGGAGTCATTTCAGGCTCCTCGAAAAGGCAAGAAATCACATGAATCGAGCAGAAAGGGATTGCCTATTATTAGTAAATCCTTTTCTCTGCACTTCACAGTGTAGTGTACAGTACAATACTTTTAAAAAAAAGGTTAAATGGAACTGTTAGTTGCCCGCTCTACTCAACCCATTCATCCACAATGTACAACGATGATCAGCTATTTAGCCGCTCCTCTATCCGTTGCTTCAGAAATAGCACCGCTTCATATCCAATTCAGGGAGAAGCCGGGGGTCCCCGAAAGAAAGAAAGAGAGGCGACGCATCTACCACATCATTGTTCATTTCTATGACGACTTCTCAAGGCACCTACTGCACCCGTCACTACGAGAGAAGCAAGCAATTGTAGGCTGAACTTAGAACTTCAGGCCCCAAGGGACTGATCTAACCATCGAAAAACGTATATATTTGCATTCTCCATTAGATAGCTAGAACGATTAAACTTTTTCACCTATCCCACTACACTGGCTGCTTCGTTAGAATCAATACAAAAAGTGTAAGAGAACCGTGCAATCGGGGACATCTCGGAATCCTTTCATCGAGACTAGAGCGATGGATGTACTTCTCATATTTCAATACACGACGGAGATTTCTGTCGACAGAGGCGCCTCCTATAGGAGGCGAAAGATTATCCCTTTTGTGTGTAGCACTTCTCGATCTCGTCGAGGGGAATCGACACCGATTCCATTCATTCAGATTGTGGCTACCGTACTCTGGGAAGGCACCTCGCCCTCCATTCTCCCACCAAAGTATTCACACTCTGTCGCCCTTCTCATCTTACAAATCCCAGTGCATGCAATCACTCACAATATGCACATACAAACACAATCAGGACAGAAGGAGGGCGAGTCTTGAGTCGCCCGGCCACTCAATATTTGTTAGTGTTTCCACACACTATGTCAGCTTATCCTCGCTGTCTCTCCGTCTGTCCTCTTAATCTGCCACTGTCGCCACTTCACGAGCCAAGCTCGCGGTCAAGTGCTTCGCCCTCTCTCATTCGGTTCCCACCTCACTTCCGCTACCATAGAAACCACCTCGCTAGCCATCAGTGACTGATAATCAGGCACGCCCAATCCTTGGCCAGGAAAGTTTCACAATGCGGACCGCCACACAGCGGCCACAACAACACTTCTAGAGGGCGGTAAGTTGGTGAAATTCGATCTGCTGGTACTTGTCGTTTGTGCTTACTCTCAAGAACATAAACAGGAGAGAGAGAGGGGGACAAGTGTCGGCGGATCGCCAAAGGGGACGAAACGACCACACAGCTCATCTCCTACAGGTGGCACACACTATCCGCTACCACCAACTGAGAGCCACACCGACCACTTAAAGCGCCGCTCTCTGCTATACTACTAGATATCATATAATCTGCACTTAGTCGGGGAGGGCGAGGATCAGGTGGCTGCGAGGAGCGGTCTCTTCAAAGGTCAACAACGTGTAGCGAACGAGTGTCGCCGTGTACCTGGTAGTTTGGGCACCTCGGAAGAATCGTTTATCGAAAAGACCACCGTAATTAGGGGCTTCTCGAACCCCGAAAACATGGGCCAGCAGATTCTGCGTTCCCAAATCTGCACAAAATCCCAAGATGCTACGTTGTTATGCTACGAGGACATTGGCCTTGCGAACAATGCGATAATTTCGGCTCATCTTCATCACTAGGCCCGCTGCTTTCAGCCAGCTTCCTCCTCCTTCCTTCCTCCACTCATCACTGGCTATCATCCCTCCGCCGGATCATCTACTTGACCCATCATCATCAGTCGTCGGTCTCCCTCTCACTGATATGTGTGCACTAGTTCGGATTAGTCTCTCTACTCGCTCCTGTTTGATCTACCTCCTCTATCAGTCCTCTCTCACCCTGTTTGACTCCACAAGTGATCTTCCCATATGTGTCGGGAGAGCAAGGGGCGATAAAGGGACTACACCATCCTCCTTCCCCTTTCACACACAGTCAATCCCCTCACTGACAAGGTTTGATCAGCCTCCTCTTCATCCCCCCTTCTGTTCTTGCCCGCTTGCACGGCCAACACATTTCATCGTGCAAAACGGCACCATATGAGGGACCAAAGCTCTCCGCGCACACTATTCAAATCCCATACATATTACATTTATAAAATGATACGAAAACACAAAAAGTCAAAATGGTACTTCCTGTGTTTACAAAAGCGAGAGAGCGGGCAAAAGTGAGAGGGTCGCGTACGTGCCTGTGTGGTAAACAACGGAAGTCCGTCATTTGACTTTTTGGTGTGATCGTATGATTTTATAAATGTAATATTATCCCTGTTATCCAACTCGAAACACAAAGCCCTGTTTGACTCTACCATGGTTCTGGGGTCTATGGTGTCCCTCACAAAGGAAGACAATGTACAAAGTCTGTCTACCGCTATCGGCCTCCTCGGCATTACGTGGCTCTCAAAATTCGCCAGTAGTTTGCAAAAAAAGCAAGGAGTTGCTAAATCGGGGACGGTGCGAGTAGATCAAACGATCTCTCACGCACTTCTCTCCGGCAATAAAACGCGCGTCGAATCGAGGGGCAAAAAAGGGGGTCGATGGTGGTGGACGAAAAAGGAATGTGGTGTGCATCGGAGAGAGGGGGTAGTAAATGGGCGAAGGAACTCCGTGACGCTTTCATCACCTCTAGCGGCATGCGCGCGCTCAAAAGGCGCAGGGAGTCAATTTACAGCTTTAGAAATTTATCACTCCCCATTCCGGGGAGGGAGGGGGATGCAGTGAGATAGTGCAGCAAGTTGGGAGAGTTCGCACGCTCGACCACTGGGTGATCACTCTTTTTATCACTGAAAGGTCCCGTCGGCTTCTTTTGCGCGATATATCCGCGCACACGAAGAAATCAAATGGGGGTGAAGAGATGCGAAATTAAATGGAGACGGAAGTCTCAATCGTTAAAACACTTCTCGCACCAGTCCGTGCGTGTGTGTGCCTATTCTGCCTATTCTCGTTTCTCCCCTCACCACCACACTTTTACAGCCGCCTTTACAGCACGCACTGTCACCACCAACACTGCACAGTGCAAAGTGGGAGGTAGATCAGAGGACAACACACCAACGAGGGAAAAGTGGGGGGGGGGGGTACGAAGAAGAAAGAAGAAGGAAGAAAAAGAGGGGTCGAAACCGTCTCATGTGCAGACCCACTCGAGTGTGGTGAGCAGAGAACGAGAACTAGCCGAGTTCACATGAAACGAACCTCCAGAGAGGGGTGAGGGTTAGAGAATGTGAAAATGTAAGAGAGTCCTCTCGATTTTGCACGCTCTCTCACTCCTACTAACTTCCTTTAAGCTTTACCGGCCTGTGGAATGATGTGGCCTCAACCAAGTGTTACGAAACCAAGGATCCACATCAATGGGGATTAGGTCATCAAAAATTCTCCATCAAAAAAAATTAGGGACAAAGGGAACACGCGGTACAGTAATCGATGGCAAGTGCGCCCTCAAATTAGTGATATGGCCGTGGAATGAGAGCATGTATAGCGAGAGAGGGGAAGGAGTCGTATTGATAGTATCGATATACTACGACAGTCTCATAATTGTAATCAATAACCGTAATTTCACATCCGCTTTTCTATATTCACCTACCGTAATCCCGACACCTTCTCCCTCCCCCTCCCTTCACTATTTCACACCTCTCAGGAGGTGCCTCGGGGGTGGCTAGAGAGCGTGCAGAAAGGAGAGACTCCAGACGACAAACATCCCTCTCCCCCACATAATAGCCCTCCTCCGGGCGTCTCTCTCTCTCGACCAATAGGTGCGAGATTTCACGCCTCTCGTCTCGCCGAGGGAGAGGAGAGGAAGACTACGGTAATCGTCCCTCTCACAGGATTTTGGACATTTCAAATCGGGACAACTCTCTGAAATGAAGTTTTCATTAATCTATAAGAAAGAGGAGGGAAACTAGAGGCCAAAAACCAAAATGTTTTCTACATCCAGAGTTCTTCGCACATGATTTCGATTTCACTCGCTCTCTCACTCCAAAGCCCTTTCTGGAAGGTTGCCCTGCCTGGTGCTAGTGTATTTTGCCGACACTTCTCTTTCTTCCTCCTCAACCTATAGGTGTGCGCAGCCCCCCCCCCCTTCTGACAATGAATGTGATATCCTTCTTCTCCTCACTTCTTCTTCGCTTCTCGAGTGACACCCACAATAGAGAGTCAGTCACCCCTCTTCGACTACGCAGAATCGACGCATTCAAGTGTCTTAGAAGTGAGAGAGAGACCACATATCCGAGCACCCATCCACACACACCAGTCAAACCTCTCACACCATTCCACAGGCCAGACAACTCCCTACAGAAAGGGGTGTAGAGTGAGAGACCGTGCGCATTCAAGAGAGACTCTTCCTCTCGTCCCTTATGTAGAGGTTGAATCATTTGCTCTACAACAAAGTAGGAAAAGGAGACTATGAGTAGGGAGCGGCAGATTTTGAAAACTCTCTCTGAATTCTCCCCCTTCTGCACACCTCCTCGCGCTCCTGGATCGTCTAACCACCCCATAAACCCGCCGGCTTCAAGTGTCTCTCACAAGTGATCCATCCATCCCACCTCTACCTCCTCCTCCTCCCTCATGGATACTATGGCCACTTGTCACCACCTCCTCCTCTCCTTCGACCAACAACAAAAGGAGCAGGCTTCTCGTCTATACCTGCGTAATTCCTCACACACACAATAGCCACTCAAACCTGCCCCCACACATTCCCCCGAACCGGGGATCTATAACTCAAAAACGAGAAAAAAAATCATGCAAAATTCCCAAAAATCCACCCGCCTCCTCGCCCAGACCACCCAGGGCGCGTTTTCCACTGATAACAGTACTGCCTACTGCCAGTCGTTTCCGGGGCTCTCCCCTGCTCTACTACCGTACCCTACGGGGTTACTGTAGTCGTGTCATCGACAACTGCTCAGATTACGGTATTTTTCGCACCTCTCACTCATTTGTGTCTTCCATTCTCGCACTAATCCGCAGTCAAAGGCGGTGCCGCTATCACCAGAGGTATCACTTCCACAGTGTTATCACGGATTAGATGAGCAAGGGGGAGAGGGAGGCGAGTTAATCCGATTCCCCCCTCCACCTTCCCTTCCCTTCCTCTCTCTCTCTCTCTCTCTCTCTCTCTCTCTCTCTCTCTCTCTCCCCTCTCGTCACTCGGTGCACAGCGAGTCTTATCACGCCTCTACTACGAGTGATAAGTGATAATAGGAGGGGGGAGAAAGAGAAGGGGAGAGGGACTGATGAATGATAAACAGCCATGGATGGGGGAGAGAGGGAGGGGGGAGAGAGAGAGACTCATTCCATAAATCAGAGCTAGAGAAGAGACACACATAAAAAGGGTGAGAAACGACTACGACGGCTGGTAGAGGAATGGAGAAGAAAGGTGTGAAGAAAACAGAGCACAGGAGAGTAAAAACTAAAATGACAATTATATAAAATGGGGATCGAAGTTCGCAAATTAGACTTCTTCTAAACAGTAGCCACCTTCTACCATTGCAACTCATACATGGGTCATTACCACAATTATCATTATCAGTTGTTAGATTGGACTAGATCCCATTTCCATTAGAGGCACGTACTTCCTCGCAGAGTTATTTGTCCTCTGTCGCGCGAATTCACCCAGTTTACACCTACACCTGTTACTCCCCTGAGGGCTCCTCGCACCAGTTCATAAATCTTCGTGTTCGATGTACCTCCTCGTCTCTCTCTCACTCTCTCTCTCTCTCTCTCTCTCTCTCTCTCTCTCTCATCACACAACAAGTGTCTCCATCTTGTCGTTGTCGCTTCCTTCCCTCACTTGTGTTCAGTCTCCCCATCTCACTAATTATTACACCACACACATACATACACACCACTAGGCGACGATACCCACTTGTCGCCCTCGGGGGACGCACCATCGGCCACGCCATGGATCCTACAGTATTCACCCGTACCATCGCTGCGCCAAATCTAGGCACCGGCTTGGCACCAGCTCCCACTTCATTTTCATGACTCGTGTAGGGGTGATTAGTGCAAGATGGGGGGAGGGAGAGGAAGAGTCAAGCACATTAATAAAATGAGGGAAAGAGGGAATATCGAGAACAGGAAAAAAGAAGAAAAGGAAAGAAAAGGAGACTATAGAGTAGAATAAGGCGTGCGAACAGTTAGAGACGTAGAGAGAGAGAGGGAAAGAGAAATAGAGAACATTCTTCCCCATTCCCGAGGCTCCGAGAAGGAGACGTAAAATTCTACTACGCCGCCGCAATCTTTGGATACCATCGAGGCGCCCGCTTACCGTATCCTCGGATGTGCTAATCGGCTACCGTAACCTGGAAACTCCGTTTGGGACCCTCACCATCATCGAACGTGCAGTTTCTGCACACGTCGGCGGCGATGCGGCGCTTCTCGCCGTCCTCCGACTGCAGCAGCGCCGGGTAGAGCTGCAATGACCCTGTATGTATTCTATTCTCCCTATTTCGTGCTGCCTGTTAGAGATAGGTACTTAATTGACGTATACGTCATCACTATGCAACGTACTTACGACGTCATGATGCACGCCCAAACCTGCCTACATAAAAGCCTCATCATCATAATTCTGCACACTCATTTCGCGATTGCTATCTGCTCGCTACCGTACTCCTTTTTGCTAGAGAATGAAATGTGTTTCACCAGTCGCTAACGATGATCGTTCGAGACAGTTTTCGGGGGTCGTTAAGGGGAGGAAGGTGAGCGGGCGAGTCTCTTAGAAGAGGATTAGTAGCAAGAAGAAATGAGGGTCTGTCTCTCTCTCTCTCTCTCTCCTATCTGCCGCCTATCAAACTACTGTCTTAATTGGTTAATTGGGTAAGGGGATGGCGCCGGTCCGTTCTTTCCCCTCTCCTCTTCATCTTTCAACTCATTCTTCCTCCGTCTCTCTCTCTCTCTCCCACTCTCCTCATAGATTCGACATAAAGATAGGCGCGAGCTATGATGACTTTCTGCTCCTTTTTTCCTAAGGCTATGCGAAAAAGAGATGAAAGAGGAGGGGAATTAACGCAGGCGATGACACCGAATGATTGTGAGAAGAAGGAGAGTTTAAATTAGAAAAAGTGGCACCTTAAGGGTCACTCCGCTACGGTACCCACCACTACGTCTTAGCTACGAAAGATTACATGAAGTTTTTTTTAATCTAAGAGAAGAAGGTTTGTGTTCACATTTGGATTAAAACGATAAAACGACAACATACGAGCTCTTTATCGCTTGGTACTGCGATCTCGAGATTTTGAGCAGTCTCGGTAGCACAAAGTCAGCGGGTTTCCAAAATTGTCTACATTCACAGAAATAATCCTAGTGATGACATAATAAGGAGCTTGAATTATTTTCAGCTTGAATATTTCGATCGGTCGATTTGGTGTAATTCTATACATTCAGGTCCCTCTACCGTACTCTCCCCATCCACTACCGTATACTCTATACAGTATCCTCTCTATCCCCCCACCATACCTTATGCTATACCGTATCTCCACCACCACTACCGTTACCTCTTATACCTACCGTACCCCTACCGTATACCTTATGCAGCATGCTCTTTCCTCCCTCCTCCTCTCTCCTCTTCGTCAACTCCTTCCTCACTCTGCTCACTGTGGCCAGGTTGACCAGCGAGTAGCCGAGTGTGTTGGAGGGGCCGTGGCCGGATGTGATCGTCATGCGGTCTTCAATTAACATAATAATTAATAAAATAATTTTTGATATTATTTACATACATGCATACATTTTGTAAATGACCACTAGAGCCAAAATTATTCCCCAAATACTAGCTAAGTAAAGATTTGTGCGGAATAGTCATAAAGTTCGAGAACCAGGTGATTACACGGTTCACAGACCACCCAAAATCCCGAGATCATGTGAACAAACGATGCACCTGTCTCACTGGACTTACAATTATTAGCTTTCTAACATCTTTTCATAGTCTCGTGCAGACCCCCACTCATTGCATAATCACTAGGTAATCTTCATCACCCTTGGTGGTGGGCGACCACTCCTGTTTACCTCCACCCTTTATCCAATCATCACATTTCACGCTGGATTATCTCTCGCTCTCCCTCTTCTACACACTCTCGCACTAACTCTAACCGTCGAGATAGTGTGGAAATTTGAGAGAGTCAGTTCAACGCTCCACCAAGGTGTGCCTCCCCCCGTATCTCCCGGGGGCCACTTAATCTGGCACTGGTGGTGGTTTCCGGTTTCATCGCTCTCACTAAATCCATTTCGCAGCAGCGCCAGCACCAGCCTGCTCGTGCGCACAAACCTACCGTAATCCCTCCATCTCCCCCCCCCCTCTTTCTCACTCTCACTGAAATCAATCCTTAGCCGGCAGGGAGAAAATTCAGCCCATTTCTCACACTTATTAGAGGCGAAATTCGAGAGCTCCAACGAGAGAAAAGTCACAGGATGTGGTGGAGTCGAGATCTTAGAGAGAGAGAAAGGCCAGCAAACACTTCTCGAGTCAGAAATTCAGGACTACCCAATTCGGGGACTCATTTTCCAACCAGGAAGATACATTAAAAAATTTTAGGGTTTCAAAATCTCTGAAATCTTTAATTACCCAATTCGCTACTACAATAACACACGTGGTTGGCCACTTGTTCAATAGAAGTGGCGGAAGTCAGCGAATTGCAGTAGTAGTGTCATTGTTATCACATCTCTTTCTCCCTACCCCCACTATTCTCTCGTTTTACGGCCGCCGGGTCATTCCTCCCTTGCTCCTTCTCGTGAACAAGATCATAAAAGTGGAGTGACTCCATCTATCGGGGCCAGAGGAGGCGGAGGAGCGGCGGGGCGAGTTGACACAACCCAATGAATGATAGACACTTCCACCCGTCGGAGGTTGTGATAAGACGGTAAATGAGAGAACAGAAGATGAGAGAGAGATACGTGGGGGACCAACAATGAACCACAAAGGAAAAAATATCCGATTTCAAAATGAATAACCTATCGATTACGTTGGATGTCATACGGATACTGTACATCATCGACTGCGCGGTCTCGCCTTGTGAGATCAGATTCATAAAGCCATAGTATAGTTATGGACAAAAATGGATATTTGGTTGTGCAATCAATAATCTCGTAAATACCGTACCAATCAGCTTCTCGACGCACTTCGGGTCGACGGCGAGCAGGCGCAGGTGCGTCTCACCTGAATAATAATATAATTTTTTTCAAATAAAAAAATCAAAAGGTTTTACTGTCAGTCAATAATTTCCCGAATTTGTCACAGGATTTTTTTAAAATCAATAATTGTCAGAGCTACCGTACCGGGGAAGATTCTCGTGCAGTTGGCGATCAGCCGCGCCGCGTACTCTGAGCACTCCGTGCCCGCGAACGCCTCGTTGTAGCTGCAATATCGATTCATCGGAATATCGTAGCCGACTACCGTAATACAATATAATAGCACTGTAACTACAGTTATTCTTACGTTATTTTCACACAAATCGTGTGCTGTAGTTGCAGCAACCAAGTCGATTGAAGAGGGAAACTTGGTTATGTTTTGGAAACGTTTAGTAAGAGTGCAGAATCATGGCAATGCGAATGACGAGCTGGATTGGTTTATTAGTTTAGTTAAACCGATAAACCATTCTCATGGCCATTATTTAGAACTCTTACTACACGGTAACCCAGTCTACTTACGCAATCTTGATGACTTCGGGCTGGTTGTGGAGGACGTAGTTGACGACCTCCTTCGACATCGACGCGAAGTTGCAGATTCCTGCACGGAGATCAGAGATCAGAAATATCAATGATGTTTTTATAAAAAAAAACTATGTTAAGAAAATAAAGATGTCCATTTACCTTTGTACCATGCAATGTATTGGGCAAATAAACTAGGACTAATTGGCTGCGGTGAAACATCGCTTTGGCAGGCAAGTAAGTAGATTGAAATGATATATTCGCCGTACGAAAGAAAATATATCGAGGCTACTTGTTTCCGGTTAATAGTAAACCACCGTCGAATATCGAAAAAGTAAAGGCTGAAATTAAAAAAAAAGATTATTAATTCTACCAGATCCCCGCGTCATCAGGGAAAAAGTCCCATTGAAAGCGACAATGAGGAGCAGCCTAAGAGCTACTGGTGAAACGCTACTCTTACAGGTGGAATGCGAAATATAAAAGCACTCAGTATTAAACCTCTTCAGACGGCTCTAAAAAGAGATATATTTATTGAGCAAACACCGTGAACCCTATTGTTGCCTGCTGATAGATGATCAGTATCAAACTCTCCCGAGACGCAACTCTCCCAGGTTAAAATATAATATTTATAAATATGCCGCGATCGTAATCAAACTGCTCTACCACTTCACGTATACATGGCTAGGTTAGTCTACGAAAGTTTGAAGTTTGAGGTATCATTTATGCTAATTAAAATTTTTAAAAAGCTCACCGGTCAGACATCCGAGTCGGTCGGAGGCGGTGGCCGTGAGCAGTCTGCAGATGGCCTGCAACAATACACCTTATATATTTTAAAATGCTTATAAAAATAAAATCATTTTACAATAAACAAAAAATTTCGGTCAAAACTTTTCCAAGCAGTACTGTTCACACCACGCAAAAACATCTCGCCAACCAGGAGACAACCGGAAATGAGGTAGTAAGGTATTTTGGAGGTGCTCTGACATCACTTCCGAGACTTCCTGTCGCCTTCGACACCTCGCTATTTGCACCCTACGACTATAATAACAATCACCAACTGTTTGCAGAGATGAAATAGGTACCGTTCGTCCAAATGTACCATGTGTCCACAGCTGTTGGGAAACTTCTTTTGAGCTTTTCTCTTACCAAATGTTCACATATTGTTATAGAGAATACATTTCAGTGATAATTTAAATTATCCTGACTCTGTAAGGCTTCAAACACATGGTGCGTTTTTTGGCGGGAAAATCAGTGATTTCAGATACATGGTGCATTTCGATTTTTTAAAATTAGTTCCGACTAAATATTGATGTCTAATATAGCAAATTCGCTTCATTTGGTTTCTATGAATAGGCTGTCTAGATTTGGAGCGGATGTTATCGTCCTCCTTTGCGTACACATCGTGCACTGCGTAACGTTAGACAACGGAACCATTTTATATATGACTGTTTGTTTTCTGGTTTTTCCAATCCTGTAGAACATTTTGTTTGCACTCCTACATGCTCAATGATACGTCATCTAAATAATGTATAACTGCTCGCCGGTCTTGTTATATTTATTTATAATTTATCGTACACCACAAGGGTGCGATGACATGCGCACAAATATGCGAATACAATAAAGACTCTGCCCGACTTAACCTTCCAGATGTGGCCTTTCCCTGCCTCATCCCAACTTGATCTTTTATCTCTCCCCTCTCTCACCTTTCCTAGTAGGAATTCCTTTCTGCAGAAGACTCGTTCGGCCGATCCATCGAGTGGGAACGAGAGACCGAGCACGATCTGCAGCGCCTGACGACGCACGTCCAATCTGGAAAATCAGGGATACCGTAGTTATCGATTGGGAACAGAGGGGTGTACGGTAGATATCGATTGAATATGGTATTCCTGAATTTTTACCTTCTTAATAACGGGTATATATGTTTGTAGTATACCGACGGAACATCAATATGAATCGAGATGGTAAACACTAAAGGCAAATTCATGAAACGCGCTTCAACCAGCTTAATTGTCACCGAGCAAGCCCATGTCTGATTTTACCAATATTGTGTAAAATCAATAATATCAATCGATAATCAACTACCATCTCCCCTTCTACCGTATACCTCGTGGTGGGCTCGAGCAGCTCGGCGAGATCAGCGATCAGCTCCGGCGACGTTTCCTCTCTGCAGGGATTATTTCTATTTATTTATGCTAATAATTAGAATTTGGACTTCCAGTGGTAAATCCACTCGCGGCACTCGCGCTTCACGAAGATTTAGTAAGCATGCTAGTTCAAGTGTCTATAATTATTCATACAGAGTCTTTTCCGTTCATTGAGCATTACTCTACTGTACTTTACCAGGATTTCCTCGCTCTAAGAAGTCAATATTCCTTCAAAAACTCATACCGTACCTATTCTCCGCATCGCCCTCCTCCTTCTCCGCTTCCTTTCTCATGTCGTTCGACTCCACGGGCAGATCGCGATTCACCTCGTCGCTCATCCTGCAACGACTTCCCTTAGATTACTGTAGATCGCTCATATCGGCAATTCCTCACTCAGGCACCACTCATCATCTCCTTTCTTTTGCATACACACACATAACACAGCCGTGTTACGGTCGTAACACATAATGAAGGATACTGTAACACTAATCAACAAGTCGTCGAGAGACCACAGTCCATAAAAAGCGTCAGAATACGTGTTGGAATGGGGCTACCGGGGTGTTTATGGACTCATATCCCCCCACTTCTGCTATCATAAAGATGCTCTCTCCCACTACCCAGTTACAGCCGGCGCCCATTTCTCGCTCGTATAACATCTTGTTGCTCGATATATAGGTGCCAGCTTCTCATTCCTCCCCTCACACCACGGCCATCAATTATGCATCCGACCCAGGCCTCCTCCACTTTATGATCCGAGAGGGACTGTGACGAATTGTTGCCCCCAGCAAGTTTCCGAGGGACCAGAAGCTATTGTACACAGAATCTAACGGCGATTTTGGTAAAATTACGAATTGAATTCACGATAAGATCTAGCTGTAGGACTCTGCTTAGACTGCTCAAAACGCGACTACCGTATCGCCCTTCTGAATGACCTTAAGTCACTTAGCATCTCACCTCTTGCGCAACTCTCGTATCACTTCTGCCACACTTATAGTTTGCGAGAAGCAATAAAAACGCTTGCAATCAGTTCATATCAGGTATCATTCGCAGGGTGCGCGCCAGTTGCGCAATCTATTTGTTTGATTGTGGTGTGTTTCCTCACTGGTTTGGGAGCGCCCCTCTCTATTACGGGGACGAGAAGAAGTCAGGGACTTAATAGGATTAGCCACCTAATAAGGAGGATGCCGACACCTACTTGTTATCCTTGTTTGTACACACGGCTTCCAGTCTTCCCGACAAACGTGGGAATATCTCGCATCAGGAGATGTACGCAATCAATTACTGGGGTAGCTTATCCAGAGCACCAGGAGATATGAGGGATCACAGATCTACCTACGAATTCATCAAACACTAATCAACTAATAGAATTCAGTGAATTTCTAACAAGAAATCTAAAATAAATGCTATTTGAAAGCGTGGGAATCCCTTTCTAGTCGTTTTTAGCATAAGTATTTCCGGTAGTCCATCCATAAGACCGGAGGGTGTACTGGTAATTCCATTCCACCGCTTTGCTCAGTCAGTTTTCCACCGGAATCCGCACCTCCCTTACCGTAACCCCATAAATCACTCTCCCATAACAACCATCATCAATCACTCTCTCTTGTCGAGTGTTGGCCGTCGGGATTACCCCGTGTTATCACTACCTGCCGGCGAACTTCAAAGGGAATCGGAACCTGAGGAGGCTCATCTCTCAGAGAGCGAGAGACCAGGCAGAATTGAGAGAGCGCAGACACCGGAAGCGGGTGAGAGAGTGTGGCGAATGGAGAGTGGCCGGTGTCGGTCACACTCTATTAGCATAGATGATACCGACTGTGATCGCTAATCTGCTTCTGACCCCACGTTCTCCTATCACACCGTGCTCTTCACAGACCCCAGCCGAAAGAACTCGAAAGTGCGACGTTGAGGGACCAACAATCTACCGTACTCTACCGTAGTCATGACTCACCCGGGAGTACTGTAGCTTGGAGTTTGCGCAATGGTCTCATCAAGGACCGATGATCTAGGCGCCTAATGAGTCCAGAGTAGCACCTATTTGCGCCGATTTTATCACTTTGTCACATCGGAGCCTGACTGGTCGTAACCCTGCCTGTCGCCGAGAGACCACTGCGTTTCGAGAGAGCTTATCTTCATTTTCGCACTTCTAACGTGTCAGAATCTACGCCTGCGCTCATTTTCGCCCCGCTAATCAACGAGAGGTTGTGGTGGCTGGAGAGACGCAGAGAAGCGGGAGCAGCTAAAGAGCGTGCGAAACGAGGAGGGCGGCGGGGTTGTGAGGTGATATTTGATGGATGATACGACTGATAAAGGAGTGGTGGAAAAAGAGCGCCGTTTTACGACTCATTAGTTGGGTGTCGATCACGTATGCAAGAGTGTGAAGAGAACTATTATTGTGACGAGGCCGGGTGATAAGAAAAAAGAACGAAATTGGAAATGAGGGATCGCAGGTCAAAAATTATTTTATAAATTCGAAAAGAACAGAAAATTGCAGAAAGGCACACGGCAGGCGGATATGTATGCAGTGAAACATTGAAAAGACTTGCAGCATCTGGGCGAAAATAAATACTGACGTCCAAAGAACGGAGGGTTCACAGCGTTATAAGCGAATACACAGATGAACGCACGAATGGTGAAAAGGTAAATAGCAATCGGTCGTTCAACCGATATCCATGCCAAGCACAAAACAAAACATTCAAATTCAACGCCATAAATTTATCTTTGTTGGAAAACTCTTATAGAATTTTGCTTCAAGGATTGAGTACATTGAGAACAATACGCTAAAATCGAGAAAATAGTTAGTTATACAAAACAGAGTGCATAGGGATATTTTGTTGTTGAAAAAAGTAGTGAAAATGGATGAGGACGGAGATATTTGGACCAAAAAAATGGATTTACATAAATAAATAAATGTTTCATAAATCATTCCATCATGAGACCGAGCTTCTTCTTTTGCTTGATCTTCTTCTTCACGACTTCAATGCTGCGGTCCTGAAAATTAATACATATATATTCTTAGTTACGATATTATCTGATAACTGGTACAACAATAATCATAACAACAATAACAAATAACAACAATAATAACAACAATAATCATTCAATATTCAACTTCTTCTCTTGTAACAATCAGATCGAAATTCTCGTACATGATTATTGTGAAACTAAAAAATCTTTCAAATTTCTTCGAATATCATGTGTCCCAGAGTGTATTCCTGAGTTTCATGCGTCAGCTACCGTAATCACCGCTCAATACCGTACCTTCCAATTCGATTTCCTCAGCTTGATGGGTCGATTTCCGACGTACTTTCCGTCCATTTCCCTCATCGCCTTGATGTAATCCTCCTGTGATTTGAACGAGACGAAGCCGTAGCCCTTGCTCTTGTTTGACTTCGAGTCGCGTACCACCTGGGGCACAATTAAATTAGTAAATTTTCGAAGAAGAAAAAATCATCCAACAAATATAAAGAATCTGTGCGTGTATATGCAGTGAAGCCTTGGATGTTTCGAAAAGAATCGAGAAATATCATTTCACCGAATTCGTGAAATGAAAAATAAGCAACTACAGTGAAAATTCCAAGTCGGATCGTGGTTCCATTCTGCTCATACAACTAAAGCACAAGCGCATTTAGACAATTGTTGAAAGATAGGTGCCGAACAATATCAATGCAGTAACCTTAAAATTTTCAAAACTCCCTAGAGGCAATTCGTACAGCCCACTTTTTTTAATCTGTAACTACCGTATGACCCCAGTAATCCTCACCTTCGCCTTCTGGAAGGAGGGATACTTTCGGAAAGCCTTGGCGAGCAGCTCCTCGGACACCTCAAGCAGATTATCGATTTCTTTCTAATATTTCTCATGCATTGCGAATAATATTTTCTATGCATAGTTGTTGGCACTAAAATTTAATCAAAAAAAAAAGATTCAATCAGGATAAAAAAATACATTTTTGATCAGATTATCAGCTAAACACCCATGATTTTCTTCCACAGGAAATTTAGAAACAACAAGGTGAATTCAGCTTCGCACTCACCTCATTGCCCAGATCTCCGCAGAATACACGGAAGTCGTTGGGATCCCACTCTGCGAGGGACGAGTCTTCCCACGTCTCTCCACCGGCGCATCGCACGAATCGCTTCATCTTCTTCTCTCCTCGCTGCACTTGTCCCAGATACGAGTTCTGAAATAATCATGTTACAAATTTAAAGTAGTACGTTTTACTTCAAGAACTATCTGTGGAGTTGCTGCTTCTCACGTATGCGTGCACTCTCGCTCTCGTTTCTCATATTTACCATGGGAACGTTTTAATAATTCAGACGAGTGTTTGGGAATTTGTAATAAATATTATCTTTTTTTCACGACAACACACATCAACAGCATAACGTGTGCAGTAATAACACAGTATCTATCGTATATGAAAAGATATAAATAAATTAATATCTCATACCTGCTCATTTCTCTGCTTCGCCTTGCGCAGTTCGTTCAGTTCGACGTCAGCGGGAAGAGCCTGAATACACGTATGCATATTTAAATGAAACCCTTCAGAATACAATCATTATATGAATTGGTAATTTCTTCTTCTATTGTACTCTTACCTAATAACCACTTGCCATTCTAACCTCTCGAACTACGCTTTTTTTTATTAATTCAGCCCAGCGTCAACATCGTTTCTTGCAAAACAGACAGAAATGTAATTCATCGAAACTACATTTCTAAAGGTCGTCGGAAAAAATTAAATTGTTCTGTGTAAACTCTATGCATGGCTCAAAGAACATAATCTTTGTCAAATAGAGAACATTAATGCTAGCGATCCAAACGCTCACCATAGTCTTCATCTCCTCCAGCTTCTTGAGTGGATCGTCGGCCTTGGTATTCGTGTACATCTGCGGCTTTGACTCGATCGTAGAGGGAGCTACCGTAGTCGATCCGCCGCCCGCCGGATGGTTGCGCAACTGAAAATCGATAATAATCATTGCGCTGGTACACACTATTCCTCAAACATATGTCGGTAGGGTTGGATTTGAACATTACACGTTTTGGATAAATTCCATCGAGAGAGAAAACTGAATTTCCTGCTCCGTGAATTGTGTATCCTAGTCGATGCGAAGGGGTCAATATTTCCGTGCCAGCAAATTTAGTGAACCGTGCAAATAATTAAGTCTCAGCGACAAAACCAAATGAATTTGAGCAAAAAGCGGTAAGATCTGATCCGAAAGCGGGCGAGTTCTGTATGTTATGTATGGGAGGAGGCCAGACCTGAGGCGGAAGCATGAATCCTCCTGCATTGGTCAGAGCTGCGGCAGCGCCGAAGTTGATGATGGGAGCAATTGGAGGAGCGAGTAGCACGGGAACTGAAATATGCGATACCAAGGTATTAAAATGACTATCCACATTTATTACAGCTTCACAACCGGCATCACTGAGTATCCGAGAACAAGAAAGATTTGCTAAAGTGCAGGAAGGTACGTGAATGCACTCCCTTTGATCAAATGGTTAGAGGGCCCACCTGACGGCATGAGAACCGGCGGCACAATCTTTGTGGGCGGCGCGGAGATCGTTGCTTCGCTAGAAGTCGACGTCGAGGGAGCCGCAGTCTCGACGATCGAGTTGATCTCGGCGTCAAATCTGAACGAAAACCACTTCGATTTCGATAAAACTGGTTGTTTTAGATAGTTTTCATATCTCATATGTTGCTAACTTGATAGTAGCAGTTATTAAAGGCTAGAAATAACTTTTTAAAAAGTAAAATGCAATTTAAAACTCACAGCGCCATTTCATCCTCGAACGAGGCCATTATCCCAAGCAGTCGAGTGTGCGGGGCAACTGCAATCGGTAAATCTTCAATATCCGATATTAAAAACTAATAAAAATGAAGCAGAAATCGACTAAATAACAAAAATGCAAAACTATTCGAAAAAGTTTGACACAACGCTATACAGTACAAAAAGCAGAAACGCGCACACTATTTTGTTCAATCGTAAACTGAAACTCATTAATTTTTTAATTTCTCGTATTTCGTCGTTTTTCTACTTTTAGGAGCAGCTTTCGACTCGCCTATGCGAAGACCTTGACCATGTGTGAGTATTTCATTCGAAAGAATTGCTGATTTGCGCGTTTCTGTCTAGATTTCAAGTCGGACAAGGAGCGCCCGGTCGGCGCGGTGATCAGCGGCGGAAAGCTGCTCAAGAAGTCGAAGAAGAGTCTCGAGCAGTTGAAGAGGCACGACCCGGATGTGGAAGTGGCCAGTGAGCCCACCAAAGTTCGTTGCTAGTCCTATTTTCTGGAATTCCTCTAGCTTATTTTCGTTCAGTGCGACACCCCGCTTTCGATTTGTTGTTTTTAAAGCTGAAGAGGCTTGTCAACGATGGGGTTGCTTCCTTCCTCAAGGAATGTTTGACTGGGTGAAAATATAAATATACAAATATATATTTAATTAATTATTTATGATTGCTTTTCCAGATCCTCTTCGTGGCCAATTCGAGTGTGCTCTGCTCGGTGTCGCCCGAGGAACTGCAGGAAATCTTCTCGCCATTTGACGCCGACGCGCAACTCATCGTCTTCCCCAATAGGTGAGTACTAGAAACTAGAGATGACCATTATAGAGTAAAAAAAAGCGATTCGAATCAGTTTCGAACATTTATTTGGTTCGCGTTTTATTTATTCGGGTCATAAAGAAACGCGTGGTTCAAAAACGGCAAAACTAATAGAGAACGAACTATACTTGAAGCGTTTACTGACTCGGCGAGTGGTCTTATTACAGCTGCGCGGCTCCCTCAGTTCTGGTTACTGTGATAGATTAATAATGGCTACGGTAATCGATCGAAAGTTACGGTAATTGCAGACGTGCCTACTCCTTCGTCGACTTCTCCACAGTGGATGCTGCTGTGAGAGCGAAGGACGAGTTAAATGGGAAGGTGCCGGAACAGCTAAGGAAATCGCACCTCCCGTTCGTCATTGAATTCGTCAAAAATCGTGAGTTTCAAACATATCTTGTCCGTGGACACATTTTTTGACACTTCAAACTATCTTGAAATACGAGGGAGGATGAAATAAGTAAGCATAAATTGAGATCTGACCAATTTTATGTGAAGTATGATCACTTCTTATTGTTAGATTTCGTTATAAGCCGTATTAGGCATGGGCCGAAAATGTATGCGTTCGTAAATTATTGATTCTCTAAATTCGATTTCCGTATACTCTTGAGAGTTCATATTTGTTGTCGAACTTCGAATATCGTATATATATGAATGGCCTGACATTACAGTACCCCTGTCGAAGACGTCGGAGTGCGCGTCGGGACCGCGCGATCTTCAGATTGTCGACGATTTCGTTGATGAGGGCATCGAGCGGGATCTTATCGAACTGGTGATGAACGACCCTCGATGTGAGTCGGCTTTAAAATATATTAATTACTTAATTTACCTTCTAAATTATTATTAGTCACATTCCATGTTCGGAAGATTAATGCCGTAGATCCATTCCAAATATGAAACGGTGTTGAAACAAGCCTCTGACCGGTTATTGTGGATATTGGCATATTTTTATTTTGGCATTTGAATTCTGCTCAAGTTTGTCGAAATGGTTGTCATACAGTGTAAGTGATAAACCATCGGATTAATAATCAAAAATCGCTACAGTAAACGAGATGAAGCACCGTTCCGTGCTCCACTGGGGACACGCCTTCGACTACTCTACCAACTCGGCATTCGTGCCCATCGAAGCAATTCCTCCCCAATTGGAGGCAATCGTCGGTCGACTGTTCGAGAAGGGATTCATCACGGAGAAACCCGATCAGGTTTGGAATACATCATCATAGGTCAAAAGGTACGTAAAAAAACGACGAAGCCAACCCACATTTTGACATTTTCAAAGCCTATTTTTGAACAACCCAACCCACATTTTTGGATTTTCATAAAAAAAAATGAAAAACCAGCCCACATTTTCAGTGTTTCATGCCCATTTTTGAAAACCCAGCCCACATTTTCGACTTTCCCTAACGCACCCTTTTGACCTATGTACATTATCGATTTCTCTTATCTTTTCGTTGGACAAACAAAATTGGGAATTATATTTTCATGTGTAGAAAATGTATGGAAATGAAGAAAAACTTGTCCACGTTGGAATATGGACGGGCTCTCGGCGTTTTCTCTCTCTGGGAATCTAGTATTGCCAATTATCTATTTTAAAAACAAATTATCGATTGCAGATCACAGCTAACGTCTACTCGCCGGGCCAGGGCATTCCGTCCCACTTCGACACACACTCCGCCTTCGAGGATCCCGTCGTGAGTCTGTCGCTGCTCGCCGACGTCGTCATGGAGTTCAAGGTATACGGTAGCTGATCAGGCAGACAATCCATAATTGACTTTAATTACAGTATTCTAGGGATTCAGGCTCGGTATTGGAGCTTCTTTTACTCTCTTTCCTTATCAACCGAAAAACCGGTCTCTCGCCAAAGATTACGTAATAGTAGTAGTAATCGTAATACCTGCCTCCCTACAGTATGCCTAAAACTGATATTTTATATTTCGCTCAGATTTGCCTAAAGATGATGGTTTCAGGACGCAGCAAACTCAGCTCGGATAGCCCCCATCCTGCTGCCGAGACGCTCCCTTTGCCTGATTCAGGGTGACTCGAGATACCGATGGAAGCACGGGTACGGTATCCGACCACAACATTCAAACGACAAGCGAAGCAATTACAGTATCGTCAATCGACAGTACGATGTGTGCCCGAGAACGAATCGATTGCTGCGGCGGCAGCAGCGCGTATCTATCACGTTCAGGTGCGCCTGCGTTATCTTTCGCGAATTGATTGATTATGAAAGTACTGTATCTAGTTCTAATTTATCGATTGAAGGAAAATTCGCCACGAGCCATGCCGCTGTGATTACAAAGAGTTCTGTGATTGGGACAGGAACGGTACGAGGCATTATTATTGGATTCATATATTTTAAAACACGGACTGTCCTGTGAACACATTTTTGAAGGAGGTAGTTTTCACATTCGAAAACTATCTGCAGTATGAGTTTAATAGGAATTTAATAAGAAAAGTCTCTTGAGATCTGACCTTTTTTATGAGAGTCGAACTATAATGTTTATGCGAAATTTGAAATTTTTTAAAACAAAATTGACGGTTCATAGATTGTGCAATAGGCCGAATTGTCCGTGGTACGAAAATGTATAGTTGGGACACAACTTGCATAGTTCGAGTTTCATTTGCTATTAAAGAGCGACTGTTATAATTCCACATTGATTCCTTTGCATGAACTGATGGTCTATCAAAACAATGCCTATGACTAAAGCAGATTGCCGAAATAAGAATTACGTAATTGCAGGAGAGATGGCGGTGCCCTCCGTTTCCTCCGCTGCTCGCGCTCTCGAGTGCAACTACGTGGCCGACGTTTACGAGAAGATCGCACCACACTTTGACGAGACCAGACACGCGGTGTGGAGTGGCGTAAAGAGGTAAAGAATTGTTTTTTTTGAAATGTAAGTTTGGAAGCCGATCTAGGAATGCGCGGAACCTCACGTCAATTTCCATTGACATTGTTTGTTTATATTTTATACTGTAACACCAAACATTGCTGCTACAGTAAAAAAAATTTTTTAAGTTTTTTTTTATTCGCAGATTCCTCGATTCTATCCCGGCGGGATCTCTGCTGTACGACATTGGTTGTGGCAACGGCAAGTATCTGCTTCCGGAGCGAAACGACGGACTCATCAAGGTACGGATTTATTTTCTTTGGTCTAATACTCTGTTGACTTCTCCCAGCGATTTTTTTAGTTCTGAACACTGCGTAACATTAAGATCGAATATTGTAAAAGCTATTATGGATCTCTTTTATCTCAGGCGTTACTTCCAATTTATAATAATAATATGTATATATTTACAGATCGGCGCCGACCGTTGTCTGGGACTGTGCGAGATCGCTGCGGGCAAGGGCTGCTGTGTCGTCAGAGGAGACGCACTCGGTAAATCTCAATTTTGTTTATTAAATAATTAGAAAATGCATGTTTAATCAATATTCGGGAGAGGATAGCCAGGGGATATTTCATTACCATTGCCTCCATACGTATCTCATTTCTTTCAATTATTGTATAATGATTTTGTAGTTGCATAATTATGAAACAACGCGGTTGAAGTGGATCATATTGTGGTAAAACTTTAAATTATGGATGTGAAGAAATGGTGGTCGTCGGTGCATTGTGGCGAATAGTACCCTTCCTGACGAAAACTCATATTTTCGGGGGAGGGGGGTGTCATGGTCCCGCCAGCATAACCAGAGAATTCTTGTTTCATGAATTCAACTTCACCGTTGCTATTCATGATGCATCAATGTCGCTAACTCTTGCATTGAATTAACGCCATTAAATTTAAACGATCAAAGACAGTAACGGCAAATAAAAAATGCAAATACAAATAGGATTAATGAACATGGGTACGTTGTTAGATGGACTAATTCTATTCGCGCATAATGCATTATTCTCTGCACCCAATGGTGGAATGAAAATAAGGAAGAATTCCGAAATAACAACAATGTTTCTCTGTCTCAGGTGCTCCCCTCCGATCGGGCGCAGACGCGGTCATCTCAATCGCCGTACTCCATCACATGAGCACGTTGGAGAGGAGGAAAAAGGCCATCGAGGAGATTGTGAGTCTAATAATAATAATAATAATTATTATTATTATTATTATACCAGAATAGAGGTAGAGCAGAATCGATTGACAATGAGAAAAACAACGTCGAATCATGCAAAACAATTAGTTAAAACACCGTTGCCGCACACGCTGATCTCTTCATGCACCGCATGTCACAGGAGAGTTGATGAAGCAGTATTGAATCTTTGATCATTTTGATGCGCTTGAAAATCAGGGTAATTTAAGCGCATGAACAATTGGATTCACGTAGTTACATTGTGAATGTTGAGCTGTACCTATCTTTCTCTTGTTTCATCAGCTTTAGAAATATGAGAAGCGTCGGGGTGATCCGATAATCACAACTTCGTTGAACTCTTAAATATTTTTTAAAAGTGTAGATAAATCATTTGCGTCGGTGCCGTTGTCGATTTTGAATTTGTGTTTCGCCATTTCTATCCTAATCAATCTAATGTTTCATACTTTCTACAGAACCCGTTACTTGATGGTCTAGATATTGTTTCCTCTACCTGGTTTTGTGTAAAACTACGCCTTACATAGAGATTGAATCGGACAAGAGTCTAGTTATTGACTGTTTGTTTTCTACCACATTCTTCTATCTTCCTTGCTCCTACGGTATATCACGGCCTTGTCATTTAATAGACTCGCTGATTAAGAAAACCATCGATGAAGATAGGGCGCGAAATTAGGAGACCGTGTACTCACCTTTCGCACTCTAAATACCGTATCCTACCATAATCTCTACCGTAAGAAATCTTATCCGACTGTATTCTTCACCGTAACCAACCGTACCCTACCGTAATCTCTCCTCCCTTCCAGGCGGCGCTTCTTCGCGTTGGCGGTCGGGCGTGTGTCACTGTGTGGTCGCTCGAGCAGGGCCAGAGTGAATACGCCAAGATGAGAGAGAACAGAGAGGAGAATGGAGAAGAGAAGAAGAAGGAGGAGAAGGAGAAGGAGAAAGAGGACGGCGGGTAAGTAATTTTTTTTAAAAACAGAAACTGGGTGATTGGTGCTGCAACAACAGTATTTATGCTGGGAATTCACCAGAGTATTAGTATGGTTATGGGGCGTATCACAATGGCGCAATACATCGCCCCCAGTTATTTATGTAGCCCATGCCACTCAAATGTACTGATAGTAGTATGGATTTTGCATAATGATGACGCAATCTCCCTCTTCCAGTCGTCTCCTCGTCCACGACGGACGTGCATTCGTACAGCAAGATCTGCTCGTGCCCTGGACGGTGGCTGGAAAGGAGGCCAGAAAGAAGAAGGAGGAAGATGATACGGTAGAAGAGGAGACTTTCCTGAGGTGAGCATACGGTGCCGGGCCAATATTGGCTCAAACTGAGACTTGAGATACGGTAGAAGAAGAGACCTTCATGAAGTACGGTAGGGGAGGGTATCGGTTTGACACTAGGGGATTGGGATACGGTAGACGGTCTCTGATGGAATCTTGTCTTCAAGCAGCTGCTGATTGAAAATTGTGCTACGATTTGATGGATTGCTTATCGATTTTTGTTAATTACAAGAATTTTAATTACAGATTCTACCATGTCTTCTGTGAGGGTGAACTAGGGGAGCTCGTCGAATCGGTGGACGGACTCAAACTGGAGAGTGTCGAACTGGAGCAGGGCAACTATGTCGCCGTTTTCGAGAGGATACGGTAGATGACGATAGACGCCAATCGACGACTAATTTTATTCAGGCTGGTGATAGAGATATTGTTGATTGTTGATGTTGTTTTATCTGTTTTTTTTCTTAGCTCGGGATCGATAAATGGTTCTATTCTGAGATTATGCGATGCTTGCAAATGATGCGGTTAACTTAACCGGAAGTGTACTTGAACAAACGACTGAGTTTGTGGCGAGTTGAGTTATTGCCGCTCTCTGACTCTCTCGTTTTCACACACTCTCTCACCTCACTCTACCTCTCCGTCGGTTGTTTTGTGTGTAAAGTTCTGCCTCACTCGACGGCATTTCTCTCCATCCCGCACACTCTCTAACCACACTTGGTCGTCTGCGCTCTCTCAATATAACACTATCTGTCGCCCATCTCTCACCTATCGTCTCTCCGTTTACCACGCTCTCTCGCCCTCCCCTCGCCGTCTGCTCATCACTCTTCCCACTCCCACACTATGAAACCCCGCACGTTGGATCCATCCGACGCACATTTCGCTGAATTTTTTTCATATCGCTTTCCAGCGACTAATTTACGCCCCCATCTCTATTTCTCCCATTGATTTTATGATATTTCTCGTAATTCGGGAAAGTGAAAGTGCTCCAGGTGAGAGCAAACTCGAAAGAGCCAGTGCTTCTTACTTTTTTTTGCGCTGAAAAGAGACTAGTTTCGACTTCCCCGCTTCCTAGTATGACTAAAGTTTCTCGTTCTATGCTGTTTATTGCTCGATCACTTTTCTCTGGTTAATAATGAAATTTATTTCAATATTACTGATTAAAGTAGTCATGTTTATGTCCATTGTTTCTAGGAAATGATAATAATTATATAAATATTAAAACCACCTCCTCTCCCCCACATCTTCCCTTTATTTGTGGTCAAATTTCATATCCTGTTGCGCATCGGGCGTAGATAAATAATATTATTATATTAAAATAATATTATTTGCAGCCGGATGCCGGGCAGCGTCGGCGGCAGCAGCAGCGCTCACGGCAGCAACGGAGCTGCATCCGGTGAGTCAAGTTAATTGTCTGATCCTCTCAATTCTGCATGATCTCTCGCGCTGTCTGATCGATGAGAGAACATTCATAATGAGGAGAGTCCGATCAGTGCTCCAAGCTTCTCATGTAACTGTGGATTAGACATAGGCATGATCGTATTTATGGGATGGAGAATAATACTTGGATACAATAAGTTGCGAAGTGGGGTTGGGCCAGTGATCTGACTCCGCCTACTTATCAGATGTAACAAGATATCGGAAAGCATGGATCAATAAAAGGGGGAGAACGGTAGTTCGAAGATACCGTGCAGGTGCAGCAGCTGCAGCAGTCGGACAGTCGACGGAGAGGATAAATTCGGCACGACGACGAGGAGGAGTGACGACAGGACTGTACACGACGGGATTGATATACGGAGCGGTCCAGGTACTGTATTCACAATATTTGGATTGTCAGGAAAGCGGCCGTTATGTTTTTCCAATTGGTAAAAAAGACTACGTGATCGCTTTCCTGACAATTCTTCATGCACCGAAACACTGTGTTGTAAGTGTCCTTGATTGAGCCTTTGATTGCGCTCTCATAGAAATTTGAATCACTTTCAAAACAATTTTTTTTTGTTTAAAAAAGAGCATGAAACATTCTCGATGAATGCCGACCTTGTCGCAGACGGATATGTGTTCTTGGTATTTCTCGGACCCCGTATTGCATCATCACAATTCAATTCAATCTCCTTCCCTCTCTCCAGGTCGCCTTCCTCTCCTTCCTCTGCTCGTACTACGGTGTGGGCCCGAGCGACGCCGCCTCCTGGGTCTACCATCGATTGCAGGAGGTACGGCAGGGTTGAGAAAAAAAAACCAAATCAGTGGAATAGCTTCATATAAAATGTCTATCGAAAAAAATAATTAAAAATGGTATTGAAGATATTGAGCAATCTCCAATCAGTAATTTCGATCTTCATTCGATGTTTTTTCTACCCCTGAAACATGAAGTCCGCAGTAATGTTTATAGCTATCGTTATTGGTACTATCGCTCTACCGTACTTTCTACTCTACACAATAACTCTTGAAATAGTCCAATGGAAATAAATCTACCGTACTCTTTACCTATCTTACCGTACCTCCTCTTTTCCAATCGCAGAATGACTACACTATAGTCCGATGGGAGTGCGATAGATTGAATAGTCTGATCGAAATCAATATACCGCACCCCCTTATCGATCATACCGTAATCCTCTCGTCAATCGCAGAATGACTACACTCGTTCGAAGCTGGAATGGGCTGCGTCCGTAGTTGATTCGACTTTCTCAGCGCCGCTGAAAAAATCGAAGCGAAACATGGCAGAAGGAGCGACATTCGATCCACTTGTGGGAGGAGAGGAAGGAGAAGGTTAGAGAGAGAGAGAGTTGTTATTAGTTAGAAATATCCAATTACTCTTAAAAGTACCTTTTCCACCGGTAAACTCTCTGTCCTAGCTGGATGCTGGGGTAGACGATTTTTAAAATGTTGTGTCGCTGTCACGTCACTAACTCAGAGGTATCTGGGTTACCGAGTTTATCTACATAATACAGAGTAAAGAGGAGTCACACTCCACGAGAGAGGACAAGGGACGACTGGCTAAATAGCTCGTCCCTACTAAGCAACCTATTTACATACATGATAATGGGGTGGCGACAGACAGACTAGGGAATGGCACATCCGTACGATATTACAATGAGTAGGACTACAGTGTAGTATACAACAAAAACTCCTATACACTCCTATACAACAAAAAAATTACATGGAAAAACTAGCCGATTCGGCGCTTTACTGCATCGTATTCACCCTAATGTTCGTATAATAAATCAGTCGATTGAGCTTTGATGGTTTTTAAACATATTAATTACATTTGAAAATTCTTCTGCTGGTCTTTGATATCCAATTTTTATCCTGCCCCTAGACCAAGAGCCGAAGCACTGATCGCCATTTCCTTAGGATTTTCTTGATTTCTTCTTTATAGTTGACTAGTAATTGTAGTCTGTCAAAAACCATCTAAATATTTGATCCCTACAGCCGTGAACATGACGTTTTATTAGGCTAAATTTCTCTATTGTCGTCTATTCAGAGTATGCTTCAAAACACATTTTGCATAATATTGTATTTCTAACCGTTGATATTTGATCTCTAATTTCTAATCTTCGATCTCTTTCAGCAGTCAATGTGATGACCACAGAGCAATTGTCTCTGTTCGACGGATCTCGCGATTCCCGACCCGTCTATCTAGCCATCGTGGGACGAGTGTACGATGTGAACAAGGGCAAGAAGCACTACGGAAAGGGAGGAGGATACAGCTTCTTCGCGGGTTGGTTGTTCTGGGGATACGGTAGTTAGTTACGGTGCAATATCAATAAATACTAAGGTCGTAGTGAGGTTTTTACAAAGGACGTATGGCCATATTGCTATTGCTAGTGCTGGAATGAAGAAATATTCTCCATTAAACGTATTTGGAATTTTAAAAGCTGCAATGATGCGGCGATGAAAAATCGGGCGTTTCATATACTTTTTTTGGCGTCCTCAACCTATATTAATTGTGTGGCTGCTGAAACCTCTATTTGCCAGGAAGGAAGTCGCGCGCGAGGGGGTCGCTATTTAGGGGGTCTGTGAAGTTCGGAAGCAAAATTAACTTTATTTTCGATAGATTCCATCGAAAATAATGTGACGACTGATGTTCCCTCCCCTGTACTAAGGATCCCCCCGCTCGCCGAGTCGATGCGAGGGGGTCAATATTTCTGCATCGGAATATTTCGGGAACTTTGAAAATCACTGACTGCAAGCTTATAATTATTAATAGAAAAATTTGTATAATTATTAATAGAAAAAAAATTATTTTTTTGCAGGTCGAGACGCGACACGAGCCTTCGTCTCAGGCGATTTCTCTCCCACTGGATTGCGAGACGACGTGGAGGGTCTGAGCCATGAGGACATCCTGGGCATCCGAGACTGGGTCGCATTCTATGAGAAGGTACGGTAGGCATTACGGTAGCTGTCGTATCGATTGGTTTTGGGATTACGGTAGTTCTCTGTTGCACACCTCATCTACAATGACGATAGGTTCATGAAGGCAGAAAAGGAAGAAGCAGAGATTGTCCACGAAAAGTGCTAGCGAATAAGTTGAATTATCGATTGATTACAAAAAAAGAGTTATGGGTTACGGTACTCGTCGTTGCAGGACTACTCACTCGTGGGCGTGGTGGCGGGTCGATACTACGACGCGGCCGGCGCTCCCACTGAGGAGATGAACAATGTCAGTTCATTTTTTTTCAAACAGGAAGATTTATGTTTCTGACGTGTAATACATCCATTTCTGATCAGTAGTTAGTGGTTGTTTGAAGGATACTAGACAGAGGTCAAAAAATAAAGTAGCATGGGACATCTGGTCGGGCAGGTTTTCGATTTTTTAATAGTACCGGGCAGGTTTCTACATTTCTGGGATGTTTTCGGACACTCTGTCGGGCAGGTTTCGTTTTTTGGGGTCATTTTGACCAGGCGTTTATTTTTGGCGCCCGCCTTCGGCGGGCAGGTTATATTGAAATCTACCCACGTTTTGACCTATGGTACTAGAAATGAACTATATTCGAGTGGGTGTAACACGCATTTCAATGGATTTATAAAACCTGGCAACTCCTTTTTCCACTATGAAGCATTTTCGTTAGCGATTGCTATTTTGTGATCATGTTATTTTTGGCGTAGAACAATTTCAAAAAAAAAGTTTTATTTGTAGTTATGAACGAGGATAGGCGGGAGACTGGATCTAGGAATAGTGTTATTTTGCTATTTTACAATAAGGCTTGAAGTAGCAAGTCTGTCTGTGATCCGGTAACTTCAAACTACTGTATGTCATTGCAGTTCCTGTCTCGTGTGCAAGCTGCGACGGAATGGAGAGAGGCGAAGGTAGCAGAGGCCGAGGTTCTCCCGCCATGCAACTCGGAGTGGCACAAGGTATTATAAATTCACAAGCATTCGTCCAAAATAATAAAATGCTCCGCTCACAAACAATAGATACGGCTGTCAGAGAGCATGACAAAATGAGTGATACGCCGAGGTATAGAAAGAGAGTGCACGCACTTAAATTGTAATAGGCTCATCAATACGGTAGCCTGAGGTATTGATTTTTTTCGAACAATTCAACTGGTAGATGTTGCCAGAACTCGACAGTGTGAATGGTATATCCTAGAATAACAGTTAGGAAGCGCAAAAATATTTTGCACATAAACTGAAACCTCCCGCGGAACTTGCGTTTCACACTTCTCGTATACGCAAGCGAACTGATTAATACCGGTTCTTCCGTGGCATGTACTATAATTGTATCACCTATACTAACTAGACCGTCTTATGTTGTGCTGTGGAAAATCTGAATATTCAAACAATTACCGATTGTTATATTTTGCAGGATTCGGGCGGGCGCGTGTGGTGCACGAAGCGGAGTGGCGGCATCGAGCGAGAGTGGAGCGGACTCCCGAGGTACGGTAGAGGATTATTGATTGAAGAGTACGGTAGAGATCATTGTCACGGTAGATTGTGGATATAATGATAAGTACAGTAGCTAGTTCATGGATTGGCAAGCGTTACGGTAGATTTGGTTTGAGGGCAACGGTGGAGAGTCGTGGCAAGTTTGATTTTGCCGTGTAATAATTTAATCGATAGTATTTTGCAGACTGTACCTCGACCCGGCGACCAACCAAAAGCGATGCGTGTGCGTCAAGAACTTTGGCGAGGTGAGCAATATTGATTTTTTGTCTCGATAAATCTACTGTATTTGTCAGGGACTATCGATTCACGCGCAATCGAGTGGCGGTAACCGAGGAGATCTGGACCATCCCGCATTGGAGGTACGGTATTCCATGGATATCGATTGATTGTCGCTACCGTAACCTGTTGCAGACCTACCCCAATTGCAAGGACACTGCAAACAGCTGCAAGATCGAGAGCGACTAGATACTTACCGTATCTCAGCCCCCGTTGATCGATCGATTGAATTACTCGAAATTAGTGTATTTGAGAGCCCCTACTAATAACATTCGTACCATTCTACTAATTCTAGTGAATCTCTTACTTTGTACTCTTCTATCATGTTGGATCTGTGATTATGATTATATATTGACAAGTTGTCGGATAGGGAATTAGATGTAGAGATCTATCCAAGTTGCGGGTACTTTGCAGTTTCGAACCATTCTGAGATACAATGTAATATAAACTAATAAATAAACGGCAGTTGATGTTGTAGAGAGTTGCTTGTACACGATTGATTCAGAAGCAGTAAGTGCAAAGAGATGATTTTTGGGATGGCAGTGATTTTGGAGTCGGCATGAGGCACGGCTAGCACAAAAAAAATGGATGGCAGTTCGTATCTCGAAGTTATTCTGGAAGAAGTACATTACGCATCGGTGGCGCGACGACATTTATAACTTTCCCTCTTCCTTCCTGTCACAATACATCGACGATCCCCTGTATCTTTTTCTCGTTGCCAATTCAAAGGCATTTGGTACGAGATTGATTGCCTGGACGGATAATCTGACAGGGAGACGGAACAGGTACAGATCGCTGGCTAGCTAGCGAAGAAATGTGGGCATCGGGGAGAGAAGCGAATAATATGTATTAGTAGAGAGTAGTCCAGATCAGAGCCGCAGTTCAAATCTGACTAATCGGTTGATTGCGCCCCATTTTACCGTAGTAGAAACTGAGAATGGTCGGCTTTCCTAACAGTCCCTTGTTTTTTATTTGTTATTCTGTTATTATTTTAAGTGAATACTGACCACCTATTATTTGAGAAGAAAAGAAGAATAATGCAGTTATACTATTGAAAAAATATTATAAAAATTAGTTGTCAATCAATTCCAAACTACAGTAAGCGCCTACAAACTACACTTTGGCAGTGACGCGGGTTTCAAGTTGCTCTTGTATTTTCTCTATTTTCTCTTATTATTACTTTACGTTTGCCACTAAATTCTTCCTTAATCGCACCTAAAGAGTGTCGGGGTTGTTCTGAAGTCGGCCGAGGCTTTGATTTCTCATCATTTTCACGCATATCTTGGCACATCGTGCGACTCTGTGTTGTTTATCGCCATGAACTTTTGTTATTTCCTTATCGAGCTGGTTCATTTTTATTCTCCCAATTTCTGAAATAGGCTTAGATAATGAAAGTCTTGTGCTTAAGTCAGCTCGAGCGTCGATTCATGTGCTTTCCACTCTTACTTCGACACACAGTGCACTATGCGTGTCTTTTTGTTGTCCGCTCATAGTGTGCTATATTGTGGCGGCATCAGTCGATTCGTTCATTCGATATCGGTTGTTGAGTGAGTCGACAACCCTCTCCCCCATCTCTGCTCCAATATAATCGCAGTAGTGCACGAATAACGCCCCGATTGTGCACGAGTCACTCAATTCCCGTGCTGTTCTTATCAACTAGCACTGTTTGTGTATGTGTGTCGATCACGTGCGCAACTCTGCCGTGCCCCTTCGAGAACATTCCCCCTGTCAACGCTCCTCCCTCACACATCATTCAATACCTTTCAAGTCCCATGGACTAACATAAGCAAAACTGTGAAGCAAGATAGGGAAGCAAGAAGATGCGCATGCAAATAATGTGTTTTTTGCTATATGTACTCTATCATCTCGCCGCTAACTCTCTCATGAAAATTAGGCACCAAGTTCTTCCCGTCTCCCACGCTACTTAGCCCTAGTTCTCTCAGCCATTTTCGTTCCCATCGATCTTCACCCATATGTATGCAAGTTGAGTAGGAAAATGCCCAAAACGTGGGTAGGTTGGTCGTTTTACGTACCTGTCGACCTATGTCTTCACCCAATCTATGTGTACGATTTGACGATTGCAGTAGTATCATTCCTGATTACATTCGTCAACCGCCCCTCCCAGGTTGGCAATCGACCATAAAACTGATACGTGTTGTTCGAACGCGCGCCTCTCCACTCCTGTTTATATAACTTTCCTGATTTTTATAATCGATTTTATTGCGATTTCATATATTTTTTCGCGTCCACCTTTGGCAGGCAGGTTATGTCGATATCTACCCACTTTTTGACCCATTATCCTCGCGCTACCTGGGCTTCGTTCGTTGTCGATCGATATTTCTCTTTATCAATTAATAAATCTCACAGGATGAATATCGCCGAGGTCTTCGAATTGTCCGCCACCGACTACTTCCTGCTGGCACTGCTGGCCATCATGGTCTATCGCTGGTTCAAGAGAAGAAACGAGCCCGAGATCGAGGCACCCAAGCCCGCCGTGGTAAGTAGTGCTGTTAGATCGAAAAATTGTATCCGCGAATGGCAAATGCAATTCGTTAATAATGCATTGTTATTCGCGAATGGGGTTATTCTATCTAACAAAACCAGTGGTAAGTATTAGAGATGATCAGTCGAAAGTCGATTCATGTAGTTATTGCATGGGTCGGAATTATTTTCACCAAACTCTCGAATTAGTATCAGCAACGTGAAGCGCCATTTAAATCACTTGTACGCTCATGTGTGATAATCACGTATGGTCGATTTTTGGAGCAATGGTGTGCACCTTTTCAATAATCATCTCTAGAGCCGTCTGAGCAACGAAACTGATGAGAAAGTTTGACCTGCAAAACATTTTTTTCATTTTTTTATCACTGAAGCACGCACGTCTCCTGGTAAATCAATCACGCTCTTTTGTCAGCATTCTAGTTGTCATGTCACAGTTCTCGTATCAATCAAGTTTTGGCATGGTAATTGATTGATCGATCATCGATGCGCCAATCAGCGTCATTACGCAATAACAACACATCTTGCGAGCGTCATTGCTAGATTCACGTTTCCTTGGAAGAGTATTAGACCATGGATTACTTACTTCTTCCACAACATTGCTTGTTAAAATTACATAACTTGGTACAGAAAGACAATTTACGATAAACAACTATAAAGCTGCACACAAATATTGCGGTGTACGAGTATTGATTGACTATCGATTATTATTGATCTGTTATTCATCGATTGCCGTCTCTCAGGTTCCTCCTCTTCCCAAGCAGGACATGACGCTGGCGGATCTGCGCAAGTACGACGGCGAGGCCGACGAGCACATCCTCTTCGGTCTCAATGGAACGGTAAGTTATTTAAATAAAATAAAATAATTTTAGTAATATGTTTATCGTATGTACTAGAATAGGCGTGACATATTTACTACGTTTCTTCTTCTTCTTGAGAGATTTTTCTTGAGTGTGATCGCATGATTTTCACCTTTTAACGATTCTTCTGTAGAGACAAGTTAGAAAAATTGCATGCACTGTGGTTTGTGTTCGATAGAATTGAGCGAGTGAGATGGAATGCATGAATGTGGACGAATGTGAAAGGCAAAACGCGAACAGCGTTACTTATACATTTAAAATTAAAATGTTTATTAGATTTCATTAATTCACTTCAATTCAGATCTACGACGTCTCCCGTGGCCGCTCCTTCTACGGACCTGGCGGACCCTACGGAACTCTCGCTGGTTCGTTTCCTTTTTTTTCTTGGAGGGGAGCGGTCGGAGCCGGATTGACATCGACGTCGCGCTGCTTCTTATGGCTTTAACTTGAAGCAAAAATCGGCCTAGCAACCATTCACCAAAGTTTGATTTTCTGGTCGAGACGACACTGAAATGAATGGCTTCACACCTCCTTCTGACAACTTAGTCGGGATGTGATGTATCGAGAGTGTACAGAAACTTCTGTGTTTCGTACGCATATCCAAACATCATTCTGCTCAAAATTGTTGCTCGATTCGATTGAAGATTGATTACTTATCAATGCTATTTCCTCTACTTATTTACGAAATGGATATCTCGTTATATACCGTAACCTTGCCCTCTTTCAGGCCGTGACGCGACTCGTGCGCTCGGAACGATGGACGCCAAGGCGGTCAGAGACGAGTGGGACGACTGCGAAGACCTGGTAATATAATTCGTAATATTGTGCGAAAATTTTCAGTTCCGACCTAAGAATTCCGTGTCGCCAAAAATTGTTGTGCACAAGCTCCGCCCTCTGCACCTATGCCAAATTACGGTAGAGCCCTCTACCGTAGCTTGGCTAGTCGGGTAACTAAACCTGAAGACTTCGAAACTCGGGTTAGGTCATGGCCCGGCGCGCTTTACTCGAGACGGGTTGGCGCCCTACGACGTTGTTGACTTCAACGTCGCCCACTCCCACTCCCGGCGAGGCAACCCGGTTCGTGTAGCGCGCTCTCTCTAACCACATGATATAAGCCGAGGAACCCCGCCGGGAAATACATAGTCCGAAGCAAATCTTGGTCAAATTCTCTAATAATCAGAGGATCGCCAGAAGTGGGCGGAGACTGCTGAGTTCTTGAATGGCACAATAGTTTAAAAAAATAATATTACTAATTAAATTAGAATTATTTTCCAATCGAGGCTTCCTAATATTTCATTTTGATCTCAGTCAATTTTGATCTCAGGGATTATCGTACAGTAATTCATTGTCCGTAGTTCTATAGCTGATGAGACTAAAATCTGCCAAGTTTCCTCTCCAACGAAAAAAATATGAGATTTGGAGAATAAGCTGTGGTGTTTGTAGTTCTCGGCTCCTTACTGTTTGTGTCGCATTGCCTTGAGATTGTTCTGAACATGAATAATAATAATATATTATACATTAGTTATGACAATTAATTAATTAATGTGTTATATTGCAGAAGCCGGATGAGCGTGAGTCGGCGGACGAGTGGGAGTCCTCCTTCAAGTACAAGTACCCCACCGTCGGCAAGCTGGTCAAGGTACGGTATTGATTGATTTTCCCCCCGGGGTACGGTATCGATTTTTTTCTCCTCGAGTTGATACGGTTGCGTATGAGTACGATACTGGACTACGGTAGCTGAACAATTATTGATTAATGTCGATTTGCAGGACGACAGCGAGAAGACTGTTTACCCCGAGGGAGAGATGAGCAAGGTGGGGGTAGGAAACGTCGTCTTCTAGTCACAGAATACTTATTTTTTAAATTTCTTTCTTATTATTTTCTATAATTTCTGATAATTTCGGTAGAAAACCACGTGATATGCCATTAATTTGACCAAAAATACAAGGTGGCCTTTTTTCGCTCTCGAAAACACAAGGTGTGAGAATTTGGACAGTCAGTCCTTGTAACGACGATCTCTTTTTTGCTTCTAGATGTTTTGTGCGGTAAATTAGAATACACTGTGAAACGTCGCACGAATTCACAATTACAGGTCCAGGACTGGGTCCTGCCCGGAAAGGCCAAGGCCAACTGAGCAGCGAGCATCGATCGATGGGCATACCTACCGGTAGCTAGTGATTGTCTCGGAGTCATTCCGCTGTTTTGCATCTCGTTGTAATACCGTATCTCTTTTTTATACAGTATCCACGTTCTCTAGAAATCTTGAAATGTTCACAGATATTGCATGAGAGTATTGTTATCTTCTCCATTTTTACTATTGGATGATTACGTAGTTTCGCATTTCACACTGTGATGATTTTTTTTCGAGTTTACAAAAAATATTGGTTGTGATAAAGATGTGTACTGCGATGTCTGAACAGTCTATGCAATATGTGAGTCGTTTATCTCGACGGAAGTACATTTGGTCTCCTACGGTCTGGGAATACTGGAACGTATTAATTTAAATAGTATTAAATCTATCGATATTGTCAGAGCCATGGCCGCGCTGCAGTATCCTGTCGTCGTTGCCGATGTAAGACCTAATTTTGGTTAATTGATTTGAGATCGTGACGTGTCCATTTTTGGTTTTCTCCGATACTCATTGGAGTGGTCGATAGTTGATTGGGGGGGGGGGGGGATATTGCAACGCTAATTATCGTAACCCACTGATTACTGTAGATCCCGGTTCGATGGGACGAGGCAGCATGGCTTCCCGATCCGTCGCCCGTCTTCGAGGACACCGCCAACGCCAACTACAGCGTCATCCGCGAGATTGACGTACGGTAGCTTTATGTTTTTTTGGATTCGGTAACATTTTTGCTTTGCACGATTGGGGTGTGGTAGATATTCGTGAAAGTCGCGACTAAGTTTTGACCTAAAATTTAGGAAGGAATTTATAAGATGAAATGAAAGTGACAGTTGTACTATATTTTTGATAGTGTGGTTTGAAAGCATCTGCCTCGGTCGTAATAAAAATGCAACATACTACGAGGTACTTGGCGAAGTTCTGAAGCGGGAATGCTCTGGGTACTAAATTTATATAGTATTATTAAAATATGAATAAATAATTATTAGTAGAACTTGCGACAATCTGTAGTAATAGTCTATGTTTCGGACATTATATTCCTAAGGCAGACTTCTTCTCTAAAATTATTTTAACGTGCATTCCACAGCTATTGAAAGCACATAATTAAATCACGGAAATATTGATATGGCGTGTTAGCATTTCGACGACTTTTTGCACAGTAGTTTCGTTATTGACGGAACGGCAAAATTTACGCACAATATAATACTATTCATCCGTCGGATACCTTAGTGGCAAGTCTAATTGAATTTGAATGAATTTATAATGTAATCTATCCCCATATGAACTCTCTTGCATGCAGTCGCACGACCTGCTGCTGCAGCAGCTGGTGGCGCCGTCGTCGATGCGACCAATGAGTGCCGACGACGACTCGGACAGCGGCAGTGGAGGCAACAGCGACGGTACGGTAACTAGGGGGTACGGTAGTACCCAAAAGGAACATCGACAACTGAGAATTACTGATTGTTAGGAATATACGGAATGTAAACGAACTCGGTACAATTGCCTAACGAAGACCGTATTTAATATTCCGTGATTCTAAATCGTATTTCGTGTATTTACTAATCAGACTCTTCTCATTCTTCATGGTCGCTCATCGATCAGACAGCGCAAGAGAGCATAGAGAATTGAGAGAGTCAGACCATTACTCCGTATTTTCGATGATGAGCAGTCGGTAGACGAGAGGTTTTGCGAAGTGATGATATTCGAATGGAGGTTGTATAATTTTATGAAACGATTGTGCGAACTCCTGCTCTATATCTTATTACATACGAAAAGCAGTTGGAACGTGATAGAAAAAGCCAAGTTTGTAGTGTTTTCTTTATATATTTTGTATGTTAATTTCTTTTTAGCTTCCGGACCCGACACGGTAACGACGAATGCAAGCTTATAAGGGATAAAACGCCGGCTGCTGATCTTTGATCTCCCCCCTCGAGGATTACGGTAGATTTACCCCGTATCTTCTCATTTATCGATTTTCTTGTACATTATTGTGATCTCAAATATTCGTATGTTGTGCGATCATAAACAGATTATGCCCACTTGCAAAATACGACAAAATTCCTACAATGCGACAATGAAGAAAAAAAATAGACAAAAAAAATGTAATATTCGTATTTGTGAAAAGTAATGGAAACAAGTGATTGTTGCTGTACACAGTCCAGAGTAAGACCCCGCATGAATTAAATTTATGAACAAAACAATTGGATTTGTAGATGCCACGAAACCGAGAAGGGGCGGGAACATCACTCAGTTTGCGGGCATTTACGGTAGGAACAATTGTTCGTGTCTATTCAGTCACAGAAAAATACTTTTGTTGTTGTTTACATGTTTCCCTGTTTTCCTCCTCTCCTGATAATCACTCCTTCCTATTCTCTCTTTTCTGAGCGGTCTCTCCACTCGTAATGGCACTTTCTCCACATGCAGCTATTGCTGTTCTCATTCAATTCCTGTTTCCGATAGGCCTGATTTTGTTCGCCTGCGGCAAGAAGAAGAAGGTATTTATCGATTTTTTCACAAAAAAATTTCCATCATCATTACACAATCTGCCTCTGTACTTCGTCGGTAGAGTGCGAAATGCGAGACGACGATCTCTTCATTTCGCACTCTTTCGATTCGATACCGGTCGATGGATGAGAAAGTTTGCGAAAGAATCCGTGGTCTCACACATATCACTCTATTCGTCGGATTGCGTCATCACTATGCAATCGTGTTGCAGACTCCGCCCTCCACTTCCGGTTCCGGTGCCCCGGCTGCCAGCGCTGCAGCTGCTGCAGCAGTCGACATGTCGTGCAAAACGGGCATCGCGGCATCCGATTCGAAGGTACGGTGGAGAATATGAGATACGGTATCGGCAAATTATTGATTACCCCGGCTACAGTAATCTCTTTCAGGAATCAATACATTCTGACCTGCCAACAGCAGTCAAACCAGAGGAGAAGAAGGAGGAACAGAAGAATACTCCTGGAAAGGTATGCTGTAGGAATACGGTAGAAAATAGGATTGACTACGGTACCGGGGCAGGAATTACTGTAAAGGTACCGAACATTGGAGGACGATAAGGATGTTACGCCGCTCAAAGTGGCCGACGAAGCTTCCAACAAGAACAAACCGTACCCTGAGGTACTGTAAATCAGGGAAAATGAGTGTCGATTGATCCTGAGGTATACGGTTGGCCTTCCGTAATCCTCTACCGTACCCTACAGTAATCTTTCTGCAGGAGAGACATATCGATTGCAGGTCAAGGCGCAGACAATTTCAGAGCTGCGTAGAAAGAAGCAGAAGGAGAATCCAGACAAAATCGGGCGGGGACAGTTCCAGGTACGAGCTACCGTATCTTTTATACGATACCCCGGTTGCCGTGCTGCCTAGTGTATATAACTCTATCCGTTACCATGCACCTACAGTAATCCTGCGACCGACGACGGCACTCTAAAGAACATACCGTAGTCCTATCCGTGGTATCACCGACAGTAGTATACCGTACCAAATTTCCCATGACTTCCGTTCACTGCCGATCTAGGCGAACTGTATTGCTACGATTTTGATCGCACTCGTTAAACTACAGTGGTCCTTCTTGCGAAGGAACACCTACAGTACCTTACCGTAACCCTCTACCGTATCTTACCGTAATCCTCAACCATAATCCCTCTGCAGACTCGATCAGACGAGGACGACACTCTGGACAAAGTAAAATCGATAAAGCAGGAGCGGACTGAGAAGAGTATGAAGGACAAGAAGAAGACATGAAGAGAGAGAGAGAGAGAGATTAGGAAAATGAGAAAAATATATTTCTGGTTCATGAATAAAGTCTGAGAATGTAATAGAATGTGCAAACTGCAGCAAGCCATCAATACGAAAATGACGAAGACATATAACAAACGATAGGGCGCTGCTTTACATAACCGGACCAGCCAACCATGGTAGATTCATTTGAGCATACATGCGAAATTTGAGGCCACGGTCTCTTCATTTCACACACTCTATCGTCTATCGACCGGTCTAGAGAGTGTGCGAAATGAAGAGGCCGTGGTCTCACATTGCGCACTCTAATTTGCACAGCGTGAGAGGATAGACAAGATTGGTTGGCCCGACTATCTAAAGTGGTGCCGAAGATAGTAATATTTATGCGAGTCACGAGGAAACGCGGTACAATAACATAAATTAAAAGAAAGGCACGAATCAAATCAAGACACATGATTCCAAACCTACAGACCAGGGTTAGAGCGAGAGAGTGTACAAAAGTGAGAGAGTCCCTCTCGATTTCACACGCTCTCTCACTCCAAAGGCCTTTCTGGAAGGTTGACCGGCGTGTGGAATGATGTGAAGAGACAAAGTATTTTGTCTCAGAGAGTCTTTGAATAGTACTTTCAATGAAGAAAAAGAACCCGATAGTTTTTGTTTTGTTTTTGTTGTTGTTGTTGTGATTATCGTTTTGCGTCATCATAAATCTATTTATCTCTGGAAAAAAACGAAGTGATATTTACACAAGAGAGGCGAGACGACGATGTTTACGGTTGAGTTTCAAATTCGGGTGAATAAAAAAACTAGAACTTTTCATTTCACACACTCTCTCACCAATCGAGAGATTGTGCGAAATTAAGAGACCCAATTCAATTATTTACCCAAATTTCAAAACCCAATTTACGGGCGATAAATAGAGCGATTTCGACGGGAGTCCAACTGTTTTTTTCTCCTTTTTTCGTTTGTATGAGCGACATTTTGTCTTGTCCTAAACACTCTGCAGAAAAATGATCACAATTGGCTCGATCGCGAAATTATGCACACAAAAAGGACCACAATCGATCGATAAATACGAGAAAAATTCCTAAAACTGGGGTGATGGCGGGGCGCGGTGTGTGTTTGCAACAATAGAGACAATGGTGAGCCGTACTGTATTGAATCGGGGACGAATTATTGATTATTTTGAGTGTGTGTGTGTCTGGCTCTAGCAGGGAATTGTTCGTGGCGGCGCATTTATTGATCGAGGGTAGAAATATCGATCGTTCTACTGTAGGCATATCATCGAGAGAGGTATTGTAGACACTAGTCTAGATACTAGACGCATTAGAGAGACGAAAAAGAATCAGTTTGAGATCAGTGAAGAGAGGTAACCACGATTAGAAAGGGGGCGAGAAAGAGAGAGAGAGAGAGGAAGAGATGGGGTGGAGAGAGGGAATACGGTAAGTCTCGTGGGTCACACATGTAAATGGGAGGGAAAGGAAGACAAAATACATTGTATGATCGGATAGTTCAGAGCTATAACAGTCAAATAGGGGAAGAAACCTTGTTCATTCTGGATTGGGGCGGAAAGAAAAAAGAGTGATGAAAACCGATAAGAAATGACTAGCGAATGGATCTAAACTGAGGAAAGAACAGAGAGAGAAAGGAGGGTGAAGTATGGCTACTCACCTAGTGAATGTCTCGGATATGAGGCCGCTGCGTCACTTAGAATTGATGCCGCGCACGCAGTTTAGCGATAATCGATAATTGATAATAAAGAAAAAGTAATTAGCAAAAATATTTTAACACTGATTATCTCAAGACAAACACCCACATACGAGATATGGGCGGAAAGCTCTAGCAGCCGGCGCGGGGCACACTGCTTCACCAAAACAATACTGTAGCCAATCGATAGTAGATCGAAACCGGGGAATACGGAGTACGGTAAGCGATCGATAATAGATTATTGCGCAGGCGCGTGAATGACTGAATAAAGGGGGCGGGGCCAGCAGATGCAAATTATGAAATGCGCGCGTGAATGCATGGATAAGTGCGGGGAAATGTGTATGTCTGACGAACTGTGTAGGGTGGAAAGGGGGCGGGGCTTGCTATCCCCGCCCACCTCTATTCGATGTTGGGAGCGTGATGGGGGGGGGAGTGGGCAGGGGCGGAGTACCCGTGGGAGGGAGCTTGGCGCGGAGCGGCGCCCGATTGGAGCCTATTCGGCGTCCCGTCTGGGCCCGCCACCCGAGTCCAGTGAGGCGGTTCGGTTGAGAAAGGCGCGCGAGACGGACGCCGGTCGCTCGCCCTCGGCCAACATTGGATCGTGATTGACACCGTAGATCTGAGGTAATCGATAAATGACGAAGGAGTACGGTAAAGTTTTCTTTTTAAAGCAAGACAGACATTATCACTCAGAGACCAATCGATAATAGCCAGTTGATAACGACGACAGTTCGGTAGTCGATCGATATTCTCCCCTACAGTATACCTTGATGGCTTTCCTGCCCATTCGCTGCAGTAGCTCCTGCGAGACGCGGTGTGCGGTGCGCATCGACGTGTGCCACTCCTTGAGCGAGATGTCGTCCTGAACGGAAGATATGGGTTACGGTAGCCATTTTCCTATTTCCTGACTTCCGTTACAGCTCTTCAACATATCCCTAGTCACCTATGCACCCATTATAATTAGAGCAGCATGTGCGCAATTCTTTCCTGATGCAGCATAGGTAGCAGAAAATGCAATGCGGTAGGTCGTACCGTGCTCTAGTTAATCTCGCCCACCCAATGCGAAATTCGCTGCGGTAGGTCCGTACCTTATTCGTGAGAATGACTCTCGTCTCCTTCAATCCCTCCTTCAACTTGATCACAATGCAGTTTTCTCCCTTGATCGACTGCAGGTCCGGATGCACTTCTTCCACTTGATCCATGAAGACGAGCTGGAAAGGAAGGGTGGTTGGGTTACGATAGGGAAGAGGGTTACGGTAGCTCTAACGGATACGGTAATTGCATCAAGCTAGGGTGGTATACGAGTATACCGGTGGTACATCGATCTTGTAATATTTAAGTAGAGCTTCGAAAAGACAGAAAATACGGTCCAGAGCACAACGATTACATTTATGAAAATTTATTCATGACTAACTAATCAAAGCGAGGACAGATGTCAAATGTCGGGTGTTGTGAATACCTACATCTAAGAAAATCGTAATTGAACAACTTAAATCTTTTTATTTTTGTTTAATGCATGCAAATTGACTCACTTCCGGTTTGCCATTGAGATTGTCCGGATACAACTCCAGTCGGGACGGGTACAGCTTACCGTATCTCAAAGCAAAAAAATCGATAATTGAAATTTCGAAACGCTTTGGAAAGGTAGATCAAATCCGTTCTTCAGTCACTATTGATCGACTTGGCGATTTATTTTCTCTATATTTTTTGTGTTGTTGTAATCAGATTTTATTGAGACCTTACTGGTTCCACCGAAAGAGGATAAAAGTGAAACCAGGCCTAGAGTTTCAAAAGAATGGATGGCAATTCGTTTTGGCATGGTGCCAAATAGGTCTTGGCTCAATGGAAAGGGATGTTCTCACTTCGTTTGGAAGGCAGAAGTGAAGGGCCCGCCCAACTTCTGAATGTACCCGTGCACGATGACGTCCGAATCTGCAATTAACCAATTAATTACGGAATTAATTTTATAATTAATTAATAATCATTTCGTTTTTCTCTCTCAACAGGGAACAAGGAGTTACTGGGAAGAAATGTCACGAGCAATATATTATTTTTTTAAACGTGACTTTTTTTTCTAAACGTTAAGTAATTCCTTCATCCTTTTTGCACAGTACTCATTTGGGTAAAGATTTTTTTTCAATTTTCAAACCTTTCTCGTCGACGGAGACCTTGACCTTCTGCTTGGCGCGTTTCTTCTGTTCCGCCTTGTCAGCGTCCTGCAACGAACGATTGATTACGGCAGGACCAAAGATTATCGATTCCCTAAAAAACGAAGAAACGGCGTTTCATACGATTTCTATTTCCTAAATTGAAATGTTCGTTTCTCATTTTTAGCGGCAGAAAATCGAAAGAGCTGAGACAGTAAAAAATAGCGATACTGGTGAAAAAATTGGAATGCCTAATCGAACATGGAATATTTGAATTGATCATCTTTGAATGCTCGCACATGTACGGTATTTGAATCTTCAACTGATCATCTTCCGTCTCTCACCTGATTGACCACCTCGAAGACCGTCTCCGAGATCTCATTCTGCCATCGCTCGGAGATGACGATGTTGAAGTTCTTGTACAACTCGTTGTCCGACTCGACCACCTGCAAAGACGGGGGCGGAGCTTAGCGAGTGGGCGGAGCCTATTCATACGGAATCCCCAAAAGAAAATTTGGAAAAAAATAATTTTTTTTTGTTTGTGACTAGTGGAATAATGCTCACAAAGGAATAACTCTAATGTTGAAATGGCCAGGGCGAGAGTTTGAAGTGAGTGAGCTGATTTCGTCTTCTCTTGTTTTCGTGCAGTCTCTCGCAAATTAGAGTTTCCAATCCTCGAACCCCCCAAATGAAGTTTCAAACTCCTAGTTTTTTTCTTTGTGAGTGGTGTCTCAATAAAGCATCAGAATCGGAGAAGTCATAAAAGAGAGCGGGGTTTGGAGTGGGCGGGGCTTACCTTGACTCCCTTCACTTCATCATCGTCAAAGTTGCCAATGTCGAATGCATCGGCAGCATTAACCTCTCCCCGGGGCGGAATCAGCGGTGGCGTGAAGCGTCTGCAATACAAAAATCGACTAGCCTCCAGCATCCGTCGATTAGACTACGGCTCCGGAACGAAAATGCTCACGCCACACAAAAATGACAGATTTTTCGCGAATCCGTAAATTAGGTAATGATTCTGGATAAGGTGGATACCTGAGGTAGACGGTCTGCCAGTCGACGTCCTTGAAGAAATCGTGGTCCTTCACCTCAAGCGGCCTGACATGAGCAGTAGTTAGATACGGTAGGCGGATTGGAAACTGATTTTATTATATTGCTCCGAAAACATATTATTATGTACTGCTTTGAATAAACATCTTCTTTGTATTACTGTACAAGTTCGCTACGTCTCAATCGATAAATATCTCTGCTACCGTACCCTCTTCCCCTGCAGCCGAGTCGCTCAGGGACGGATCGTTTCAGGAGTCCCTCCAGCAGGTCCTTGCACGGCGGCTCCAACCCGGCGTCTTGTATCTCGATGTCCTCGGTCAACGTCATCTTATCGATCTGCTAACGAGCGGGAATCCATTACCGTAATCTGTCCGCCGCCCCTGGCCCCGCCCCCGCACTACGGGATAGACGACGCACACATCGCACTGGACAAGTGAAAATGCGGGAAATTTGAAAATGATTTTGTTAAATTCAGGAAAAAGACTCCCTTTTACCATGGGAGATGAACAAAGAGACGTGCAGGATGATTCGGAATGCGTGCTTTGCCTATGAGGAAAATGATGGTTTCATGTAGTGTCACTGGTCTAGACGAGACCGCCCTCTCCGAATAAAAATAATCTCTCGATTTTCATCGTGAACGTCGTCCTGTCTAGTAGTGTTGTTATTTGGAATAATCCTATTCGCGAATAACCTTTGTTACTCTCGAATAGTATTATTCCAAATAACAACACTACTGTCTAGACCAGCGGCATTGAGTGTACCATAAGTCTGCGATTCCAGCGGTCTAGATTGCCGAGAGACGACTAAAAAAGTCTAAAGGTGCCCTTGCTTCAAATAAAATGGAGTAATAAATGAGTAATGTTCTGCATTCTCTCTCATCGATCAAACAGTGCGAGAGAGCATGAATTATTGAGAGGGTCAGACCTTTAGACTTTTTTTTCAGTCGTTACTCGGTAGCCTAGACTTCTGTTTTCGTAGACTTATTTGTGAGTACTTTTGTTGTAAAAAAGCGAGGGGAAAGCAACGTGCTTGTAAATTGCGTTACAAAGGTTTGATCGTGACAGTGCCTTCAAGGAAAACGGAATAGCCGAGTCATACGCGAGCCGGGTTTGAGAAATTGATCCGGAGAATGTCTCTCCTCTTTTCTCGCGCTCTCTCGTAGGCAAGAGCGGACGAGGGAGCACGCGGAACTCAGAGGGCGCAGACAAATGAGCATACCTCGTTCTTGTCCTTGGTCTTATGCTGCCGGAAAGGCGAGTGGCCCTGAAAATCGATTTCCATTCTCTACAGTATTCCTAGGAAGAATAATTATTGATTTTCTGGCTGCCGTAATCCTACCGTACCTTTAGTAGTTTGTAGAGCATGCAACCGAGTGAGAACCAGTCAGCTGAGGAATCGTAAGCCACGCCTTTTGCCAGTACTTCCGGCGCCATGTAACCGTGTGTCCCTCTGCAAGAGATCAAAGATCACCAATTACATTATTGATTTACCGCATTAACAAGTTTAAAGAACTATGCAGTTTGTTTCTTTTAAAGCAGAATACAGGCACATCACCAGTTATTTGAAATGCATGCCGAGCATAATCTGCGCGTGAAACTCATTTGATATCGTCGGTCTCGAAAATGTAAGAGCGAGCGATTTTAACATATTTCTCTGAGTAAAGTCAGTCTCACACAAGAGCAAATGAATAAAATAATTTTAAAAAAAACTTACACAGAAGCGTGTGGTTTCTTCTTGGAGTAGTCACAGGCCAAACCCAGATCAGAGATTCGAACGTGGCCTACAAAATATCGAAAATTATTCGAATTCGTATTTCTGGGAAGTTGAAGACAAATGCAAACTCTTTACAATAATGACTTATTTTGTCTCTTGAAACTACGTCTTCTTCATTCAGGTCAAATTTACTTTCCTCTTTGATACACTACACAGAGAGAAAACATACTAGGAATACGAGGCACGCCTACTAATATATAAGTAGGGCCTACTAATCGCCTACTTATATTTTAGTAGGCCCTACTTATATATTAGTAGGCGTGCCAACTTGATGGCGTATTCCTAGTATGTGTTCTCTGTGTGTAACTAAAGTGGAAAAAATATTCTGTTATAACAAAAGAGTGCATACCATTCTCGTCCAACAAGATATTCGCTGGTTTGAGATCTCGGTAGACGACGAATCGATTGTGCATGTGCTCCAATCCGAGGATTACCTGAATTTGCAAATTGAAATTATATTTTGTAATTATAGTTTGTTGTATGCATTTAAAGCATCGTGATTTCAGTGTCCGTTGCAAAGTATTGCTCGTGACACACACAGAAAAAAAGGTCTTACATACGGCCCATAAGATATTATATATAAACCTTTTGTTAAGAACCCCCATATCTTATGGGCCGTATGTAAGACCTTTTTTTCTGTGTGCACTGCCTCAATCTCTGATCACTAATTTTTCACCACCCATAGAGTACAATGTTGAATAACTTGATGTATGCCATCTCTGGGTTCGGACCTCTACGTCTATGATCGTTGTAGTTTGATTGCTGATCTTTCTATATTGATCTACCGTACCTCTGCAGCGTAGAACAGCATCTGCGGCTCGGTGAAGACGCCGTGCTGTGACAGATGGTAGTGCAGATCTCCTGCAATTGAACAATTATAACTTGTATTATTATTAATATTATTATTATTATTATTATTATTATTATTATTATTGTTGTTGTTATAACTTGTCAAGAAGTGTGTCTAGTGAAGGTCGTGCCCCTCAGTATTATGACTCAAATTTGTCTCTATTACTATTTTTGATTCGCTTGTTGACACTAGACGAGTGTTTTCTTGATCTACTCATGTGTGTTAGTTGTCGAAAGGTTTTTTGGCGTATCTTGGATGCAATGTTAACAAGCTATTAGTATCCATCGAAATCTTGATCAAAGTGTGCCTAATAATACTTTTTTTTGTGGATTTTTCTATTTGCTCTTGTATTCGCTCCCGTTCCCTCACATGATTCCAAACCTACAGACCAGGGTTGGAGCGAGAGAGTGCGCAAAAGTGAGAGAGACCCTCTCGATTTCACACGCTCTCTCACTCCAAAGGCCTTTCTGGTTGACCGGCCTGTGGAATGATGTGCCCTCACCTCCATTCATCAAATCCAGAATGAAGCAGAGTTTGTCGGGCGATTGCAGTGCATACGTCATGCACACGATGAACGGACAGTCCTCCTGAGAAACATTATTACAATTTTAAAATGATACGCTCATGAAATGGACTACTGTTGTGTGTACTCTCTTTCTATACCTCGGCGTGTCTCTCGCTTTATCACGCTCTCTCGCCAATCATTTCTGCGTTTAGCGCGGAATAGTAACGAAACGTTTCATAATTTTGGACGAGTGTTTGTGAATTTGTAATAATCATAATGAGAAAAAAATATTATAATTTTTTCCTCATTTTTTCGTGCCTCCCATTCATCGAAACAATGCTTCCCCGAGAATTATTCTGCATTGCTAATATCGGTACGCTTCTACAAAAAAAATAAGTAAACAACAATTTAGTTATGCGACACCGGAGGAATTTCATCCAGAGATGAAAATTGAAGAATTCTTTTAAAAAAATGTTGCAGACTCACTCCTGTGGATACAAGTGACAGCATGATTCGCTCGTTGAGAGCGAGTGTCTCTCCTTGTTTCAGCTTGATCCGTTTCTTGTCCAAGCATTTCATCGCGTACCTTAAATCAATAAATAAGTATTTGCATAGTTAATAAGTTAGTTAATAAATACATGTCCTAGTAAACTTGCTAAATTATAAAATAATTTTTGTGGAAAACATACATCAATGATGTGGCACTACATAATTTGTGCAATTTCTGTTCATTCCCCTCATCTCTCGATTTCCACCTTCGTGAAACGTCGCATACACGGCGGAGGAATCGTGCGAAAACGACTACAACTTGGTGGGAGTTTCTCAGGGCCCTCGGCAACCTTCGCTGTTTGTGTGAAAGTGATGGGCGGAGCCTATTTCGACCACGACTCTCACCGTGCGAAATCAGTGATGAGCGTGTCAAATAATTTCGCAATGCGAGCAATGTGGCGGGGCCAATTTCGAGGGCTACTGGTTATAACCGAAATATAGTGCGAACGAAAACAATGAGCGAGGCAGTTATTGTAGCGAGCGCTTTCTAACGGCAAACGTCGATTTTTTTAACTTCAAACTAGCACTAGACCATAATAAACATAATCAAAGTCTTTAAGTGATTAAAACCCGAGTAATGATCAGAATCTCCCCATTTTACATGTTCTCCCATCGATCAGACAGCGCGAGAGAGCATGCAGAATTGAGAGGTTCAGACCATCACTCGAAAACCCACATCTTTCCGGTGTCGGCCTTCCTACATCCATAAACTTCTCCGAATCCTCCTCTTCCGATGATTCGATGAATGGAAAAATCGTTCATCGTCAATTGCATGTTCAACTCGAGATTCTTCCACTGACAGAAGCGGGTGAACTGAAATAATTAGTGATAATTAACTAATTAGGGATAACTGACTATGAGAAAAAAAATCATATTTTAGTGAAAGAAAAGCGGCAAAAGTTAGAATACTGGTAATATTTGAGTAGGAAAGTATCAAGATCACTTTTCTGTTGCTTACACTACCGATTGTTGCTTAGCATGAATGTGCATGGAGTTGCATTATTTATAATAAACAATAGTTGCTAGATAGTTGTTCTGTGTGAACATATTGTTACTCCACACTACTAAAACTTTACCTTTACTTTACTACTAAAATATACAAAGTATCGCCAACCTTTTCGCTATCGAGAAACTTCTGGAAGATGTCGCCCTTCAATTGATCGCAGATTTCCTCCACGTATCGCTGCAAGAGCAATAATACGTAATTAATTGAAAGTAAGTGTGTCTAATTTTATTAGTTGGCTTTTGCTTTCTCGATCCTTTCAAAACATGCATTCAGCATGTTCACATTACCGTTAGGCCAATCGTTGACGTGTATGAATAGAAAAAAAATTGAATTGAAATGTTGAACTGACCTTGAACAGATCGGCGGGCACGGCTCCCTTCAACAAATGCACTTGCACTGCTTGCAACGCCTCTTTTGAGTAGTTCTGTAAATAATATTAATTTAGTTTAATTGTATAACTAATAACAACAATCAACACTAATCTAATTGTAATGTTTATTTCGGATATTGCACAGATCACGACAAGACCATTGAAAGCACAACTCGCCGGAGAATTTAGTTCTGGTGTGAAACACATTTGATGAATGGCTTTCGGAATGATGATCACTCATTCCTACTGAATTGCTTGTCTAGCGTATTTCAGGGGCGAGGAGTTAAACTATGATTTCATTTATCACATTTTTAAAATATTTTTGAATTAATAAAATTAATTATAATAATTCATAATGAAACGCACATGAGCATGTGCCAGCATCTCGACCATAATGTGGTGGTCGTAGATCTCTCTCGCCTTCACCAGGCGCTCCTCCGGCGTCTCCGTCTTCTCGTACTCTTTGATCTGCAAGTAGTGCGGCCATGGTGTACGAATCAGGAAACGTCGCTTGTCGAATTTTCGACAGCACTTCATATATTGGAGAACGTCGGCTTGCAAGTGGTGTAATCATTGGGAAACATCGCCTGTCGAATTTTCCACAAGAGTGCAAAAATTGGGAAACGTCATTCTCGTACTCACCGCTTCGTAGAATTTGATCTGCGGACAGGCGTTTTCCGAGACGTTCTCGGCGAAATCCTGGAATGCATGAATTTCGGAGTGTTTTTCGGTGATTTTTGGTTTGTTTTGGAACTGCCGTTAGGAACCCTCAACATATTTGCCAGATTTTTAAATACATTTCAGAACATTGAAACTTTTATATTTTTGGGTACCCAAACGGCAGTTCCAAAACGTACCGTGACCGTGTTTTTCGGTGCAATTCGGTGCATTTTCAAATTTTGATTGTGATGAAAAATTCAATTAGCTCAAGTGCATTTCGAGGGAAAGACCAAGTTCTCACTTATTTCCTTCCAATCTCATTTATCCGAGTGAGAGGGAGAGAGAGAGAGAGAGAGAGAGAGAGAGAGAGAGCAGAAAATTCACACGGAGCTAAGGAGATTGATTACTACGGAAATAGAAGAGCTGACTAGCCAATGAGAAGGGAGAGTCAGAACATAAATTATCTCCGCTCTCCCACGGACTCTCTCGGCCAAGTTTGGTATTCGTTTTCAGACTCAAGAGTTGTACCACATGATTCCAAAAATACAGACCAGGGTTGGAGCGAGAGAGTGTGCAAAAGTGAGAGGGTCTCTCTCGATTTCACACACTCTCTCACTCCAAAGGCTTTTCTGTAAGGTTGACCGGCCTGTGGAATGATGTGGTACATTTGTTTCCACCCTATAAATTGTGCGAGCGGGTAAAACACAATGAAAGTAACGAAACATAATTTCGAGCACCTTTCAAATATTTCCGCTCTCCCACGGACTCTCTCCCGAGTAATTAAGGAACATTAAATATTAAATACAATATTTAATTAATATTAATTAAGGAACATTTTATTTAGCTTGGGCTTACTTTGTGCAGTAGTTCAAAACACAGACGAAAATGTTTTTTTTTCAAATAGTAAAGAATACCCTTTCATATTGCTCACGCGGTTCTTCCGTCATGCAAATGACAAGAAATTTTCAAACCCGTCTCGCGTAATTCCCTCCCCCCTCTCACCTTGAGCAACAGGAACCCGAGTCGCTGCGCGAAGATCTTCTCGAATCGGAGTTCGCCCGTCTTCTCCAAGTACTTGATCATGATACTCCGCACACTGCAATCGGTGGTGTACTCATTAGGAAACGTCGCCTGCTCAATTTTCGACGCCACTTAGAAATGGTGGTGTGCCGACTGGGAAAAGGCGTCTTGTCCAAATTCCGACAGGTTTTGCTAATTAGTATTCGTCGGCGACACGCACCACACACGCACACTACCGTATTCTCATTAGCCTGTCTGATATTCGATGCGGTCGGGTGTGTGTTAGACGTCTGAGAGAGAGCGAGAGAGCCTATTTTCCTCCCTTCTTTTTCTAGCTTCGTTTCTTTCTTTCTTTATCCTACTCCTCCCTTTCTCTCTCTCTCTCTCTCGCCCTCTCTCTTTCTCTCGATAAATAGCCTTTCAATAGCCGTTGTTAGCTAAGCGAGGCTCCAATTTCCGAGACGACTTCGCACTTTAATTCCGATATTTAGCAAGTTATCGCAAAGATAACTTTGCGACAAGGTAATACCGGGAGTTATACTTTTATAAGATGGTTTTGATATATTTATAATCTAAAGAATATAACTATTTTCCCTTTCCTTCAATCAATCGTCAAATTTAATAAAAAGTCACAGAAAGGAGAGATCGAGTGAAACCGAGAGGGATTCTCTCCCTTTTCACACATTCTCGCCCGACCCCTTTCTGGGAATTATGTGCGACGAGAGAGTGTGTGAAAATGAGAGAGCAAAGAGAGAGAGAGATGAAAACCTTCCCTCCCTCTTTCATGCCGACTCCAAATTAGCTTTCATCACAAATTCGCCTACTACGCCCTCTTTCTTTCTCTTTCTATCTCTCTCAATTTACTTCCCCCCTCTCTAGTAGAAAAATCGACAGGATTCTCGCGTCCGTCGAATAGGCTGAGAGAGCGAGAGAATGCGCCGCCGGCCGGCTTTCCGGCTCCGGCTCGCGCTCACCTCGGATCCGGCAGCACGATCCGCTTGCTGGCCCTCGCTGCCGGCTGGCTCCTGAAGGGAAAGTATGTTAAAGAACCTTGTTACACAAGTGTTGTAATGCAAAAATGACCGATTTTTCGAAATGTTCCCGATGTGGCGGGAATTTTAAAATTTGAACGGGCTCGAACCTGGATTTCTCCATGGCCATGAGGTAGGAGACGTCCGCGAGGACCGCCTCGAGATCAGCCATGACTGCAAGAGATCAAAGATCAAACTACATAACCTTGAGTCTAGTCCCGAGGAAAAGGAAGCTAATGTGTTGAATATGCTTTGGAAAGAATGGGGGGTGGGGAAACTCTCTCACTTTCCCACACACTCTCTCTCTCTCTTCGGTAAGGATAAGTTTGAGAGAGAGAAAAAAGAGAAAGAGAGAGAGAGAGAGAGAGAGAGTGCAGAGAGAACTGCATTCCCCTGAATCCCAGGGGAGATTCAGAGAATGCTCGTCGAGAGAACAAAAGCGAGATGGAGGAAGGAATGGAACAATAGATTCTAATCAAAAATAGTACTAGGGAGCCATAAGCTGCTAAACGCAGTAAGTCCTGCTAAACAGCGTAAGTCTCACCTGCGACGTCGTCGTCGTCGTGGCTGCGCGCGGACCGGAAATATCTCGCCCGCGACTCCTGCAAGCCGACGAGAGAGTATAGCAGAATGAGAGAGTGCACGACGAGAGAGCGAACAATTGATGGGGCGAGAGAACACGCGAAACGAGAGAGCCAGAGAGACAGTGAAACAAATACGACGAGATAGCGGGCAAAAGTGAGAGAGCAGCGTCAGGGATGAGCTGTGTTTCACCAGAGAGTCAAAGCGGAAATCTCTCTCTCTCTGCCCCATCTCCCCCTCACGGAAGTAAAGGTCACCCCTGTCCAAATTTGCATTAGCGCAGCGCTTCGTCGCTAACGGGCGCAAGTTTGGCATCGCAGCTTCACGAGGACTCGCTAATTCGTCGTGTGGTCTGTCGGAAACGTCGCCTGTCGCAATTTCGACAGGAGAGGTGGGAAACGTCGTCGTCACTGCGCACACTACCGAGGACACCACTCTGAAATGATTCTCTAAACCCCCGCTACGGGGGTGAGTAGAGAGAGAGAGAGGGAGCGGGGGAGGGCGAGGGGGAGGGGGAGGAGGTAGGAGAGGAGGAGGAGGGAGAGAGAGAGGAATCGATTCACGCCGCCCCTCCCTCTCTCTCTCTCTCTCTCTCTCTCTCTCTCTCTCTCTCTTTTAGATGACCGTCGTCGTAGCCTCCTGTGTTGTGTCGTACAGGCGTGGTACGGAAATAGAGAGAGAGAGAAAGAGAGAGAGAGAGAGAGAGAGAGAGAGAGAGAGAGAAAGGGAGGGAAATGTGGTAAATCTCTCCATCACGCGCTTACATCACTAGCAGAAATAACGACGTCAAGCTTATATATTTAAAAATAGTAAATAGGAAATGCCTAATATTTAAATACATCAAGCGTATAACCGTGCATTTCTCTACTCTACACTATTCACACACTCTCTAGAGGCCTCTAGAGAGCGTGCGAAAGTGAGAGAGCGCAGAGAAAGAGAGAGAGGCGAAACTTGCAGATTTAAGCTATTTGATCTTTCGACGACGCCGGAGGGCAAAATTGGAAAGCGAGCGGGTGAGGAGGGAGGAAAAAGGATGAGGAAGTTTGATTACGAGCGCGAGCCTCGAATTTAGGGGCTTCTGAGGTAGAGAGATACTTTGGAATTGTATGCGAAATTGGGGAAAAAGGGGACACCTACATGATTTCAACCTTACACAAACTACGCAAAAGTGAGATGAAGTCCCTATCCAGTTCACACGCTCTCGCCATGACCCCTTTCTGGAGGATTGGAATAATGCGGAGGATGTTTATATGTATACTTACACTTTATCACCAACGCATTCGCGAGCAGATATTAAGGAATGAGGGTCGGTAGGTTGGTCTTTGGCTCGGGCGAGCTTTTTTCGGTGGTTGATTGCGTTGAAAGGGTAGGCGGGAAAATATTGCCAGTTTGCCAGGATTTCTTTGGAAATAGGTAGCAAAATGATCAAATCACGATCGATGGGTGATAGAGTGTGTGAAAACGAGAGAGTGGCGAGAGAATGAAAGGAGAGAAATTGCGAGGATTATTGGAGCGAATGTGTTGTACGGGGCAGTTCTCACGCTTTTGACTTGAGGGAAGGAGAGGGGAGCGGTGTGAATTTGGGAGAGAGAGAGAGAGAGAGAGAGAGAGATCCTGTGAAGTTGAAGAGTTGAAGGGAGAGGACGATGACTAGTGACATTTAGCACACGAAGGTAGAGGTGTCGATATTCGCAATTTCTTTGAAAATTTAAGAGGAAACTCACGATTCGGCTTCGGTTTGAATAAAATAGAGTACGTTCAGTGGAAAATGTATAAAAACATATAAAAAATGACGTTTTGTTTGAAACTCTCTTCATTTCGCGCAGTCTCTCGACCGGTGAGAGTGTGTGCGAAATGAAGAGAGCGGAGCCAATAATTCATCTGAATTTCAAATTTCACACTGTGAAATATGCAGTGGGTGGACAAAGAACTCTCGTTTTGTGGTACAAACAAACAAGGAACGAAAAAAGAGAAAGAAGAAGAATGAAATGGGTGGAATTTCCGAGTCTCTGGGGACGGGAAAGCGGTAGATCAGCGAGATTGGACTGTCTCGCAAAAAAAAAGAGAGAGAGAGAGAGAGAGAGAGAGAGACTTTTCACGACTGGAAGTCTGATTTGATTGAAATTGTGCAAAAAACAGAGATAAAGGGCAATTTGGTTGGCTCGAATTTCTCCAAAAAAGGGCATTTTCCACGTAGATTGCCCGCTTTTGCTCGCGGGCAATGATAGAGCGAGTGAATTATTGGCCGAGCCTATTGTGGATTGGAGAGAGAGAGAGAAAGAGAGAGAGAGAGAGAGAGAGAGAGAGAGACGGAGAGATAGACTTCCGAATCTGGAGTGGTGAGCATACATAAACACGGAAATACGAGAACGGGTTGGTTGTTTTACGATTTATGATGATTTAAATTTCTAGTACTTCTCAGTTTCTTCAGAAATTTAACGTAAAATTGTACAAAGTAGGTCACGGGAGACAGAAAAGTAGCGAAAATGAAGGTAATGATCAGAAAGAGTGAAAAATAAGAGCGAATATGTTCATTATTTTCTTTTTTCCTGAGAGAATTTTTTTTTCAGAAGCCCAAGCTGCGCAAACTTTAAGGGAAAATAAAAAAAAGAACTTTTCACATATTGTTTTCCACTTTCCACCTATGGATGTGCGCATTTCTTTAAAAAATGCAAAAGGTAATTTCCGCTTTTGCGCAATTTTTCTCACTCTTGACCCCTCACTGGATGAGCTTTGAGTGATCTCTCAAATGACGTCTCTCTCTCTCTCTCTCTCTCTCTCTCCTCTAAGGTGTTTGTGTGCGTGTGTGTCTGATAGTGTCACCATGACACCAGCGCGGTGAGAGAGCATGTCAAAGTAGGAGAGCGCAGAGAAGCAGAGAAAGTGACGAGAGAGTGTGTCGAATGGAGAGAGCGGTGGGTGGTACGGTAGGATATTGTAGTGAGATGTGAAAAGGCGAGTAAAACGAGGAGAAAAGAAAAAAAGAGAGGAGAAAAAGGGAAAAGATGGAAAAAACCGCCGTTTTGTGTATAGAAGAGACATGATGCCCGTTGTTTTGGTGTTCTCTCTCTCCTTTTTGCGAGGGTGGAACCAAATAGTGCCGCGCCACGAAAGAGAGAGAGAGAGAGAGAGAAATCTCCAGAAATAAGAGTGTCTATTTAGCAGAAGGAAGAAACTTCTAGAACTAAGATATAAATGTAACTTGAAGCGATAGGGTGTACGAAACAGGGTGTACGACATTCAAGAAAATGCGAGCTGTGAGAGTCTTTGAGCAGAATCTCTCGCTTTAGCACTATCTCTCTCTCTCTCTCGCTGTCCTGCGAAGACGTTGAAAGAGAGAGAGAGAGAACGGGTGTGGCCAAACAGGCAAAAGACGGAATAGAGCAGTAGAAGTAGTAGCAAACAGGGGGTACGACTAGACTCACGTCCCTTGTCCTCTCCTCTTCTCTCAGGTTACTAGAGGAAGTGAAAATTACTCGAAAACCGGTCAAATTTGATTTTAAAATGCGATTACTATCTTTGTATTTTACATTGCTTTTCTAAATACAAAACCCACAAATGTATGAGGTAATTCTTGCTAAAAAAATCGTTTTTTTTTTGTTTTGAAATGTTTTACCACTGAGAAGCAAGTACTTATTTCAATCAGTTCATTGCGATCTATATTTAAGATAAGAAAAACACATAAATTCAGGTGGAACTTTTCTCAATTTCGAAAAAAAAGAGGTGAGAGCTCTTCCGGAAATAGGAATAGTCCATAGTGGGGGAGGGAAGGGGGGATAATCAAGGTTTCAATGATTCATGCGAAATCGGATCCTCCCGAGGCAGCTCTCTCTCTCTCTCTCTCTCTCTCTCTCTCTCTACTCCCAGAGAGTGTAAAGATGCCTGGTGCATAAAATCTGAGCGACTCTCTCCATTTCGCACGCTCTCTCGACGTCCTTTCTGCTTCTCTCGCAGCGCTCTCCTCCTTTCCCGTAGTCTCTCGTCCACGTCAACTCCAACAAAACGCAGACATTATTGAATGGAAAGAGCGAAAGAAGGGGGAAAGTGTAAATTGGCAAAAAATGGAGGGATATTGAGAAGGGAACTCCTAGTTCACAAACAATTCGAAATAATAAAACGTTCCGTTGATATCAAACAATACGGAAGGCGACACATGATTCCAAACCTACAGACCAGGGTTAGGACGAGAGAGTACGCAAAAGTGAGAGAGTCCCTCTCGATTTCACACGCTCTCTCACTCCGAATGCCTTTCTGGAAGGTTGACATGTCTGTGGAATGATGTGGCGAGAGAGCGTGTGAAAACAAGAGAAAGGAGATAAGAGAGTACACATACCCCAGTAGTCTATTTGTTAGTACGTATCCTATCAAAGCTTCAATAGACAGGCATACTCGTCACACATTAGGAAAACATATAGCTGTTCAATTGATCACCTTTTTTGTTTGAAGTTATGATATTTAAGAAAAATGAAAAAAAGAAATTCGAATGAGGTAAAATATGCACAAAATATATTAAAATTAATAATAACAATTATTAAAATAAATATATAATATTTTGGCAGTTGCACACCAAAGACCGCTCACTTTTTCTCCTCTGGACTTGGCAGACCAACAAAAAACGAAAGATGAATGGGGATCTCTGACACATTCCAGGTAGATCAACATCCGCCCTCTCTCGCTCTCTCTCTCTCTCTCTCTCTCTCTTCAAATGAAGCACGTCATAGGGAGTATTCATGAGAAGAGACCAGACACATCATTGCACAGCGCAGTCAAACTTCCAGAAAGGGGTCAGGGGCGAGAGAAAAAAACAGAGAAACTCCAGAGATCATTTTTTGGCATTGTGCCAAGTTTTAGAGTCGGAAATCGCATCTTGATCGCTTTTAGGGGGGAAGAGAAGAAATTGCTAACGAGTAGTACAAATTCATAAACAGTCGTCCAAAATAATAAAACGTTCCGCTGAAAAAGCACAGTACGCAAAGAGAGCATGATAAAACACGGAAGACGCAGCAGTATAGACAGATAATATGCACAAAAATAGTGCATTTCATGTATTACAAATTGAAAATGATACATTCATGAAATGGCCTACTGATGGTGTACTCTCTTTCTGTACATCGTCGTCCCGCTTTGCCACTCGGACTTTTCAACGCACGATGTGCGCCGGATTCCACAAGCTGCGCGCCAATCTATTTGCCGGACCTGGCTTTTCCGTTCGAGACCTTTCAACAGAACGCGCGATGTGCGCCGGATGGACGTAGGGTAAGACGCGCGACGCGTCGAACCCTACACCCATCCGGCGCACATCGCGCGTTGAAAAGTCCGAGCATGCTCTATCGCAGCCGTATCTGTTGTTTAGGAGCGGAAAGTTATATTATTTTGGACGAGTGTTTGTGAATTTATAATATTTCGTACCGTTGCAATATGGACTAACGACCAACTACTACATCGCGCGGGTTTCTACGCGTGAGATATTTGAATCCATATCTGAAAGCAGTCTCTCTCTCTCTCTCTCTCTCTCTCTCTCTCTCTCTCCCTCTCTCTCTCCTCCCTTTCTATCTCTCATTTTTCGTGTCAAAACAATTAGTATTCGCACATTTTCGCCGGCGAAGACTGGAGAGGAGAAGAAGAGAGAGAGAAAACGGGGCTTATTTTTGTCCCCCCCTCGGATGAGAGGTTCGTTTCCTCCCTTTCTCGTTCTCTCTATGTCTCTATGTCTCTCTCTCTCTCTCTCTCTCTCTCTCTCTCTCTCTCTCTCTTTCTCGCCGGAAATTCCCGCTGGTTCCGGAGGTGTCGAGATAATACCATGATGTAGACAATGCTAATCTTTCCTCTGTTCGTCCCCTATTATTTAAGGCAAATATATAAAAGTATTACTGAAAACATATTCCTAAAATGGCCAGGACGAACTATCTAAATTGATTAGTTAATTAGCGCAATAATTAAAGTATTGCGGCTTGAATTGAGAGGCGACATCAAAGGGGAGGGAATGAGAGAGAGAGAGAGAGAGAGAGAGAGAGAGAGAGAGAAGAGCGACACACGTTTCCGTCGTGCCAAAGAATAGCAGTTAGTTAGACGGAGGTCCGAAGATACGATTGCGGAGTGATGACGTAATAGAGAAGAAATTGCATGGCATTGGCGTAACCAGCATGAACTTATTAATGAGAAACACAATTTGTAGCCGTGAAAAGACTTGAAGGAATCTCATTTTTCGAGTAAATATTGTAGTGAAATTGAGTAGTGATGACGCAATCGGACTATTTTGCTTTGGTGATCAATGTGGTAGGAGGGGGAAGGAAGAAAGACAACAGAGAGAGAGAGAGAGAGAGAGAGAGAGAGAGAGAGAGATCGACGGTAACCATGTGGATGAGGCGGACTGATGACGCTGCAATACATATTGCATAGTGATGACGGGATCTTGCACAAAGTAAAAAAAAACATTTTTGAAAACCCAGGAATTATTGTGGTAGGCAATTAGACAAATTACAGTGCAGCAAAGGGGCGGGTCGGAGCGGTCGCACGACCTGCGGTTGCAGCAGCTGCAATCCCCACTAAGTGCTGCGCCCTCCATCATTCTCCGCAGAGGGAAAGGGAGAGGGGCGGAAATGCGCGCGCGAAAAAACGCGGAAATGGGGCCAATTTCAGCGGGCGCTGAGCGTTTCGTTGACCCCCTTTGTGGGGTAGGTCAAAAGAGCAGAGAAACTGCACTGAATACGAAATGATGCAAGAACAAGATAGACAACTAGAGAAATAGTGAGAGAGTGGACGAAACAGGGAGGATCAGGCAGTGAGAGGTTTTCTTGTCCACAGTCCACCTACCTGAGGAGCAGAAAAAAAAGGAATCATGGTGCATGTAAAATATCAGCAAAATTTTCAATTCAAAATCAACCAATCTTGCTAATTTCCTTTCCCAAAATTCACAGAATTTGCGGCAACATGCGGGCTAGGGTCTCCCTTTTACACTTTGAAAAGCACCGAGGCCACTTGTAGTTTTTCTCCGTACATTCCTCTTTTCTTTTTATCTTCATTTTCGAAATTATTTACAGATTAGAAATTTAGTTATCGTACACAGCAATGGTAATTCAACATCTACAAAATGTTCGAATGTTTGAATAACAATAAGAGACTTCGACAAGTTGCATCGTAACACATCGTTCCACAGGCCGGTCAACCTTCCAGAAAAGCCTTTGGAGTGATAGAGTGTGCGAAATCGAGAGGGACTCTCTCACTTTTGTACACTCTCTCGCTCCAACCCTGGTCTGTAGGTTTGGAATCAAACTTTTCAACGTCCCGACTAGTACAACTTTGATGTCTCTCGTTTTGAGGGACTCGCAATGAAAAGAAGAAGAAGAGTGAAGACACAGCGAAGGGAGGGGGAAGGAGAGGGGGAATATGACATCGCTCTCGCTCTCTCTAATATAAAAGTGCTGCCGAGTAGGCTGCGGCGCGTCTGCGCCAATTGGCTCTCTCTCTCTCTCTTTCTCTCTCGCACCCATGTCTCCTCTCCGTGTGAGAAGCTATCGATTGGGCGTCGGGAGGAGGAGGGGGAGGGGGACAACCCCTGAGGCAGGCTACTCCTCCCCTAGAGGTGGGAGGGGAGAATTTAGACTGAGAAGAGAGAGAGAGAGAGAGGCTTGAATAAATTCAGAGAGTACGTTAGCGCATTCAACTTGTTGATGCAAGCAGAAGATAGAGGGAAGAGGGGGGAAAAGGAGGAAGGAATTGACAACTAAGGACCGATGCGCAACATAAGTTGGATACACATGTGATAACATTCGATTCTATTTTGGAATTGTTTGGAAAATAGACCAAAGTTTGCCAGAGTTAAATGTATCCAAGCATTATTTCGGCGGCATATTCAGCATTCGGAATGGATTAGATGTGTTGTATGTGTTGTTGTAGAAAGGAAAATGTAAAAAAAAACTAACAAAAAAATTTCACACTTTCAAGACAGTGTGAAATTTTCCGCAGGAAAAGGAAGTGGTTCGATATGTATGGCATACTTTTCCGAAGATTGTAATAAAATAGTTAAAGCGAGAGTCAGAATTTTAGAAACCTCATTGTACTGTGTACAATTTGTTAGTCGACGACGGGTCTCTGCCACACTACGAGCGCGAACTCTCTAGCATGCGCCTATCTAGTAAATTTGGACTTATATTCAAGAGCGTCCGCTCTCTACTCTCCTCATTACGCGCACTATTTCGCCGACTTTCGAAGAGAGTCGAGTTCACTAGAGAGGCACATGTTAGAAAGTTCGCGCTCTGTGCATCTACTATACCGACAATGAACGACGCACCACATACGAAGATCATACCCCTCTGGCGTTATAATTGGGTATTACAGTACCAGCATGTTCCTCATGAACACTCTTCGACCATTTGTGCTGGTTCTTCTAGACCCGCTTGGTCAGTAAATGTGACCATAGGGCGGCAGGCACCCAATAAAACGGGGGCATGACAAATGCGCAACTAGCTCGTTCTACTGCTCTAATGCTGCGCAAATTTCATGGGGTGCAAGATGCACATCAGTTTTATGCACCCTTTCATAACTTTTTTCCTAGTGAAGCTACAACTTCCAAACTTTATACAGGGCCCAATTAAAAGGAAAATGTTCCAAACGTGGCTTGCAATCCCTGTATCAAGTTTGGAAGTCGTAGCTTCACTAGGAAAAATCTTATGAAAGGGTGCATAAAACTGATGTGCACCCCATGAAATTAGCGCGGCATTACTCGCTTTGAAATGGTTGTACAGATTTACGTTGTAGCTCATTCGACTCCAAACGTTATGCTCACCCAAACCCACTGTGAATTTTAAGTGAGCGCGGAACGACATTTGCGCAACGATTTCAAACTGTCACTAAGAAATAATGAACATGCAGAGTCGATCTCTTATGGTCAGAGCATATTGTCGCTGAAGTTTTGAATCAATTTATAAAGATTTAATAAAAGAGTTATTCGCAGTTACGCGCTTTTGTCGTTGCGCTTCTGTCATGCCCCAATAAAACGGCGAAGAGTACCCGAATTTTGGCATTCTCAAGGCCCGCTTTGAAAAAAACCCCTATCCACATTTTCGATTTTGATAGAAAAAATGGAAAACCCAGCCGACATTCCTGCATTTTAATGATTAATTTTGAAGAAGAAAATCTACCCACATTTCAACTCTTTCCAATCCATCTTGTCGAGATATGAATGTGACCTTTTTCCCACCCCGAACAGATCATGATGAACGAGAAGGCAGTACGGTGGGATCAATCAATAAATCAATTTATCATATCACGCGGTAGTCGCTCAGATGAGGATGGGTCGGTAGTCTTCATAAGTTGCATTCCACCAGTTCGCGCCGATTGCTCTCCTTAGGCCATCTCTCCATCTTGCTCTTGGCTGATCTGGGGGACGAGTTCTACTGTAGGGGGTCCACACAGTAGTCGCTCTGCACCATTTCTCTGTGTCCATACTCCTCACTTTCAATGCACGGTGGGAGAGCCGATATTAAGCAGGTAAAAATATTTTACAGAGGAATTATTACTTTTTGTGTGTATTGGATCAACGATAAGGTTCAAAAGTGACGAAATTATCTAATTTGTAGGGGAATCACCATAATTTCGCACAGAGCTGCGAGCCATTGTGCCCACGTGCGTCCTTTCATTGTTCCTGAACAATCGATAAATCAATTTATCATGACAATGCATTGATTGAATTGAGCAGACAATGTAAATGTAACAATAGTCGATCGATTTCCTCCTCTTCATTCTCTCCTCATTCTCTCCCCTTTCGCTCATGAGGAGTGGTCAATTGCTGTTGTTTATTTTTCTCCTGGCGTTTAACGCCGACGCCCAAGCCCCCGACAGTACGTTTACTTGCTAAGTAATTATCGATTAAGGTAGCTAAGTAATGAACTAATTACCATGTTGCCAGATTGCCTGGTCATAGCGGCGAATGGTTGCCCTTTCGAGGATAAAAACTTTTCTTGCGAGTATCTCAAGACGACTGATGATGCGTCCAAAAAAGCCATATGCGCTCACAAATTGTGGTGAGTACCGTAGTGTAGGAGTACTGTAGTATTCGATTACGGTAGTGTTGGGATACTGTAGGAATGCGAAATACTGTGGTATGAGAGTACTGTAGTATTGCGTGTATGAAGGAGTGGTGCAGTTTTGTATCTTTTGCCGCGAAATCTGATCTAATCCTATTCTCGGTCCTAAAATAGCCTATTTCGACCTGAACGACCGGTCGGACTCGATATTATCGGTTATAATAACGCGGGATGACTTTACGGCTTAATAGGTTGTTGTTGGTATCCATTGTTCCACACACTTTCGGAAACATAAAATGACGGGGTCATCGTGTTTCGACACTTCTTCCATTTACCAAAAAAGTGCCATATTGTCTCCCCACCATTTGATCTATCTGGGGTGGGGGTGAATGAGAGGCGACCGATAGATTCACCCAGTGAGATCACGAATGAGGATTCCATCCCGGGTTGCTTTGTCCTATGATAATTCTCACTCATAAAAAATTGACCTTTTATCGATAACTTATTGTGTATACTGTATACCGAGCTATATGGGGGTTTCCGACTAGAGAAGCGCCTGTTACTCCACCCATGAATCATGAGTGTACGCTTCCCCATAAGAGTTGTTTGGGGCGGCGTGTAAGGGTAATGGTTACAAATGTGTTTGGGGATGGGTCCACCAAGCCCAAAGTGGCGTACTGTAACTTAAAACCCTGGATCCCGCAGCGAAAACAATCTACCGTAATCCTTCCTACCATAACCCGCGAAATACGAAATTAAGAATACTGATCCGGAGACGGTCTCTGGTCATTCTCTGCCAGTAGTACCACTAGTGCAGCTGCGTCTACCAGTAGTACCACCAGTTACTGAGGCGGGGAAACCGTAGACTCATCTCACCAATGGTACCACCAGTTCAGTTGACACTCTCTAGGTGAATTGGCGCACTCGAGAAGCGCGCAAGCGATGCGCATGTGCGGAAATTCACATTTCAACGTTATCTGCAATTGTTTGACTGGTTTATCGATTTTCCCGTCTTCTTGCTTTAACTCTATCTAATATTCGGATACTCCATTTGATCAACAGCGTATTCGAAAAGGACGTGAGTTGGTTCTACTTCTGCCATGATGAAATAATTTTTTAAAAGATTGATCTACCGCTCCTTTTCAATAGAAATATGGAGGTTTTCCATATAAATATGTTGGAACTATCTTCTCAGAATGCAGATCAGATCGTTTTGTTTAAAAAATTGCCGTTCAGTTGCTGCTGTAACGTTTCCGGAGATATACTCTCAAAACAGATGCAGGCAACCTTTTTCGGCTAAAATCGTCGCATTTCGGCACTTTTTTTTCGAAAGGCTGGAAAATACACGGCGTTTTGGCACCATTTCTTTTGAATATTTCCGTGTGGGAACCCGGGCTCGCCCTGCTAAGTGTGGTAAAGTGCCAACATGCAAACCCTTTCACTTCCTCTCGTCTCTCGGCCTATCGATTAGATATGACGAGAGGCACTCTCTCTCACTGATCTACCTCTCTGCCTCACCCCACTGGTGTACTTTTTATATTGCTTTTTTTATTATTCCGTTGTCTTAACTTAAAGAAGGAGTGTCAGCTAAATATCTTGGCACGATTACCCTGAGGGAAGAAGGCGGAATACTTTAAGAGAGACTATCTGACAGGGTCAACATAGTCTTGGCACTGGGTCAAATATTCGATATGAAACTGACAACGCTATAAAATAGTGTATTACGTGAGGGTTACAACTACACTCAGAAAAAAGTCTCTAAGTGAAAGTGTCTCTAGGTTGTCAAGTGACAGGTCTCTTAGTGAAAGTCACTAGAAACTAGTGACAGTTCACTAGTTTCTAGTGAAAGTCACTAGTTTCTAGTGAATGTTCACTAGTCAGCCGCGCGCCCCCTCCGGACTAGAGACTTTACACTTACCTGTAAGTGAAATGTCTCTTATGTCAGCTCCGCCGCCAAAGCTTGCCGCCTATTTTCATTGTGCCTATGTTCCTGATCGATAAACGGACGTCAATCATTATCACCACGTTACTGTGTTGTTTTAATTTATTTCGATGTTTTCGATGCTCATTTTACCCCGTGTTATCCATAATTGTCACAGTTTTGATAATTACGCCCCGATATTCCAGGGCTACGACGACTAGCTTTGCGGCACCGCGCGCTCTTCCCTACTGGATCTTGATGGATTTGGAGGTGTGTCCTAATTAATCTTCATCAGATATTTAAACTCGAAATAAGTGACTTTGTAACCGTGGTGTACTGTAAGTGCGGTGCTGGATTGCACGGGACCACCAATCCCCATCGGACTCTTTTGGGACCTCTCGAACTGCGGGTCCAGCACGCTAAACCGCCCCCCACTCTTGCTTTTCTAGTTACAGTACTGTCAAATTGGGACCTGCATTATTTAGTCGACCGTCGCTGGTCAAAGTTGTATAGTAGAAGATTCCACATTCATGTACTCATTACAGGCTATTCGTGGTGGGTCTCGGACAAGAATGAGGGAGGATCTCGCGACAACAGCTGGTAACGCAATAACATCAAGATCTACGGAAGCAAGCGCCAAATATTGATTTATTATTGTAGATGATCACTGTATTAATTGCTTCGATTGATATTGATTCATTGTTGTGATAAAGCCTAATAACTCAACAATAGATAAGTATTCGTTATATCACATTTCAAGTACAGTACCCAGTGGAACCAGAATGGGCGGGGCCAGTACCGTACGGAACCCAGTGGAACCAGAAAGGGCGGAGCCTACCGGAGCACGGCTGCAAGGGACGGCGTAAGTGAAAAGTCTCTTAGAGACTCCTGTCACTAGCCTGTGAGTGAAAGTTCACTTAGAGACAAAAGTCTCTTACAGGTAAGTGAACGTTCACTTTGTGTCCTGATCCTAGTGAAGTGTTCACTTACCTGTAAGAGACTTTTTTCTGAGTGTATGCCATTCAGGAAGCTCAATGACGCGTCTACGCCTCAGGGCAAGACAATATCTAGTTGTGACGTCACAAATCATTTTCGCCAATTCGCAACGAATCTTCTCGATTAATAGCGCGATCAATAGCCCATCAAAATACAAGTATATTTTACTTTCGGAAGTTTTTTGATTGCTGTTCATGCAAATTAGGTATTTGCAAATTTCGATTTTGCACGCAAATTTCAGTGCCGTGTTAGGCCCTGGAAATTTTATACTGTTTCTATTTAATCGCTGAAATGGTGTGCACAAACTATGAGAAAGTGAAAATTTAAAAGTTGCCCGAAGGAAGTAAATTCGTGAAAAGTGTGGCTGAAACTCAAATAAAATCAGTTATCGATAGCTAAATTTTGGTAAAATTACGGTACGTAATCAAATATATTTGCTCAAGAACGGTTCGTTTTGAATTTCTTCGTGTTTTGCGTTACTCTGCAATGATATCGTACATGTCAGAGAAATCGGAACAAGTACCGAGCAGTACCGTACAATTGGCTACGATTGAAACATTGCGAATACAGGGTTTTAAATCTTGATTTTATGCTCATTCGATATCCCTTCCCCGATTAGCGGAAAACGACTCGGATTGTCTCGGTGAAATATCGCTTGAAATCGATAAATCAGTGTCATGCGTGTGCCACGTGTTTTGTGTAGTGCGCAAATTGCCACTGCCAGCGCGCTTTCAGTTCGCGATTCGATAGGCCCGGCGACTTTTTAGCTCACGTTTTATCGATCTCTAGAGACATTTCACCGAGACAATCCGAGCCGTTTCCGGCAAATCGGGGAAGGGAAATCAAATGAGCATAAAATGAAAATTTAAAACCCTGTATTCGCAATGTTTCAATTGTTGCCAATTGTACGGTACTGCTCGGTACTTGTTCCGATTTCTCTAGCATGTACGATACTAATGTCATTGAAGTTCGAATTAAAAGAAAAACATTCAAAATTCAAAATATTTCTGAAATGCTATTTTGCGGCGTACAGTATATTTGCCAAAATTTAGCTATCGATAACTGATTTTATTCGAGTTTCAGCCACTCTTTTTAGGGACCACCGCGTAAAATTGAAAGTTATTCCTAAAATTACATTTTTGTTGCATTTTGGGTAATAAGGAGTGCAGAAACACGATAGCGTTTCCACATTTACCAAATATTGCCATTTCACCGAGTATCAGACAAGTTCCTAAGCCCTGCCCTCTGTGGTGTAGTCACCCCAGAGAATTCGTGCCGCATCGTTGCGCCATGAGTTCGGTGGGGCAACGACAGTAAGTTGGGTCAGACATTTTCGTTTTGACAGTTTTCTTGACATTTCCTGGGATTATTCTGACATTTACAGTGAGTGTGCAGTTCCAGCTGCTCGTGTTGAGTCATTAATAAATACAAAATCAATTTTTACAGGCTTTATAAATTGAAACTAGTTTATGATCGGTAGCTACAGTATTCAACTCACAAGCTTTGAAGTCAAAATAAATAAGGTTCGCTCACACGGATTTTCCTTATTTCTTGCTCATAGTTGCATACAACATCGAAAAATATATAAATGAATTAGTTTCGAATGCGCACTTCTTGAAACATTAGTTATTCAATGTAATAATAAATCACCAAACTTCGAACAGGATTTAAAACATGTTCGCTCACATCGATTTTTCTTATTTTACTTCTGCTCTTTGTTCGCCATAAGAACTTTACACTAAGCAAGAAAACTGGAATGCGCACCCCCTAATATTCGAAATATCATTCAAAAACTGTTTTTCGGTGCAGATTTGAATTTCTGTCTTTTCGTACTTTTCGTTGGCTCTGATTTTGGAATTTCCGGTTCGGTGGTCCCTACACTCTTTTCCTGAATTTACTTCCTTCGGACAACTTTTAAATTTCCCCTTTCTCACAGTTTGTGCACACCATTTCAGCGATTAAATAGAAACTGTATAAAATTCCCAGGGCCTAGCACGGCACTGAAATTTGCGTGCAAAATCGCAATTTGCAAATAAAAATAACTAATTTGCATGAACAGCAATCAAAAAACTTCTGAAAGTAAAATATACTTGTATTTTGATGGGCTATTGATCGCGCTATTAATCGAGAAGATTCGTTGCGAATTGGCGAAAATGATTTGTGACGTCACAACTACAGTCAAAATGACATATACCTAACTCCTTATTTCTGAATATATAACTCTTTTTTTTTGGATCGTAATCTAAAGAATTCAACCCCACTGGTCACCCCTACATACAGTCAAAATGACATATTATGAACAAAATGCTATAACTTTTTATAAGTTATTATAACTTTTTATAACTTTTCATTTCAGTATGTTCCCGTGAACGAAATTATCTGTTGTTTTGGGAAAAGGTTCCTGTTCAGAATCGAATAACTTCTGTCCAAGGAATTATCGAAATATTTATTGTGAAGAAAGTTATCGCCGATAAAAAATATAATTACGAAATAGAGAGTAGAGCCGGGGCCGGAAAATCTGGCCGGGAACCGGAAATAAAAGTCTTAATTTTCCGAGGAATACTAATTCTTACCGTAATCTTAAAGACCTTTTCCGGTTCCTAACTTTCTTCACAATAAATATTTCGATAATTCCTTGGACAGAAGTTATTCGATTCTGAACAGGAACCTTTTCCCAAAACAACAGATAATTTCGTTCACGGGAACATACTGAAATGAAAAGTTATAAAAAGTTATAATAACTTATAAAAAGTTATAGCATTTTGTTCATAATATGTTATTTTGACTGTACTGTAGCTCCTGCATTCTCAAAATGTTTAGCGGCTGCAAAATTAAAAAAAGGCATTAGTAACGTGAAAATAAGTGTTTTGCAATTGATTCGACTATGGCGAGTATCCGTGAGGACGAATCAGAAGAAAGAAACGCAAAAATATTACGGAATCATCCCTTTTGAGATTCAACAGCCGCTAAACAGCGTATTTTGCCAGCCTGCCGCAAAAAAGCGCCGAAAAGCGCACTTGCATATTTTTGTGTCTTGCGTTCTGAGGGTAGAGGAGGAAATAACTATTTTCGCTTTTATTGAAGGAGATATTTCTATTCGTCTGAAGAAGGTTAATAACCTCAGGGTGAAGCTCTACTAGTCATCAAACCGTCTTTATTGTATCATTTAATAGCGAAACTTGACTAATAAAGGATATTCGTTTTGCTCGATTTCACTACTACCAGTGAACCAGTGAGTTGAGTGACCAGTGAGTGAGTGCTCACAAAGAAAAAACTCTACGGAATTAGAATTTTAGCTAGAGTTTCAAACTCTCGCTCCAGGCATATGGAGTTTCGTGCTCTAAATATTAGAGTTTCCAACTCTAATGGGCTGACTCCGCCCCCTTACGCTCCCTCCCCCTCTACCGTAATCCAGTTCAAGTAGAGCGCATGCCGTGTCAGATTCATGACTTCCGTTCATTTCACCGGTACAGGATACCGTAATACTGTTGATATTGTGATCTAACTGGGTACTGTGTATAACGAAGAAGCTTTCAGCCACGGAAATGGGTATGTTACACTATTTTATCAACAAACAAAAACCGAACAGAACGAAGTGAATAAATAATTATAAAAGTAAATCGGGTGATATGGAGATGAAGAGAGGAATCTCCGGAGGGGAGAAGATCGCCTGCAAAACACTAGTGAAAATTCGAGCTTTCGATCGATTATTACTATTTCGTAAATGTTCATAGAACTAGCTAGCATGTGCGCACCTAGAGAACCACATGAGTTTACTAATCAATAATATATCTGTAAAACTAAATGGATCACAACGCATTTGGCGCATATTTGAGCGGCTAGAAAACAAGTCTATTTTCCGCCCCGATTTCGCCTAGATAATGGTTCTCTAGCGCTTCACATCCTAGAAAGTTCTCATGCTTAGAGGCTAGCAAGCTTTTTACATGGACATATATTAAAAGTTACAAAAGATAAATCGATAATTTGAATAATTCTGGAATGAAGTCTATAAAATATTCGTGATTCAGTTTTTCCCGAGCTAGCAATAATAACAGCAATGGCTCACCGAGAAGATAGGACACTTTCCACTCTTGAATAATTAATCCGTATAGGAGGTAATTAATATAATCAATAATAACCTGAAACTCTCCACAGACAACCCCAACTCGTGCATGAGTGAGTGGGGGTTATCTGAGGCAATGTTACAAATTTAAACGAATTAGGCTCACCTTTTTCTATAAACCGATGATATATTTTATAATAATTTAGATAATTTTGTTTGAAATAGTATCTGAAAAGATTAAGATTACGGGATAAAGATGGAATACCTGCTGAACTGTTGAATAGTGTGAGTTGCGTAGAGGAAACCCCGACACCATCGTGAAATGAGACTGAAACGTAATGATCACTTTCATGTGAGTGGTACAGCGATGAGGTGGGATTATTTTTGTGCCATACATTGAATCAAGTCGATATCACCGTTGGTCAGCCGCTTAGAGCGCTTATAGAATGCTAAATTAAATTCGCCTGAGAGCAGCGATTCGGCCGATTTATGCCAGGAACAACCAAGAGCCAGAGCACAAACCTTGTTGTGAAGGTGCCGTCCTGCTTCTTATCACTCCTCTACAGCTCGGCAATCAAGAACAGTTGGGCCTGAGTATGGAATCACAAGCAAAAACCCGAACTTAGGAATTAATAGACTTGCCTCCGCCGAAAAACTGACCTATGAATGATCGGGGCTCCGAGAGCCGCTGTGAGTGGAGAGCAGTTGCGCGAAGGCGCTGACGTCATCTAGGCTACGCATATCGGGATTAAAGCAGCAAAGAAAGCTTGAAAACAATTTAAATACGAAAATTTTAATTAAGAGCGCAGGTTGAAGGAAATTCGTACAGTATAGCTTCCGAGTTCAACTACGCGTTGTTCCAGGTCATATTTCTGATTCGTCGTTTTAGATAATTAATATCGATAATATTTTTACATTTAAATAGCATCATAAGAAGCTTGTTCATATCCACGTCTGCGCAATATCATAAAAAATGCAAACTCTGGCACTACTGCTGTGTTTGGGACCAGCCACTCTTGAATGAGGGAAGAGACCAGAAATGAGAAGGATAGTAAATGTGGAAGGATAAATGAGTGACTCTACAGGTAGAATGAATGGCTGGTCCCAAACACAGCAGTAGTGCCCAAACTCTAAGAGAGCAATCGATGGATGGACGGTAGTCGACGCTCGCGGAGACCTACATACCTTGAAAGTGCTGCGGGCAATCTCTCTTATCGCGAGGGAACTAATTCGACAGTCAAAACATAATGAATAGCCTTAAAACAGCGAAATAGGTAGATAAAATTATGAAAATGTCGCGATCCGTGAGCCGGCGCGATTAGAGTTTGAAACTCTAATGTCTTAGAGTTTGAAACTCTAATGTATTAGAGTTTGCAACTCTAGGGGACTTTAGAGTTCGAAACTCTAATTTTCTAGAGTTTTGAAACTCTAAAAGTGGTTAGAGTTTCAAACACCTAGAGTTTTTTCTTTGTGAGTGAGTGAGTGAGTGAGTGAGTGAGTTGAACCAGTGAGCGCACCAGTAGATTGTCGGGCATAGGAAACCTGTATACCAATATTAGAATAGACTCCGCCCACAAATCTATCGTCCCACCTTTTCGCCCTTCCCTGTTGTATGCGAAACTCATGGTTTTTGAACTCTAGCGCGGCTCTTATGGAGAGAGGGCATTGTCTAGTTGGAAAATGCAGTAATTAGTTCGATAAATGATCGAATATCTTTATGGTGAGCATTATATTCGTTTATCTTAGAGGTCGACCACTAGAGCTTCGAATTTGTTTAATGGATTCAATTAAAGTTTTACAGATCAAAAAGTGGGTTGTTTTCAAATTTTATAAAAATTGAAAGATCCATTTCAGGGCGTCGGATATAGAGACCGTACACTTTTCAAACACTCGCCTCACTCGATGGACCGAAATCCACAGTCTGGCTTGTGTCAATAACGCCTGGCATGTAAGCTACCTATAATCCGCCTGCGGGTTACTGTATTCATGCATTCAATATTGATTGTTCTCCAGATTCAAACAGCCGCGAATGGTGCCCAGGAGCTTCTCGGGCTGCATAGGTAACCCGGATTACCGTACCCCTGAACTATCGTATTTCCTCCAGAGCGACTAAATTGATCACTTTCAGAAGAGTTATCTGCTCAAACAATGACGTATTTGCTCCTATATTTTCCATGGACGCATTCAGGAATTTGAGAGGGTGATTGCTATTTGAATTTATTAATTATCAAGAAATATGTTAGTGAGCTATCGTGATAGATTGCAGGAGAAATCGTAATTTCGGAACAATTTTGAAAAAAAAAGTATATTTTGAATTCGATCAAAACCCAGGACGCGAGAATCTTACCGTTCCGGTACTAGCTTCCCGAGAGGGCTTATAAGAAAATATCGGCTTCAATGACGGAATCATGATAACTCAGCTCATACTAGATATAGATCGGAGGCATTGGGCCTAAAACGCGTTCTCTGTATTTAAAGAAGGAGTAACCTCAAAAATAGAATCTCAAACTAATGATATTACTCGATTTCTCCTGTGAACGATAGCAGAAATCCAAAATTTGAGACCTCTATCTTTTCTCCGAGCCGAGATATCGGCGCGCAAAGAAACTACCGTCGCTAAGGGACAATCAGGGTCCAATGCCGAATACGGTAAAAGGGGCGTTCTCTCACGTGCGCGAGTAACCAAATCTCTCTGTCAACTTTCTCTCTCCTGCCGAATTTGCGTGCACTCTCTTCCCTTCCTTCCCTTGTCCCCCACAGGGAAGAGGGAGTGGAGGCAAGAGAGTGCATGCAAACGAGGGATTAGGGAAGGGGAGGAACAAGTGGAATCACCAAAAGCGTTACTGCGTTTAGCGGCGAACTCAGTTTGCGATGATTATCTTCAACCTTTGCTTACAGTACCCGCTTGTTCGCTAAGAAAATTTCCAGTCGGGAGTCGCGGACATTCGTCCTTCTTTAAGAGCGCAGTGAAAGACGGGGAAAACGGCACAGGTCCTTCAAAGTGAGCGCCATCAACTCTTTTTCACATGTTGTCTAGGGTGCAATGAAAATGAGAAGTTATGAGAATAGGGACGGGCGAGTGATTTTTTGAGTACGCGATTTGGCAGTACTACCTTCGATGCCGTTGGGTAGGTACCGCAGTCTCCGCCCACTTTTCGACACTTGTGGAAGCGCCGCTACAGTATACAAGGCGCCCACTTTCGAATTCTATCGCGAACTGAGTGAAGTACTCATTTTCAAAATTTATTTTTTGTTACTTCCTGCAGTTTATTTTTTATTTCTCTTGCGTTACGCGATTGTCTGCTAGCATTCCACTATATCGTCATTATAGGTTCCCGTTGGAGGGCTGGAATATCTTTTTTTGCGAGCGATCCAAACACGAATTTTTCAAACACTGTTCTCTCTAGATGCCGCATGATGCCGTTCTCTAATTTGAATACTATAATAATGTGTCGATTTTGGTACTTGAAACAGAACAGGAGCTAGGGGTGCGCAATGACGCGCAAAGCCTCAGCTTCGAAAATCATGAATTTCAAGTATCGCATTACCACCCATTTTCTTCTATTTTATTTATTTTTTCTTGCTATAGTTGAGGTCTAGGGTTCTTATATTTTTTAATATAATGGGTAGTGTCGACATCACACTTTACCTCGATATTGTTCATGCTCATTCGCGTTCAACCGCCAACGAGAATTTTGTAAAGAGATGTGTTTTCAAAAAAATTATAAATTTTCATACCATTTTCATTGTTTCTCAAGGGTTTGTGGAGCTGTTAAGGAGCACGAGTATATTGATTTGTGGATAAATAAAGTGAGAAGCTGCTCTGAATTGAAAAGATATTAACGAAAACCGTGCGTTTGCATTTTTAGAAAATATTTAGCAGCTTCAGCGCTGCATGTTCTTCCAAGATCTACTAGCGTACGACTAGTAGGAAGACATCCTAAGTTAGTCGGGAAATGTAGTTGAACAAAATGTACATAAACTGACAAAATATCACACGTACTCGAAAATGTATTCCTGTGATATTGTATGAATATTATTTCAAATACCATTGCTTCCACATACTGCATTAGTATTGGGTACTCGATTTATACATAAAACATAGGAAAAGAAAATTCATTTCATGAAAAATTCTCGAAATTTCATTTCGAGTTATGAATTTGACACAGATCTGACACATGGAACTCACCAAACCCCGCCCACTTTCATGTGTTTTTGCAACACATTTTCGAAGACGTTTTGCCACTTTGTTTTATTTTATTGACTATTTTAATTTTAATTAGTCGAATCAGCACAATTAAAACTATCATTCACGAGAAAGCTAGACTTTTACGCTCTATTTCGTTGTATGCGCTGCGGTCCCTACCGTTGGGTTGAAAATACCGTATACCACAGTTGTCAATTTCGCAATCACTTTTCTCGAATTTGGGCAGTCTATTTGGAAAATTTATCAATGTTATTGGATCGAGGATCATCAAAAGAATGGACAAAGCACGCGGTATTCACGGAACACTCAACAGAAACATAAATAAACGACTTAGAATATTGATGAATTTCAATTTATCGAGTTGAAGGCTAATTTCTTCAGGATCGGTAGAGTTCGCAGTGCAAAAAATGCAAATCAAATCAGAAAATCGATTGGAGCTGCCGATTTCGAGAAAGAGTTCGACAAAGTTTCGCATTTTATAACGGGAAATTCGCTTTTCTCTCATTTTCTCAAAATCCGCGGCGTGTTCACTCGAATACTTTTATTATGATGTGAATTATCGAATGTTTGAGCAATGTTGAGAAAACAAAGAGTGAACACGCCGCGGATTTCGAGTAATCGATCTTCGAAAATAGCTAAATGGAGGGTTACTGTTGCCCAGTTCAATCAATTCTTTATTTATTCGGTCTGCGACTTTTGATAGCGTACCTCTTCTTTGCATAATTTATTTTCCATTTATTGAAACACACTGAATGCAGAAATAAGCAGACAAAACTGTTCATAACAAGTAAACTGTTTTTTCAGTTTGCGATAGACGTGATCAAAACGTGAAACAGTCACTGCTCCACTTGAACCAATGACGTCGCGCAAGTAGTCACTCTTTTCAATCATTTTTCTTATTAATTAGACTTAATTAGCGAAAATGAAGTTGATAAGTCGAAATGTGATAGAATAAGCTATCGAATGATCATACTCTTGTAATTTATTTCATTCATCGGTGTGCAACCCGCCCGTCCCTATATGACACGTATCATCAGAGATTGCATGAAGCCGGGAACAACTTTCAAAAACATATTTTTGATTTCGATCAAACTTTTATGTGGAAGTATACTAGGGATGAGAATTCCATCAATCCGGGTCCCAGGTAGCAGAACCGGCTTTTAGGGATTTTCCGGCTCTAAAACCGGAATTTACGTAACTTCCTTTAAAAAGTAGCTAGAAGGTCGTCCTGGTGCTCAAAAAATTTGGAAAAATATCCTCAACAATTTATCTGTTGTTCTGATAAGAAAACGAAAAATAAATCAAACAAAAAAATTATAATTTTTATATTAAAAAGGCACAAAATTTTAAAGCGGAAAATGAAAGAGCAGGTCGACATTGGTTATATAAAAAAATAAAAATGGCAAAAAAGGGGGGTACCCATACCCGAAAAATCGCATCGAAACAAGGAAAACTTTGATTTTTCGATACAAATCTGACGTCTGAAGATATTTTCGGCTTTAAACACATTCAATTCGCCCTATATAAAATAAACAAACTATACGTGACAGTCTGGCTTATTTCTTCGAGATATTTACCCATCTGCGAAACTTTCCAAAAAATCGATTTTTTTGAAGAAAAATTTTTTCAAAAATTTTATGACTCAAATTTTTGCAAGCTATCATTCACAAAATACGTAGTTATTATTGAAAAAAAGTTGTTTGATTGAAGATGGTCCACCAAAACGAAAAACAAAGTTAATATTTAGGAAAAAACTAAACATTATTTCGAGAACTGTGTGATGTGTTTGTGTGAAGATAGGTGTCTTCGAAATTTAATAATCCATATCAGAATGAGTTATCTGGCCTATTTACACGTTGTCCGCATGATAGCTTGCAAAAATTTGAGTAATAAAACTAGCCGGGATGTGTTGAGGTTAAGAGACGGGATCGGTAAGATTCGACCATATTCGACCCTTTCCGGACGTGGCCCCCCAAAATGAGAGCTGGGGGCCCATACTCGGTTGGTTGGAAGGTGTCCACCCCGGATTGCACAAAACACCACTTTCTATTTGCCGGCTCTGGACTTGGAGAAATATGGGTTTGAGTGAAAAAAGGTCGAAAAATCAAAAATTCTCAAACTAAAAAAAATAAACATTATTTATTATTTGCGTTGTGTTTGGGGTATCCAAACACTGTAAAACTGATGTTCAGATCGAATTTCGATTGATTCCGATACCACTTTTTGGACTCAAAATTTTGTCCGCTTTAAATGTCCGTCATATTCCGCTTTAAAATTTTGTGCTTTTTTTAATATAAAAATTATAATTTTTTTGTTTGTTTTATTTTTCGGTTTTTTTATCAGAACTTTTTTTGTCCCCAATTACGACTTTTGGGCGCAACAGATAAATTGTAGAGGATATTTTTCCAAATTGTTTGAGCACCAGGACGACCTTCTAGCTAATTTTTAAAGGAAGTTACGTAAATTCCGGTTTTAGAGCCGGAAAATCCCTAAAAGCCGGTTCTGCTACCTGGGACCCGGATTGATGGAATTCTCATCCCTGGTATACTTCCACATAAAAGTTTGATCGAAATCAAAAATATGTTTTTGAAAGTTGTTGCTCAGGGGGTCTATTTTCATGCAATCTCTCGTGATATCTGTCATATGAGAATGAGAGTTCACGAAATTTCAATTTTTGAAAAAAAGATAATATCAGACACTATCTGACAGGATCTCAATACGCCTGTACTAGCCAAAAATTAGCCTATGCTGAAAAGTTGCCCTTTGAGCAAACTTGATGCGTAGAGAGTAAAATGGACCTTAAAAATGTTTCAGGTCAAACGGGGCTGTCGATGTTTCGATTGTTTATACATACGGATAAAAAACCCATATAAACATATATTTTCCGAAAGCTGACGCTGGGAATAGCATTTTTCTCGTTGTAAATTTTGGGATAGATTTTTTTTTGTTTTTTCCAAACATGCTACATTTTTATTACATTTTCGGAGTCAGCATAAAAAACTAGCATGGGTATATTTTTTTCTCTACAAATATATGTTTCCTGAAGCTGGTCGTTTGCCAAGTTTCTCGCATCCTGGGTGGGTAATCTTTTATAAAGTTGATCGAAATAAAAAAAATATTATTTTTAGAAAATTGTTCCGAGTCTGGTGATACCTCTTTTAAATTATATATATATTTTCAGAAAAAATGCTTCGACTTTGTCCGATTCGCCTGATTATTTGATGCTGTGGCACCATAATGAGTGATCAACATTAAAATGCGATCATGGCGTTAATGTGTTGACTACAAAAGGACACGCATGCGCGTCAGTATATGACGCCGTTTGCGTTAGGATCAACAAGGCGCTAGAATAGGTCAAAAATCGAAATGGCTCAAAACTTTGCTTGGGGAAACTGTTGATGCTGGTATGGTCGAATTCACAATAGGACCGCTTCGGGCGCCGGTATGGCGGCAGTTGTGCAACTTCATGTTTTTTTCTCGTTTTCTCCCAAACTCGATTTTTGGAGCAGGCCCCGTTGCGGAGATAGACCGTAATAGTTTATAGAAAATGTTTTCTGATCATTTAGATATTGGATGATGTATTTGACGTCGTGCAAAGTTGTTTTTCTCTCTCGTTGCATCACATGATTTTCACGCGCGCGGAACACGTGTACGCACACGACATCCGCATGATCGATGTGGTAGTGGGATAGAACTTCAATCCGAAGGTAATTGGTTCGATTCGTATCTGTTGCCAAAATTTTTGCCGATTTTTTACTCGAAAAAATTTGCTATTTTGAGATTTCTGAAAAAAAAACTGTAAATAATATTGAAAGGGAGTGATATATCGATGAAAAAAATCGGCAACAAAACTTTAGCGACCGATGAGAATCGAACCAACGACCATCGGATTGAAGTTCTAGCTCACTACCGCATCGACCATGCGAATATCGTGTGTGTAGTGATCCGCGCGCGTGAAAATAGTGTGATGCAACGAAAAATAATTTTGCACGACTTCAAATACTTCATCGTATATATGTAAATGATCAGGAAAAATGTGAACAAACTCTGACTGTCTTTTTCCGCATTGCGGCACTTTGATATTGTCAAAGACTTTTCGACGAAAAAGAGAAACAAACACAATGCGATACTAGTAGTGTCATTCGATACAGCTTCGAATTCTGATGAAAAACTTTTAACTTCTGGCCATTTTGACGAGCTTCCGAGGATTTTTAATTGAAAAACGCCTTTTCCGCAGTAAGGGCGCGGGTCATGCCGATGCCCAGGAGTGCTATTACGAAATCGTCCTCGCTCAGCGTCTAAAGTTACACCTATGTGGAAGTTTTCGCATTTTCCAGACCCCTGTTGAGCCCTTGTTGATCCTTACACAGACGGCGGTATATTACATTGTATTTTAATTCCTTTTTTTCTCATTTATAATTAAAAAAAAGTTCTTTGTTCATCTATTTCAATCTATTCGATTGGTCAATAAGATTTGCCTGTTGTAGGAGGACTGTTAAGTAACTACTTCTACCATTGGTATCATTTCGCACTCTCTCGGGCTCCTGGATTGTGCAAAATTTGTGAGATACTCTGAAAATTCGTGTAAAATGTTTATGGTTTCCTTGACGACAAGAATTTTCCCCAGAGCCTCAGCTTAGAATGAGCCGCTGCAATATTTCTTTTATAACGTATGGTTCTCCATATTAGATAAGTCCGGAAAAGGTAGTATCGCGCGATTTGAAATGACGATGTCGAATGCAAAGCTATTCAGGTGTAGTAGTGCACGATTTACTCGCTGACAATATAACTTACTTTTACAATTTAGACTTAAACCTTTACTCATGTGAACTTTTCGATAAACAAAAAACACAAATTTCGAAACTTGCAAATTTTCAGAAAAATTTCGATTTGTGGTGTCTGATTTGATAAAGTATCCTGTTAAAGTAAACTCAAGTCGAGCAAAGCCCCACTGAACAGCGATACTATTAGACTTTTGCTGTAGGATGAGCCGCCTAACCTTTTGCTAAATGCTTTCATAAAATTGAGGCACTTTGTGAAAGCCCGTTTTCGTGCTCTGATTTCAGATCTAATCGCAATTCTCAGATAGTTCACCGATGGTGAAACCTTCAAAGTGTGTAGTACTTCAAAGTGTGTAGTATTGTAATGATAGTTTGTGCCCTTCTTAATCAGATCGGAATGGGAATTCAATTAGGTCCATCGACTTTAAAAATCGAAAAACGAGACGCGCCATGAATTATCGCGCGCAGCTTTTATATTTGTTACATCGTTTCTGGCTAAAACGATGTTGAAGGTTGCTTCCATGAACCTTCCTGCATTCAGGACAGGTCACTCTTTTAATGAACAGGGGCGGTATTCATTCTCATTTTTCGGCAATGCCGAAAATATTTTCGGCATGCCGAAATCATTTTCGCAAGGCGAGAAATCTAGTGTGCGGTCGCCGAAATCCATTCTCATCTGCCGAAATCGAAAAATTCGGCAGATCGACCTCGTGAGAGAGCGGTCTCACGTTGAAATAATTGGGCACTCTATTTCGATTGCCGAACTATTTGGCAATGAGAACAAAGGAATGTAACAATTTTCAGGGAGATTTTCGGCAAGAATTGGGGAGAATTCGGCAATTGGGCATCTTGGCGATAGTATCGTTAATCGAGCGTCAGTGTATTCATCCGCGTGCAATCGCCGCTACTATATCTTCATAGGACATTATAGGGCACACCCTAAACTCGACTTGCACTTACATTCGCGATAGCCTAAACTAAAGTATATCGAAAGTTCTTAGCATCTTCGCAATAGAGTTCTAGGCAACGCCAAAACTATGTCCATCACTCATCGAGTTCTGAATAATCACTACTGAGAACTTTCGAGATATAGCACTTCGGGTATACCGAGCGCCCATGTCAACCAAGTATGATTGCTGTGCCATATAAAGGTAAAGGTAAAGGTAATGGTGCTAGGTCTTCTGTACGCAAGGCGGGCTCGACCACCCCTATGCCTGAGTATCAACGAGAGCCTGTCCTGAGGTGTCTGTTGCGAGGCTATCCTCGTGTTGTGTGCACGTGAATCGGGGACCCCTTTCGGGCATGTTTGGATCGTGATTTCTCACTACGAACATTTCTTAACCGATGTGATGTAGGATATATATGTAGAATAATAAACACTGTAGATATTCCCACAAGGACGTGTCATTTTGATTTCGAGCTACTATAGCCTGGAATACTGTAATTGAGATACGGTGCCCCTCAGGCAATAACTTTATTTGTGAATAACAAGTTTCCATGAACCCCACCCCCCTGCATGGGTAAATAAATGAGCCTAGCGAATCGAGTCTGCGGCCATGGACACTCTGGCGAGTGATGGTCGAAAATTGTGTTGAGGTTGAGTACGCCTATCGGTAAGTTACCTACCGTAAGGCAATTACCGTATTACTCTGAATACTCTGAGATATACATGCTACAATAATATTCCGAGTTTTGTCTTGTTGTGAAGACTTTAATCCCGTCTAGGCGGTCAATTAGCTCAATTTCGTATATTCGGATTACTGTAGGAGTGCAGAGAAAATGATGCGAATTTCGGCACTTTGCCGAATAATTCGGCACGCCGAACTTTTCGGCGTTGCCGAAAAATGAGAATGAATACCGCCCCAGGTTCCTGTTAATGATCCTATCTCGACCCCTCATGAAACGGCGACCTCTTAACTCTCATTTCTCGTCTAAATGAATGGGCAGCATCGAAGTAGTGGTCTATGTAAAGAGGAAGACTCGCTGTGTATAGTGAGCGTACAGAGAATTTGATTGCAGACTTACAAGAGAAGCGCGATAGAATTTTGAAAAATTTCTAAATCGGGCAAAACTTGTTGACCAACCTGATATATTTAACTGAAAAATGTAAATAGGCATGAATTCAGTTGTCAACCCGGCGCAGAAGGCGAGCTTTGTGATACAATCTTTGATCCCTACCTATCGAAGGAATCGGGAACGGGAATTATGAAGGAAATAAAATTCGAACAGCAAGGTTAGCGCCAGTTAGAATCACGCCAGTTGACACGGGATCGCATATCATATTACATGCATTTGAAAAAAAAGGATACTGTCGACTGAACAGAGAAAACACGGTATTCCGTTGTTAACCAAACCGGCACATTGACGACCCTCTCACTTTTTGTGCTTTCAATAATCATCGCATTCATTTATCACACGAAGTCTCATTATAAAATCGTGTTCTAACAGGGGGTTTCAAATTATGTGCTACCATTCTCTATAATTATAGCCAACATTCATAACCCATTGTCTACAGTATCCCTCCTCCTTTACACTACCGTATTCTTACAGCATGCGACCATCTGCTATTAGATGGCTGTCCCTACGAGGAGGCCAACCGTGGCCGCTGTATTCGACTACAATTCGATTCCGCACAAAATCCGATATGCCCGTTTAGACTCTGGTGAGATGTCTAATCCTCTGAAGTGTCCCTGAAAACGCGTAACCAGAAATATGTTTTTATGAAAAATAATGTTCCAAAATTATTTATTGATTAATTGCAGGGTGGCGATGGCAAAGCCAATCTCCCACGAGGACGGCGGCACGACCACTTTGACGACCGAGTGGGTATACACTGGAAGCGCGCGGGTGACGTGCAGTAGCGATGGTAACTGGCTTGTAAGTGTTTTGATGAAGTGCATTGATTAAATAGGTGATCACAATTCGATGCACCATCCATAGAGCATCCGAAAACTGCAAAAACTCGTTCTCATTTTTACCCTGTACCGAAAATCTAGGAATTGTGCGATCCTTACGCGACAGCACTGATATGGTACTGTTTGCGAAAGGATCAACAACTATTTCGAGACTTTACCTGCTCGAACTGAATTAGCGTCACAGGAGTGGGCAAAAGAAACAGGAGAAGGATTCGAACCAACGTCCTTCCGCTATGTTCAGGAATACTCCGTTTGCCGTCTTCCATATGGCCCCCAATTTAAAACATATGCTATCAAAGATTCGACGCACCTTCTCTAACAGTAACAACATGCTCTTTTTCATTAAAGGTATACGGCATCGAAAAATAAGTTATTTTTATTTTAGAAATCAGAAAATTCTAAGAATAACTGTGAAATCCGCATATTTTTACGATTTTTTAAAAATTAATTATGAATTTTCAAAGATGTCATAATTTAGGTATACGGTAGCTCTCGCATCCGCAGACTTACGCTGTTTAGCGGCTGTGGAATCTCAAAAAGGATTATGCCGTGATATTTTTGCGTTTCTTTCTTCTCATTCGTCATCACGGAGACTCGTCATAGTCAAATCAATTGCAAAACACTTATTTTCACTTTACTAAAGACTTTTTAGAATTTGGCAGCCGCTAAACAGCGTGTTTTACCAAGTTTTGCGGATCCAGGAGCTACAGTATGCCTTTGACTTGTCTGTGATCGGGGTTCAGTGGAAACAACTGCTTTATCTCTGGTATGTCGGCGAGAGAACAGCTAAAAAGTGCGGGGGAAGGGGAAGATAGCTAGGATCTTACACAACGGATGAAATCGCAACTCGCATATCTCTGAGAAGTGAGAGAGATCGCGACAACACGAATTTTTAAAATTCATTAATAATTTCAACAAAAAAACGTAAAAATATGTGGTTTTCGCCGCTTCTTAGAATTTTCAGCTCTTTTTAATAAAAATATAATTTTTAGAATATAAAATTATGATTCTTTGGCTGCAAACTTCCTTTAAATGGCAGAACCAATGCGCCTTGAAAATAAAATCAGATGACATTCTACGAGTATTCACATTAGATTCCTTATCGAAAACGAGCCTTTTTTGTGTTCAGACATTTTTTATGAAGGCAATGGGTATCTAGATACTTGAAGAACACTGTAAAATTATCGGATCTTCAGAGCTCCAGATCGAGCTCCACATGAATTTGCATACCATGACGTTGTACCAAGTTGATAAGCACATCCATCAAATTTAGAAAACCGATGTTTCCTCAGACTTCAACTTTTCCTCTATCCGAGCGCTGTTGCTGTTTGTTTGACTTTTAAGCAATAGGCCTCTTAATGATTTCTCTTGTCTGAATCCTTTGTTGGAGCTCTTCTTATCTGTTTTTTTTTTCGATGTGCGATTCCAAATTTAATATTCCAAGTGTTATCAATTTTTGAGGCCTTGTTTTCGGGTTTCTTGAAAAAAAGTTTTAAAGTATTCGATTTCATTACTCAAGTGACAAAGTGCATCGGTCTTACATTGAACATTTAGCCCTCTGCCAAGCTCCTGAAGAAATATGTCGATCCTCTCAGGTGACTTGACAGCACTAAGGTCTTAAAACTAGATCCAAACATTTATACAATTTTTTCAAGTTTTCAAGTCTCTATATTTTTCTTCTAGAAAAAGCTTGTCGAGGAAGCGATATAAACAGCGCTAGTTAATAAAGAAGCAGCAGCAAAATAAACAAAATTAAGTGAATCAAAATAATAATATATTTTTCGTTAAAAATATCGATTTTTCAAAAGTTGAGACTTTTTGTTCAATACTTTTATACTTATACTAAGTTTTAAGTTGAGAATTTTTCTCTCTTTTTCTTCTTCTCACGTTTAAAATTATGAGTTGTGCCGCTTACCCCAACTTTCACTGCGCTCTTACAGAGAAAGCGTGTTAATTTCAACACAACACCGCTCGTTTGGATAGTGCTATTTTTTGGCCGATTTCAGATCTCAGACACCCACAAGGAGGAAACATATAACATCAGCTTGAAAGCGTTAGTACTAATCACTTGATTTTCATCATACAGTTAGTAGTAGCCCAGTATCCACTTTTTACAGCCCAGTATCCACTTTTTACAGCCCAGTATCCACTTTTTACAGCCGAGCAACCTGCTGGCCGATAAAACCGGAGATTCCGCTCGATGCCTTCCACCATCTGGAAAGGTGACTAAGTAAACTGAGACATCCAATTAAGTTAATTAAACTAATTGGCTCGACAAAATTCGGCTCTGCCCGGACACGTTGAGCTAGCAATGAGACCCGGGGGTCCACACTAGGGTGGCCTATTTCGGTGCGGGAACAAATAACTACAGTCGGTGCTCTGTTCTCGGGAACAGGGAAAAGCGAGAGTGAGTTCCCGTTCAGCATCGAGCACCGCCGGTGTTCCGGCGGTGCTAATATGGAATGGAACCCTACATTAGTGTACTCTCGAGTCACGATCCAATGATAGTGTGACCTTGTGGCAATGATACAAGCAATATAGTCATAACTCTAGACAACTGCCGGTGTTCCCAGCAACACTGTTTTTTTGGTATTTCGCCTCGCATCCAATTTAGGCGACTCCTCATTATAGCTTAATCGTTTGCTCTAACCCTCACTGTTGTTTTCCAACTTTGACTTGGAGTGTAGATCACACCTTGCAAAATATCTATTGCTGTAAACATACCGTACTCGGACCTCAAAAACCAAGGATTTCTTGAAATTTCAATGGGGAGTGGTCTTAAAATTCCCATTCTTGCTGCTAATGAGTTCTACCAAGAAAGCACGTGAGTGTGCAAGGCAACAGAAAATTTCATCATCCCTACGCAATTTTGGGTTTCCAACTATGAACTGAATTTTTTTTGTTGGAAATTACATTTCTAACTATTTCAAAAATTTTCTTTTATTTTATAATGAAAAAGAATTAATATTATATTTCTTGAATCCAGACAAAACTATAAATACATAAAATTTTTGAAAAAAAAATGCAAACTTGCCACTTCGCGAGTTTTTGTTAAAGGGACCCGGCATAGATCGGCAACTTGAGCTCTATTTGTGGAGTTTGGGCCAAACATCACGGGAAAATTTCAGAAAAATTATTGGGACTTTCTCTTTCGAGATATGAGCATTTAAATATTCATGGTGTACAAGCACAGATTAAATAGTACCGTTAGCCGAGAAACCTACCTTGTCGCAAAGCTATTTATCGGGACTTTTTCTGTACACTAGTGCATAAATTAGACTCATGGCCTATCGTTGACCTTACTTCAATTTAAAACCAGGCTCTTCGTGGTTTGTAGTTTGCCAGGACATGGTAGGCCCCCAACGGTATGATTTTGTCATTTTGCGACAACATGGTAGGTCGAGGTTTATACTGACTTCTTAATAAAAGCTGTCCATTCCAAACTCGCATAGGTTATACAGGAAGGTTGTGGGAACAGTTTAAAATAATTGCCGCATGGATCTGATAACACTCGTTTGAGAACACAAGGTAGATTGGATTACGGAACTATTTAATCTGTGTGTACAAGTTCGACGTTTCCTAATGGCGTCTTAAGTACAGGGAATCGTCATGAAACATCAGGAATTCGAGTACATACTCTCCCTTGAAACAGTATTTAATCGAGCCTATCCTGTAGATCTTGATAAGAGCTACAACATATCAAAAAATTGAGACCATATTTTGCCTTGTTTTCGAGATAATCGTCTTTGAAATTTCTCGAAATTTTTAGAATTAAAAATTTGAATAAACAAATTACACAGCTAGATGTAACTCGTCAAGGCGGTTAAAGTTGCTGTTACGAAGAACTCTGTAGCTCTTCTCGTTGACGAACTACAGTTCAAAAACTGTAAATATAGGCCAACTTTGACATCGTGTAATTATGCAAATTCGAGAGATCAGGTCATGAGACTAACAGAAATCGATAGACCATACCATGGGCTATCAGAATATGTGAAAAACTGGAGGAGTCACTTTTTGCTGTACGGAGGAGGCGAAATCCTTACGCGAACGCACTGATATTCCTCATTTTTGTGATTTGAGTTGTAGTCAAACATCGCCTCTACATCACCCTAAAATTGAGCATCTGTCGCTTTAACATTTGTCAAGATTTATGTGGTCGAATATACCATATATAATATATAATATGTCAAAATGTGATATATTTGCATTCGCCACATCATTCATTTCACACAATGGAATGTCATTCATATATATATATATATATATATATATATATATATATATATTTATTTATTTATTTGTACTATAAGGGTGCCCCGAAAGTTTTTGCACTTTCAGTTTTTCGAAAATTTTAGAAAAAATACATTTCCTGCCCACGAATTTTCACATGTCTTATCAATACAAAAAATTAACGAAATTAATTATGCTGTTGGCTTGTTTGAATGTTACCTAGTAGTGATACAATATGCAATTAAATGATTTCCGAAACATACCTTTCAGACTCTAAATCTTTATGAATATTGAAGCTAATCAAATACGACTTTACGTGTATAATTAGAGTGAATTTAACTTGCATGTCCAGGTCTAACTCTTGATAATTTCTTCGTCATTAATGAAAACTCGAAAATCGTCAGAAATATTTTTTTCGACATTTTCAAATATCCTACTTCTTCAGCCCCAATTCCCCCCAAAAATGGCTTATACACACTTATAGGCGAATAGGAATTGGAACGAATAGGAAAAAGCCACCGACTTTGCGTAGAAAATTTCAGCGGTTCAAAAAACACGTTGAAATTTCATTATTACGTAGTGATGACGAAATTATTCAGAAATTGTCGGCAATCACCCGTTGACTCATTTGGCACTTTGTACTAACTTTTTCCACTCCTACTCGAGATAAAATTTCAAAACTAGTGAAGTTCAGGTTTGTGTATGGTAAGTTTGCAGTTCTACAGAAGGCACCGTGTGTCTCACATCTCCCCAGTCAACACTCGAAAAGTAGTGAGAACTGGCCCTCATACTAACATACTACAACAATGTCCCATACGGGTGAGGCGAAACGAGAGAGAAGCAAAAACGTTAAAAAGTGCAAAGACTTTCGGGACACCCTTATACTTGATACATATATGTTCTACTTGAAACCCGTTGTGTGATAATTGTGCGGGAAATGTTTAAAAGTAGTCGTAGAAGAATGCTAGACATCTCGAAAAAACGAAAAGTGTACGAGCTTTCGGGACACCCTAATACATATGCTTGAGTGTGGATTCCCGGTTCTCATTGTTAGCTCAACATGTCTGTGGGGTGGTCGATTCTTACCAATACCGTATCTTAATATGGTAGAGACTCGATAATTACATTTACCTGGTCCTCTACTTGATTCCTTCCTCGGAACTGTTTGCTTTCTATATGTATATGATGTTGTAGCTATTGTACAGACTGCGGGATTCTTGGCAAATAATGCGCCTACTTCTTTTTTATAAAAAATTCGATTATTTTCGAAACGTCGCGACGAGAGAACTGTCGGACAGCCCTGCGTTCTTTTGCTCGCCCGACGACATGGTAATATTTATTTATTATTTATTTAATGTTGATAATATTTATTATTTATAATATTTTAACAATACCTCAAGACGATTTTCAATACAAGAGAATTTGCTTGGAGAACGGTTCTCCAAATTTCTAAATCTGTCCGAAAATCTTGGAGAACCGTTCTCCTAGCAATTTTATTTATTTATTTATCGTACACCACAAGGGTGCGACAACATGTACAAAAATGAACGAGTAATAATGATATTTGATAATGGGTCATTAACAGGAAATTTGAGCTCAAATTCGTGCTGAAGATCAAAATACAGTACTGGTTAGTCACCGAGGTGGAGAAGTAGCCCCCCCCCCACATTGGCTACATTTAAAGGATCAATGTAAAGACAATTCAAAGCTGGCTTCCTCGATAAAAAAACACAAATTTTGCGAAGAAGAGACTAAGAGATGGGTCATAGATACGCCTTATTGCGAAATATATAAACTGGTCAGAACAGTGCAAGTCCCATAAAACGTGTTTTAAAGGGATCCGGCATCGAAAAATAAGTTATTATTATTTTAAAATTCAGAAAATTCTAAGAATAACTGTGAAAACCGCATATTTTTACAATTTTTATAAATTAATTTTGAATTTTCAAAGATGGCAAAATTTAGGTATACGGTAGCTCTCGCATCCGCGGACTTACGCTGTTTAGCGGCTGTAGAATCTCAACAGGGATGATGCTTAATATTTTTGCGTTTCTTTCTACTGATTCGTCCTCACAGATACTCGCCATTGTCTAATCAATTGCAAAAACACTTAATTTCACTTTGCAAAGGCCTTTTTAACTTTTGCAGCCGCTAAACAGCGTAAGTTTTGAGGATGCAGGAGCTACAGTACCTTTGAAACACGATTTTTTTTGAAAATTCATAATTAATTTCAAAAAAATCGTAAAAATGCGGTTTTCACAGTTATTCTTAGAATCTTCAGCTCTTTTGAATAAAAATAAAATTAAAAGAATATTAAATTATGATTTTTTAGCTGCAAACTCCCTTTAAATGAATGTCCGATATACACGCCGAAAAAGGGGAGAAAGGGGCGGAGTCTTATCTCTCCCCATTCTCCTCTTCCTCGATAGGGAGGGAATTTGCACCAAACGTTCAAGTGTGTCTCTCCAAACTGCACGTTCTCTCGCCTCCCACGGCGCGCTCTCTTCGGTTTTTCAGCGCAGCTTGTGAGCGTGATCCCGATGCGCGCTGGATTTTACAAGACGCGCGCGGGATTCTGGACTTTCCGTTCGGGACCTTTCAACGGAACTCGCGATGTGCGCCCGATTGGTGTAGGGTGAGATGCAGGACGCGTCGAACCCTACACAAATCGCGAGCACAAGCTGCGCTGAAAAATCGGAGCTCTAGTGCCGCTAACCAGCACAAGTCGTCATTCCACAGACATTTCTGTAATATTATTTTCAAAAGGGTAGCGCAATTCACGATTTGATTATTTCGTTTCCATTTTTGTTCAGATGTCACTGATAGCATCATGCGAAGCAAGTCCCGCTGGGACAAACATGGCGCATTCCTTGAAGCGGGCGTTTTTTTAAAAATATTTGTGTAACTGTATTTAAGCCACAATGCCTTGGACGGACCAAGTTTGCCCAGGGTTCGATAGAGCCAATCAACACAGGCCCAAACGCTATTCACATGGTTTAGAATTTTGCACTCGTGCTATTCCTTTGCGTTTCTGTGTGTTCCATGATGCCCCGTAACGTTTCTGTAAAAATATTGCTGCTTCTAAAGTACGGCTTATAAAAAACCACAATAATTATATTGTATTTTGTAAACAAAAGTATTGAAGGTGTCCTGTCATTCGATGAGCTACTCAAAAAAATACACGGGATATTGTGTCGCAAAGAAAGTGAAAGGGCAGAGCACGACGATCAAAACTTGCGCGTAAGTTTTGGTATATGACATTGTCTGCGAAAGGGTCAACAATCAACAGAGCATGGAAAACTACCCTAGCGGCATGTTTGGGAGACATTTCATTTTTTGCTTGTGTGGAGCCCCCTTGGAGATTTGTTGAATCTATCGCGGACAGTGTCATGTACACTTTTTGTTTTAAATATTTGACTATCCATTTCAATCTATGTGATTATTACAAACATATTTTAAACGAACATGGATTATATTATTTCAGTTGTCTTCCCGGTGCGAAGGGCGATCGATGTGCTGACACCTACTTCGATCCTTATCTGACCACAGTCTGGCAACCTGGCCAATCTGGCACGGGAGTTGTGCCGACAACAGGTCGAAATCCTACAGTATCCTAATACTGCTCGAGTACGGTGGAATTAGGATACTGTACGATTTCGAAATACTGTATTGTAATACTACTGTGGAGTGGTGCTGTACTCCAGTTTCCTTGTAGACATGGTATTTCAAACTATCGTGTTCTTTTCGCTTTCGAATTTATCGATTAATATAACTAATTAATTAACTAATTACTATTTTGGCAGATTGTCTGGTCGTTGCGGCGAATGGTTGCCCTTTCGAGGATGGAGGCAAGACTTGCGAGTACCTAAAGACGTCTGATGATGCAAGCAAAAACGCTATCTGCGCACACAAGTTGTGGTGAGTACTGAAATATTGGAGTACGGTAATGCTACGTTACTGCAGCAATGCGAAATACCGTGGTACTGTAACACTACGGTAGAACCGCGAACACCCTATTCTCAATCCAATCCTTATGAATATTCGAAATGTAGATATCTAATCAATTTATTTACCCGAATTGTAAACAATGGTGGTGGGGAGACCAAAGGGGAGACCAAATGGTGGGGAGACCGTTCCTATTACATCCCCCTTTCCATGTGGGTACAGGAAGGGAGAGAGACAGTAGGGAAACTTCATTTACCCGAGTTTAGATGCGTTGAAAAAAAAATGAATATTTTATATCTGTTCATTGTACCCTGTTGTCTTATCCTTTTCTCACGCTGGAATCGCCGCTGGCCCAACTACTCGGGTAGTCAGTAGACCAGTAGCATTTGGTGGTTGGTAAAATAGCATATTTCGGTACATGCTACTGCACCGACCACCGGCGATTCTAGAGCACGTTGAGAAATAGAGGGGTCGGCCACTGAAGCTACTATTGAATGGGTTTAATGTGGTGTCAAAAATCACCGATTGAGATGGATTTGAATTCCCGCAATTCTATATCTCGGCTCCCAGTTGGGCTAGATACTTGAAATTTGTTTTTAAGAATTTTTGGACCGGAAAACCACAAAAAAACCAAGTTTCAACTATCTAGCTCCACGGGGAACTGAGTTATGGAATTTCGGGAATTCAAATCTTCATCTCTATCGGTGATTTTTAAAGGGACCCGGCACCGGAAAATAATTAAGGCTCAGAAAACGCAGGTGTGTTGTGCGATCTCAAAAATGTTTAAAACATAATTTTAAAATTTTTTCCTGAATTTTCCGCAATTTTCAAAGTTCAGGACCGGGGCCGGCTTATATACACCGGTACGTGGGAAAACACACCACCGGGGCACACCACATGTACCGGTCGCTTTTTACAGCCATTTTTATTGATTTCCTACGGTATTTTATATACGTTTTGTACATATTTCGTATCAGATTATTGATTTGCATTGAATTGGGAAGGTTACTTGCACACATCGGAAGAACGTAGTTGGGAAAACCGCAGGCGCCATCTTCGGTATTTGATGGAGCTGCAGCTCAGGGCAAGTCCTAATGATGCCGCGATTCTCTCAGAGCAGCCGCTCCAGTTGTGCGGAGTGTCGTCTATGTGTCGGAAAAGTCTTCGTCTGATCGCAAACTCTCCGAAAATGAAGCATTTCTCTCGTCATGTGTTTACATTCATTCTCCAGGTTAATCTAGTGTGAATTCCAAGCATGCGGGTCGGGAACAATCGCAAATCAATATTCTGATGCGGAATATGTATAAAACATATATAAAATAAAGTGGGAAATCAATAAAAATGGCTTTAAAAAACGACCGGTACATGTGGTGTGCCCCGGTGGTGTGTTTTCCCACGTACCGGTGTATATAAGCCGGCTCCGGTCCTGAACATTGCGGAAAATTCAGGAAAAATTTTTAAAATTATTATTTTTACATTTTTGTGATCGCATAACACACCTGCGTTTTCTGAGCCTTAATTAATTTCCGGTGCCGGGTCCCTTTAACGTCACATTATACCATTGCAGGGTGTCGACTGTGGAGACGGTATTCCATGAATACTCGCAAAACACCACTTACCTCACTCGATGGACCGAAATCAACAGTCTGGCCTGTGTCAATAACGCCTGGCATGTAAGCTACCTAAAATAAAAAAAAATTATATATTGATTTTTCTGCAGATTCAATCAGCGGCGAATGGTGCCCAGGAACTTCTCGGACTGGAAAGGTGACCCGGGTCGGGTTATTATGCCTGGAATTACAGTATTCCACAAGATCGAAAAAAAGTTCACTTTCAGAAGAGTTATCTGCGCAAATGCGGAGCCCGGCTTTCCCATGGACGCATTCAGGCATTCAGGCCCATGGACGCATTCAGGCATTCGGTCATTATTCATTATATTTTTAAAAAATATTTAATTATCAAGATATAATTAAATTAAATTTTTTTTAGAAAAGAACCTTCGGCTGTGGTTGATTTGCCTGGCAATTTGATGCTGTGGCACCAACACGAGGGAACAACATTGAAGTGCAAATATGGCCATAATGTATTGACTAGTGGAACGACAAAAGGACACGCATGCTTGTCAGTTTTGTTTTTCTCTTAAATTATGCCTATTTTTTCTTCTCATTTCCTAATTTATGTTTTCTTATTTTGTCCATGCTATTTTCATTTCAACAAATATTTGATAATAAAATATAGTATGTTGAAAATACTACATCATATATGATATTTTCTCTATACGTAAATTATATACATAGATATATAATATTGATTTTTATCTATTTACTATTTCTCCATATGGTAATAACAATATACAAAATAGTGAAATATTACTATAGTTGCCTTCCCGGTGCGAAGGGCGACTTGTGTGACACCTTATTCGACCCCTACGTGACGAGTCAATCTGGCACGGGAATGATGCCGACTACAGGCGGAAAGACAGGTGTGTCAACCTGTTCAATTGGCACCGTGCCAGTTACTGTATAGTTACGACTAGGGTGGCTATTTGCAGTGCAGTACTACGTACTCAGCGCATTTCAGTACACCAGTCTCGCTTTAAAAAAAATGTATCCATACACTGCGCAGTTTACATACTGAGAATGCACTTCTGTCGCCACCCTAGTCATGATTAATTGGTATTTCAAGCTTCCCTGTTCTTTCCACTACTGTAATCTTACAGCATGCGACCATCTGCTGTTAGATGGTTGCCCCTTCGAGGAGGCCTACGGTAGCTGTGTGAGGCTGCGATTCGATTCCGCGCAAAACCCCGTCTGCCCGTATAAACTATGGTGAGATGACTAATCGACGGACGACTCCGTCAATCCGGTTCTGACGGCCACCAATTTGTAGTTGTTTAAAGGAACCGTGCATAGATAGTGAAATGCATTTATTTAGTAGTATTTTGCCCATTGATCACGGGAAAAATGAAGAAAAAAATTTAGGACCATTTTGAGAGCCGCTCGGTCTTACCCGCTAACCACACCACAATGCATCAAAAGGCGCCGCCTTTTCCTAATATTTCTAAAAACTGCTCTAGTCTAAACTATTCGTGGCGGATGAATGCGTAAGATGTCCTGGATGACTGTTCAGTAACATTCCTGGTGTTTCATGTTCATTCCCTGTGCTTAAGACGCCATTTGGAAACGTCGAACTATAGCACACCACGAAAATTGAAATGCTCATATTTCGAAACAGAAAGTCCCAATATTTTTTTCCGAATTTTCCCGTGATGTATGGTTTGAACTCCACGAATGGAGCGCACGTTGCCGTTCTTTGCCAGGTCCCTTTAATGAATTATATTGTGCGAAAATTTTCAGTTCCGACCTAAGAATTCCGTGTCGCCAAAAGGTGTGCAGCTGCGGCGAAGTTGTTGTGCACAAGCTCCGCCCACTGCACCTATGCCAAATTACGGTAGAGGTCGATGCTAGCCCTCTACCGTAGTTTGGCGACTGGGGTAACTAAACCGCCATGCATCGAAACTCGGGTTAGGTCATGGCCCGGCGCGCTTTACTCGAGACGGGTTGGCGCCCTACGACGTTGTTGACTTCAACGTCGCCCGCTCCCTCTCCCGGCGGGGCAACCCGGCTCGCGTAGCGCGCGCTCTCTGACCACATGATATAAGCCGAGGACCCACGGCGGGAAATACATAGTCCGAAGCTAATCTTGGTCTAATTCTCTAATAACCAGAGGATCGCCAGAAGTGGGCGGAGACTGCTGAGTTCTTGAATGGCACAATAATTGAAATTATTTATCTGCAGGCTGGCGTGGCCTTTGGCCATCTTTCACCCGTACAGCAGCACGGCCAGTTTTACCACCAAGTGGTTGTACTACGATGACTTGGTCGTTTGGTGCAGCGAAAAGGGTCGCTGGATGGTAAGTTTCGAGACGGGGAAGATAAATGACACAGGGCGTCAAATCTAATATTTAGGGAATCCCTAAGTCATAATTCGCATGAGTTGAGTGAATTATCACACTCCAAACCTTGTGAAATTACACGGTGATGAGAAAGCACGGAGATTGAGAAAATTATGGGATTCCGATGGTATGGAATTCCAGTGAGATAACGATTATCTCGTACCATCCGTACAACCTTAGAGTGCGATTAAAATCGAGACCTTGCGGCTGTGTATGACAAATAATCATAACTTAATGTATTAAACTTAAAGAGACCATGTACTCGTATGGCTATGATTCAGCATTCTAACATGCATAGATAGTGAAACACACTTATTTGGTATTGTTTTGGTCGACTAATAAAGGGAAAATAAGAAAAAAAATGTTCGGACCCTTTTGGAGTGGGATTCGACGTTTACTAATTTCTTTTCAAAAGTGTCTCAGCTCAAAATTTGTGGTGGATGAATGCCTACGATGTCCTGAATAGGGTCCCTTAAACGAGATGCCCTCTCGCGAGACCCCCTATCATTCTCTTGCTTCAGACCTCTCATCGAGAGGTCATTCTTGGATAAGAGGCAAATTGGCGGTCTCTAACGAGACACAGGTCTTGCCGAGAGGATCTCGTGAGACACTCTTCTACCCATTTCACTCCTATTCCACCCTCCGAATGGTTGGATTCACTCGTCTTACCCCTCAATTTGACCGGTCTGCAGAACAATGAGGGTCTCGCGAGACTCTCGCCGAGACCTTTGCATCTCGGGTGAGGAAGTAATTCCGAGATGCAAGATCTCACCGAGAGGTGTCGGTGAGGAATGACAGGGTCTTGAGTCTCGGCAAACTCTCGTTTAGCGGCCCCTACTCCTGAATGACTACAAAGCAGAATTCAGGGCATGTCATGTTCATTCCTCGAAGTTATGACCACATTAGGAAACGTCGAATTCAAACACCACGACATTTCAACGGCGCATATCCCGAAACACAAAGTTCCGAGATTTTTTTCACTATTTTTCCCGTTATCAGCATGTCATATTTGACAAGTAGAGATCAAGTTGTCAATCTCTGCCGGGGTCCCTTTAACTAACAGTTCGTGCCCCAGCTGACCATACACTTTCTCATTGAGTTTTCGTCATGTATATATATTTTGCCGACTCGTAATTTTTTTTTTTTGAAATTAGCCTTTATAACGCACCAAATCACGTTTCACAGGACAATTGAATTTTGTATATTGAGAATATTATGGAAGAATAAAATAAATCTGCTGGAGAAAGAAAGGAGAATTGAACGAACGTGATTGCATAGGATAGGAGTGGTTTGAGAATCGTCGACTCTCCTAGATTTACATGCTCTCTCGTCAGTCAGAGAAAACGATAGAGCACTCACAATCGAGAGAATCAGACAGTTCTCGCACCAGCTAGAATGCTTGACTAATTATCTTATTGGAATATAAAAATTAATTGAAAGAGGATGGAGAGAAGCGGGCTTTGTGTACAGGCGGTGGTGCGGGATACGGTAGTCCGAGTAGGAACTGTCACCTACCGTATCCCACAACTACAGTATACAGAGGGAGATTACACGTCGTGCACACAATCTGATTATCGATTAACGGAGCAGAGAGAAATAAGGAGAAGAAACTAATCAATATTTGGAAGTAACAGAGAGAGAGCAAAAAAAAAAAAAAAAAAAGCGATTAACCATGCCACCGTTATCATAAATATGTACCAAATCTAAACTGAACTTTAGGGGGAAACAAATAAACCATGGGGGTTTTCTTTCTTTATAATCAACATCAGACCAATATTTCATTTAAACTAAATATTATTAGCTAACTGTGTTTACAACTTTCCGCGGAGGCATCGGGGTGGTCTATCGATCGATCAATGGGGGAAGGGAGGGCTGGCTACCGTACCTATCAGGCATTCGTGACGGGAGTCGACGGCTTTCCATTCTCGCTGGCGGCCGCCGGCGGCTCGTAGCCGAGATTCTGGAGGAGATGCTTCAGCCAGTGCTTGGTGCTGCGGTCCTCGTCCAGGTGTTGCTTGAACGTCTCGTCCTTGAGCTGGTCGGGCAGACACTGTCGGAGGGCTTGCTGTGCTCTCGGGTTGTCGGAGAGTCGCGAGTAGCATCTGACAATGTGCTTGAGGAGACGGGCCGACGGCTCCTTCGACAGCCGCAGCACCATCTTGCCGAGGATCATGGCGACGTGGGAGAATCGCTCGTACGTCTGGCAGATGTAGGCGAGACCCGTGTCGTCCAGCAAGATCTTCTGCAGGATGAATGTGGCTACCGTCTTGCTCCCGTGCCCTGCTCCATGATGCGCAGGCAGAGCGGGATGATCTCCGTAGACAGCAGGAACTGAATCACCTCCTTCTCGTCTGTCTTTACGAGTGCTCCAATCACTCCGAGTGACGTCAGTCGGAGGTACTCGAAAAAATTCTGATTTTTGCCGACTAATTTCATTACAATCTCTGCTCGCGTGGCAAGACGTTCTCTTCTTCCGTTGCTTTTTTAGAATATTGCTCCAAAACTGCATTTGTGCAAAGACATAAAACTTGCTATGGATCTCTTTCTGGAGACTTGAATTTGCGTTTGAGATGAAGTGAAACACACCATAATTAATTACATAATTAAAACGCGTTCCATGTAAGATCGCAGTGCGAGGCTGGGGTAGGTGGCACAGCTATCTCAAAGTTATCTCCCAGGGCTAAAACTTTTTTTCAGCAATGCTCTATGGTACAAGGTACACTTTACTCATGAGAACGGCACGAAATGTCAACTTATGAAAAATCGATAAGTGTTTTTGCCTAAAAAAAGAAACTGCTAAAATTTCTGGTAGAAGATTTTTGAACCAGTTTCAGTTGAACCAAACCCTTGAGTGGTCATGGTCAGTCCATCGTCCGACTATTTTGGCACTTAAAACATATTACATGTAAAAATAGGGAGGAGCAAATCATAGGAACATGGGTAGCCAAAATTAAATTTAGTCAAAATGGCAATCTTCGTTAAATTTTCTTTTTTAATTTCGCTCACAGATGCTCATTACTCACCATTTTTCGGATTTATGCATAACTTTTGATGCTCTTTCGAATGATGTACAACTTGCCATCGAAATAAAAAAATTGAAAAAAAAAATTTTCGGAAAAAAATTATCGATTTTTCATAAGTTGACATTTCGTGCCGTTCTCATGAGTAAAGTGTACCTTGTACCATAGAGCATTGATGAAAAAAGTTTTAGCCCTGGGTGATAACTTTGAGATAGTTGTGCCGCTTCATCCGACGTTCTTACATGGAACGCGTTTTAATTAATTAGGGTTAATTACAGAGCAGGAATACACTGGGAAGCGGGATAGTGGACGAAAGCGAGCACCACACGAAAGTGTTAGCAATTCAACTTCTAAAATTTAAATCGATTTCGGCATGCGATATATCTAGTATATCTACCGTACCCACCTCCCTAATGTCTATTTTTTGCAGCCGAGTTATTTGTGCGCAGGAAGCACCGTTGATACCGCTGGATGCCTTCTATAATCTGAAGAGGTAGTTATGTGCTAAGGCGGCGAAACACTGTAGTAGCCCAGGAACAGTGAATTCTCGGTTCGCGTATCGAACGGTGCATGATGCACCGGTGCACGTTTAAAAGAGGGCGACGTGTACTGGTGCGCGCACTTCCGTTGGCCAACCTAATTACGCATAATGTATTTGCAATCGCGTATATAACAAATTAAAGATATCTAATATATGTATCACGCCTGACAGGATAAAATCAGGAGGTGCCTGGAACATTTTCTAACCCCCTATTATTTTTACTGTTTTGGATAACCATTGGGGTATCTAAGAAGGATCCGCGGACTTTTGTCCAAAAGATCGATTTCCTCGACGATAGACGACTTCGACACTTCAGACTTTGGTGAAATTTAGAAGTTTTAATTAGTGTGACTAGTTAGTTTTTGTTAAAGATTTGGGCCAATCGGTCAGGGTGATTTTTCAGATGCTAAATAGAAGTCCTATGAGCAACTTTTCCCTATTGGTACTGTGGACGAAGCTGCAGAGCTCCAAACAGGCACTAATTTTGCCTCCCTGAAATTGCGACGTCGTCTATCGTCGAGGAAATCGATCTTTGGGACAAAAACACGCGGGGCCTTACTAGATACCTCAATGGCTATCTAAACCTGTATCTAACTCATGTTTGATTTTTTCGATGTTCCACCCTTTTTTCGATCCTTACGTGACAGGCGTGGTATATAATATAATGCATATCTAATTTAGTAATGTAAATTAAATGTATCTAACAAATTATAGATACACCAATGGTAAATTGTCCAACAGTCCCTCCTTTTTCTGCCAACCCGACGACAAGGTTGGCTTAAAAATATTTGTTGTTTTTTTTTTTAATTTAACAAAATTTCTATTATATTTCCAAAGGGTATGCGGATTGAGGAAATGGGATCAGTGAAATCTTGGCTTCCGTAATTATATGAATGGATAAATGATTTCCTAATTCAGGGAATTCTTCCCAGTCGTCCTATCTATCCAATTTTGAGTTGACTGGTTAATAGATGATTTGTTTGAGTAACGATACCTTCTCAAATTTCTCTCAAATTGCCCTCCCTTATTTATCCATCTTTGAATCATTTTGTCCACGCTTTTAAAGATTGCCGTGCGCCATTCGTGCACCAATCAGTGTCGATACATCATTTAATTATGAACTATCGGCACTTTCCTATATCCGTGCCAGGATCCGCCCCCTTCCCTACCAGAAGAGAGGAGGGGAGGAGCTGACCTCCCGCCCAACCCAAGGGAGGGGCTAGAGGCGTTCAAAATAGCCGAGCAATCACAAACCAATCGGCCATAGCTTCGCTGCTTTGTTGCAGTACACGCCGCACATCATTGATGCGAGCGAGCACTATGTCTAGGGAACGCGCGCTTTACTCGAGACGGGTTTGAGAGATGAGAGACACATCAGAGAGGGGAGGAGCGGGAAAGAGGGAGCTGCGCAAACTCCGCCCACTCATGAGCGCGCTCTCCCCGTCTGTCAACCCCGTCTCGGGTAAAGCGCGCGTTCCCTAGACATAGTGCTCGCCCGCTCAGAGGCAGTTCAGTGCGTACTGCAACTCTTCGGCGCAGCCATGCCCGATTGAATGCCGATTGCTATTTTGGACTGCCTTTCGCCCTTCCACATGGATGGGCGGGAGGTCGGCTCCACCCTCTCTCGAAGGGGTGGAGCACAGGGGGCGGGGCCTGGCACTGATCTAGGAAAATTCAGAACTATCAATAGCTGTTAGATCGCATTGAAGAACGGAAAAATAATGGACGAGCTGTTCGCAATACACGTAAACGTACGTACGCGTGTCACGTAAGGATCAAAACAAGTATTGAATACCCAAAAAAAGTGGAAGTTCTCAATTACACATTTTTGGAGATCCAGCATGGTGCTCGAAAAGATAGCGTTTCTTTTTTTGCATAGGATAAATTTTGACTACGACAGAAGTAATTTGCAAGGGCCGGCCCCGTATCATTCTCTCTCTCTCTCCGTATGATACCCTATTTCAATTCGATGGATATTAAATTGAATATAAGCAATATCATCGTAAAATCCTACCATTACGATGTATTTGCACACAAATTATGTTTTGAAGATCGACTGTTTGCATTCATGGGTCGGATACCACGGATACTGTGTCACAAATAAAACAAGCGGACTGAGTGCGGCTACCAAGAGCTGCGTGTGAGTGTTGACATATTTACAACAACAACAACAAAAATATAGGAGGTGTATACATTGAAAATATATGTTCAACACTAAAAAAATTTAAGCTGATAAAATTCGGTATTTTGCGAAAATAACGAAAACGAAGATCGACTAATTCACATTATTTCGAGAGTGGGCGTACGGGCTAGAAAGTTATAAAAAAAACTTGAGAACACAGTATCATGGCCAATGCAAAGAAGGAAATGCACTCGATGTGTACCTATCTAACATATCCCGACGAAAAGTTGTTGAAACAGGGCAGTCTCCCCAAAAATCAGCAAGAGCAGTCGCATGGGGTGGGGGTCGAACCCCCGTCCCCTTGATCAAACACTATAGAAACTTACCTCTGGACCATGGCTGGTCGATGGACCACTGTCCAACTTAGCTCGCCCCATTCTTGCGGAATCGCCGGTCAGTGGATTCTTCTAGACACGGGGGAGTACTAGCCATACTGTACGATAAACTTTCCGCGCGAAAGAAATATTGGAACAGCGTCTGAACCTACCGCGCTTGTTTTACACCATGTTTTGATGATTCACTGTTTTGGCCAGAGTCATGGTAATGTGGTGTTGGCCTATTTACGATACTATAAAATTAGAAGGACATACGACAATTAAAATAATCATAATATATGTGCTTAATTTAAATAGCATTACTAAAAAATTTAAAATAGTATTACTAGTAAACTGTTTGAACAATACGCAAGAGAAAGAACTAGCTGGGTGCGTGGAGGTTAAGCGCACTACGTTTTCAAAGTATGGTCCAGGGGGACTTTAGTCGCACAGCATTTCGAGAGCGGCCACATGCCAGACGACGAGAGAAAAAGCGAGAGACAACAACGCCGTGAAGAGACTCATGCGTTGCGGTCGCATTGCGTTCCCCTCTATCCACAGTTCAAATTCAAATTCTGGAGTTTTGCCAAAAAGTGTGTGGGCGTCTCGCTGTACACCTGAATCGCTGTGAGTCGCCGGGCGCAGCTCGGTCCAGACACTTTTTTTCTGACACGTTTGTGACATCGCAAAAAAAACTTTTTCCCGTTGTTCCCTGCGCTCGTTTGGTAGAATTTCGAAAATTTCGTTGAAACGTGTCACGTTTCTTTTTTGAGGGTTAGTGTAGGTTACGGTATATTTATTGATTTTCATGGTTTTGAGAAAATCATGTATCTGACACAAGGAAGTTTGGTTGCCCCAGCGAACTTCTTCAACACGGGGTTACGGTTGTGACGGACGGACGACCTCACAGACAGACAGGGCTTGTCGTTTTAGATTAGGTAATAATGGTAGATCGACAAATTCGAGAGTGGGAGCTAGACAACTAGCAAAAAAACGTTCCCCCAGAATTCCGGACAGCAGGGAATATCGTACGTACTGAAAATATCCGAGCGTTTACCAGAAAGTGCGTAAAATATTCAATGTTGTCTTTGCGATGAAAAAATGCAGGATTATTAAGCCACTAAAGTAGTTCGCATACCAACCAACTCGACTTTCACTTTTTTTCAATTTCGTTCATGTGGTGTTAGTTTTCGGAAAACTAAATGGAAAAAGGCCAAGATTTGAATTCCCGCAATTTCATATCTCAGTTCTCCGTGGAGCAATCGACTCAAAACTTCAAATATAACATTTTTCGACCCTTTTCCAGCTATAAACGAAATTTTGAGTCGATTGCTCCACGGAGAACTGAGATATGAAATTGCGGGAATTCAAATCTTGGCCTTTTTCCATTCCCTTTTTCCGAAAACTAACACCACATAAGATGCAAGTACGGATTCATCGGTCCGAAATGTCAGTACGCGTTCGATCCCCATGGGTACGAGATTGGCAATGTGAAGGATCGACGCGTCCAACCGACTGATGACATGGAGAGGGGTGAACATCGATTACTTACTACTACATTTTGCTAAGGTGCCATGCCGCAATATATCTGTTTCAGTATGTTTTTTCCTTATGCTACTCATGGGTGCAATAATGTCCGCTACCGTTGAAGCTAGGGTCACAAAAATTTAAATTTCGAATTTGCAAACGAAATTGTGTGCCGCTAGGTTCACCGGGAGCCGAGATATGACGCCGTTTGCGTTAGGATCAACAAGGGTCTGGAACAGGTCAAAAATCGGATTCGCTGAAAACATGCTCCTAGGGGTAACTTTCGATGCTGAAAACGCTGGTGTCATCGATTTCGCAATAGGACGCCGTTGGGCGCCGGTATGCCGCCGCGCACTTTGGGCATAAAACGCGTTTTTCGATAATAACTTCTCAGAAACGCGTCAAAATCGTGGGAAAACTAAATGTTTTAATCAGAATTTCGCGCTCTATCAAATGGCGCTAATGCTACATTGTGAAAATTTCTCGTTTCAGAGAAAAAAAGTCGATTTTTCACACAGGCCGCATTGCGGAAATTCCCAATACCAGATTATAGAGTAGAATTTTCTGATCATTTTGGTGTATAGGTTGTGCTATTTGACCCTGCGGGAAGTTGTTTTACATAACATTGAATTATTTTCACGCGCGCGGATCGCGTGTACACACGCGGCATCCGCATGGTCGATGCGGTAGTGATCTAGAACTTCAATCCGAATGTCATTGGTCCGATTCCCATTGGTTGCCAAAGTTTTTTGCCGAATTTTTTTTCATCGAAAAAATCACTTTTTTTTAAATTCTGAAAATTCGCCAATATTGGAAGGGGGTGAAATTTTGATGAAAAAATTTTCGGCAAAAAACTTTGGCAACCAATGGGAATCGAACCACTGACTTTCGGGTTGAAGTTCTAGACCATCGACCATGCGGATGCCGCGTGCGTACACGCGATCCGCGCGCGTGAAAATCATTCAATGTTATGTAAAACAACTTTCCGCAGGGTCAAATTGCACACCCTATACACCAAAATGATCAGAAAATTCTGCTCTATAATCTGGTAATGGGAATTTCCGCAATGCGGCCTGTGTCAAAAATCGACTTTTTCTCTGAAACAAGAAATGTTCATGATGTGGCATTACCGCCATTTGATAGAGCGCGAAATTCTGATGTAGATTTTTAGTTTTCCCACGATTTTGACGCGTTTCTGAGAAGTTATTATCGAAAAACGCGTTTTATGCCCAAAGTGCGCGGCGACATACCGGCGCCCAACGGCGTCCTATTGCGAAATCGATGACGCCAGCGTTTTCAGCATCGAAAGTTACGCCTAGGAACATGTTTTCAGCGAATTCGATTTTTGACCTGTTCCAGACCTCTTTTGAGCCCTTGTTGATCCTAACACAAACAGAGTCATATAAGCAAAAATTGATAATTGCGGGAATTCAATTTTTTTTCTTTGCACCACACGATTTTTGCACCCCCAATGATTGTCTTACACTTTGCACCCCCATATTTTTGCGCAACATTAGTGTCTTTTATTGAATGTCTAAAGCTTATTTTAATTAGATAATTGTATACAGTTTTTTAACACTCGAAAATTGTGTAGAGTGCCCATCAACCAATGATTCTTTCATACATCTTAAAACAGTGGCATTACTATCGTACTCCTCAGATACATGCAACATCCTGCTTGCCGAGGGGTGTCCCGACGAGTTTGCGGACAAGTGCATAAAGCTCAGATACGCCAAGGGCTATGTTTATTGTCCGCGCAAGTTGTGGTGAGTAGTGCACATGCTTTTGGTATTTGGGCGGCACTGGGTTACTTTATCGGACCAGACAACCCGTGCTAATGTGGGATTCAGTGTTCACAAATGTAAAAAAAATCAAAATCATTTCACACACTCTCTCGACCTGTCGGTGGACGAGAGAGTGTGTGAAATGAAGAGTACATCAATGTACACACATTGATGTGACACTGAAAGGGGGCTATACAGAATGCTCATTGATCATCTCATTCTGTGTGAAGTCACTCTCTGAGAACGGTGTGCCTGGTCTGGTAAGGAAAAACAGTGCTTGATAAGTTATTGAATTTTGCTGAACGCCTCACCACTGTCATGCCAGTCGAGGCGTTGACATTTTCAACGACGAGTAGAGTATCCGTTTAACATAAAAATGTAAAAAAAGAAAAATAAAAAAAATCAGGATCAACGAGGACAGTAAAACGTGGAAACCTGTTGAGAAAGTGCGATGTGACAACAGTCGTCTTCCGAATCGATGGAAGGCATGACATTTATTTTAATATATTTTATTACAATTTTAATAATTAAGTATTAACAACATTACTATTACAAATTTAAAATAATACTTTCCACTTCAACTTTCTCATTTTCTCGTTCTCAAATGCGCTTTCACATGATTCCAAATATACAGATCAGGGTTGGAACGGGAGAGTGTGCAAAAGCGAGAGGGTCTCTCTCAATTTCACACACTCTCTCACTCCAAAGGCCTTTCTGTAAGGTTGACCGGCCTGTGGAATGATGTGCTTTCGCCCTACGTTCGTGTGCTTGTCAGCGGAACGTCCTATTGTCTCGCAGGAGTGTTCTCTAGTTTATAATTCAATATACAATGTGCAGGTATCCTACGAAGGAAACGATGCCGAGCATCCGTTGGGCATTGGAAGGTGCTTCAATAAGCTATATTTTGGAAATGGTTGATCAAAAATTCCAGTAATAGTGCGATGGAATTAGTACAATGTTATTTTTTTGCAAAATAGTAGATTTTGTTTGACAGTGGACTATATCAAAACATTAATCTCACATTTTAAAACATATTAATATAAAGCGATACGGTTTGCAGTAGAGTGCAGTGCTCTTCTAACCCGCCGACGTCGAGCCACGCCGCATCAGTATTTAGTTTCGACGAGTCAGTGATTCTCATGGTTACCTAAATTTTCCGATTTCGAAATGTTGACCCCCTCTGTACAAGTGCGGAGGCGTCGTTAATACAGGGAACGGCAACATCAGACATCACGATGTTTTCGATAAATTTCTTTCCTTCTCTAATGCAGTCAACAGTGCACCCGACTAGTCTGAAATGGTCTCTTCATTTCGAACACTCTCTCACCCATCTCACCCGGCCGAGAGAGTGTGCGAAAAGAGGAGATCATTTCAGACTAGTCGGGTACACTGTTCACTGCATTAGCCACCTCCTCGCACACGAGGGGAGAGGGAACACACAGGAAATAGTGCTGATTTCAGTCACAAACATTTCGAAATCTTGTTTATTGTTAACGTGAATTTTGCAGTCAGACAATCGAAGGCTTGACAAATAACGAAACCTATTTTTCTTGGACACATTATTGTCATCGGAATTTGGAAATCGGCGACCGCTGGTGCAAAAATGGCGGACACTGCACAAAATCGCACACGCCAGGAGGCTTAACGAATATGTCCACATCATGCATGTGCGTGTTCATGAAATTTATTTTAATATATTGTATTACAATTTTTAAAATTATTAACAACATTACTATTACAAATTTAAAATAATACTTTCCTCTGGAAAATGCTCTTTCACCCTACATTCGTGTGCTTGTCAGCGGAGCGTCCTATTGTTTCTCTCCTTTTTTACAGTTTATGTCGCATAATCGATTTTCCTATAGTGTTGATCCATTATTGAGTCATCCCCTAAAGAATGTCGAAAATGATACCCATAAATCGTTGTTTATCACCAAAAAAATCTTCCGAATATTTTTGAAGACAGATTTCACTTGTTTACCATCCCAGCGAATTGCCGACTCTAATGTGGCGTTAGTTTTCCGGAAAAGCAATCGAGAGTGTTAGTTTTTCCGCGAGCTTTTCCGGAAAAGCTGTTAGATTTGAATTCCCGCATTTTCTGTATCTCGGTTCCTATTTAAGCTAGCATTTAGAAAAATTGTGTTAGGGTTACTTTTTGCATTTAGACTTCATGGACCAAGTTTGGTAAGCCTAGCTGCACTGGGAGCAGAGTTATGGCCGAAAATCGATAATTGCGGGATATCAAAAATTTAGCTTTTCCGAGCCCGCCGTGAGAAATGGAAAAGTAAAAGCTAACACTCCTTTTAGCTTTTCCAAGAGCTTTTCCGGAAAACTAACACCGCATAATAAAAAGGGACCAGGCAGCCTCCAAAAACAGATTTTTAATTTTCATTATTTTTTATTCAACTTTTCTCGCTATCATCTAATGGAGAATGCAGAAAAAATTACATTTTTAGCATTTTTTTACAATTAGTTAATTTAATTTGAAATTAGACTGTGGAACGGTGCGTCGCCTATTTCCGAAAAGACAGAAAGCTGTTTAATTTGCTCTGATGATTTCATATTATTGCAAAAACAGGATTGTAGAGGTTTTGACCACTCCCGGACTGAATGAACTCAATCACATTCCCTCAAAATGGCTGGTTTTGGAGATATTAATTGTGGTGTTGTCGCTACCGTAACCCGATGTAGTGAAAATGCGAAACTTTGAAAATTCATAACTAATTTCAAAAAAATCGCGAAAATATGCGGTTTTTAGCATTCTTCCGGGAGCAGGATTTTCTTTTATTTAAAAATAACTTATTTTTTTTGACTGCCTGGTCCCTTTAAGCGCCGCCAGATTGCTACCCACAGAAACGTTTCCCGCAAAATTGTATCCTCGTTTTTTTGTGTCTCTAGCATATTTTGTTAAACAATAATACATTTTTAATTTTATTTTGTCACTTTTGCAAAAATCTATATTTTTTTTATTTGTTCCTACGGGACGGAATTCGTGGCGAGACCTTTGGCGGAAATTCAACGGTGCCTTTACTGTCTCACATGATTCCAAACATACAGACCAGGGTTAGAGCGAGAGAGTATGCTAAAATGAGAGAGTCCCTCTCGATTTCACACGCTCTCTCACTCGAAAGTCCTTTCTGTAAGGTTGACCGGCCTGTGGAATGATGTGGTCCCCTTTAAAATCCTGGCCAGAATTTAGCAGCAAATGTGTGTGGTTGTTGCAGCTGTGTCACGACCAAGAAGGGCACTGAGTTCAGAAAAGAACATTGCGAACAGGTCTTCGATCCATTCGTTCATCACGCACCGGGTACGGAGAGAGATCCCGACAATACAACACGCGCCGACGGTGAGCTGCAATATTTAATATATATAAATTTTTTTAAAAATATTTTTTTTAAATATAATAATAAAATATTTTCAAAATATAATAATAGAAATAATTCAGTCGTTTCCAATTAATAAATATTCAACCATGATAAGCACTACCTCACGTAAATCTGATTTCCGTTTTGATATCACCAAAACGGATATTTGATGTCTCTCCATTACAGCATGCTGACTTTGTGACACGAAGCATGAAAAACACAAAACTATTCAAATAGAGCATTAGTAATCAATTAGAACTGCGAACTCAACGATTTGATCGACGCATGTCTGCCTAGCGACAAATACTGTCACATGGTTAGGCTAATTAATTAATAACATTTTTTTTGTAAATAGTTTACTTTTTTCACGCCTGCTACAAAAATGATCGCTGAAATGTCATGTTTCCGATATATTTCAATTTGTTTAATTATTAATTTATTTCCAGCTAAAAGCCAACACCTCACGCGTCAAGTGCTCCGCGCATATTTGGTTATTATTTTATTATTTAAACATTTTAATTAATCAATTATTATAAACAATAATTATTTATTTCAAAATATTTTGTAATAGGCTCAATGAAGGCACCGACTGGATCCCCGACTGCAATGGGGTTGAATTAATTATGTGAAATTGTAAAAAAAAAATAATTTAGATATCTGCCATAATCTGCGTTGACGATGTCTGGCAGTCGGAATCCAAGAAGGACATCGGAAAAAGGTGATTACTTTTTTTTAAATACACAACGACTTTCATTTACTACAACACTTAAAACGCTTCATCATACATCTCTACTGCAGAATTCAAATTTTTTAAAAAAATAACAGTATCCCGCACAATACAGTACCAAATATCGACTGGATTCTGAATACAATACTCAATTATTGATTGATTCGCTCCATTTTCGCTTGAGACACTACATATTTTTTTTATAAATCTGCACTACTGCAGAATGAAATTAATAATAACAGTTTCCCTTTTACGATAGCTAATAAGGGAACCGCAAAACTATACGGAACGGAATCTGAAAAGTGTCGATGCCAGTCGATAGGAACCCCCAAGAGATACTCAAATCACTCAAAATATGTTGAACCTTTTGCCTACTAAGGACTGAAAAATGCGGAAAACTTTTTTCCGTCTAATACTGGTTGTGTTGAGTGGAGTACCTCACATCTGCCTCAGTGGCTCAGGTGGTAAGGCGCTTGCATTGAAATATAATTTTGGCCCAACACCCGTGGTTCGACTCCAATTCTTCCCTTTTTCTTTTGCTGATTTTTATTCAATCCTCTTTTGAAAAAAATTCATCTGACCTCACAAAAAGAGTGATACACAAGCAGTGAAGAGATAACAATGGGGGTGAATTTCGACAAAATCAACAACGGTGCAAATTCTGCCAGTAACAAGAGAAGCAAAATGATTTTTGACATCGAGGGCGAAGAGTGCAGCCGGATTCAGAGCATCCACAGGGAACTTCGCTGCCCTTACCGAACATGTACTGATTGGTGCCGTCAAACGGAGGAGGGTGAGGGTCGATGAAACCACCCTTATAGAAGCCGTAAGCTATGAAAGGCTTGAATCGATCCGCCCCGAGGCTCCAGTGTAGCTGGGAAACGAATCGTAGAAGATTATCTCGTTCCGCGATCGTGTATTTGTAGCGTCGAATTCCGATCATGCTGTTAAGCCGCTTCTGAGTACCCTTCACCTGGTGGTTGTATAACAAATCAGCGGTCTGGCAGAGGGAGGTCCCACCCGGTGGAATATTAACAATGAACAGTTCGACTCCTGGAGGGACTTCTAGAGTACATCCATGCAAATGACTCAGATCACCCAATGCAATCAAATTCAGTTTTCAAAGAGAACAAATGAAAAAACCAATTCAGCAAAAGAAAAAGGGAAGTGGTTGGAGTCGAACCACGAGTGTTGGGCCAAAATTGTATTTCATAAAAAAAATTGTATTTCGGTACTCCACTCAACACAACCAGTATTAGACGGAAAAAAGTTTTCCGCATTTTTCAGTCCTTAGTAGGCAAAAGGTTCAACATATTTTGAGTGATTTGAGTATCTCTTGGGGGTTCCTATCGACTGGCATCGACACTTTTCAGATTCCGTTCCGTATAGTTTTGCGGTTTCCTTATTAGCGCAAGAAGATGATTGAAATATCACACTACTACATTCAACTACAATTCAATCAAATTTTGGCATGATAAATTGGTTTTCTAAACTAGCGGGGTTGTATTGAGGTTAAATACACTACGCTCTATCCATACACTACGCTCTATGCATAGTTCTGAGTGCGGGTTCGGTCCAGGGGGAGCTCGATAGGTAGCTCCAGGTAGGGTCCAGGGGGCGCCCTGTAGCCGGCTCCAGGTTCGGTCCAGGGGGAGCTCGGAAGCCGGCTCCGGGCTACATTAAACCTCGCAGTATGCTAGGGAATGTTAATCGCTACCAAGAGTACTGGCTTATTCCGGTGGAAAAGGCTCGTGAGGCAGAGAGCGATCGAAAAAAAGTTGCCACTACGCCACTTCGTGTCTCCGTGGCAACTTTTTTCGATCGCTCTCTGCCTCACGAGCCTTTCACAACGGAAACGCAGGATACAGTGCGTTCAGAACTTTTAGAACACTTTCAGAGATGTTTCCTGTGATTCCCTACGCTTTCTGAATCATTATGGAACTTTTCGAAATTTTCGATTTCTCACGTTAAAACGCGTTAGAACACGTTCAGACACGTTTTGAACATCGCAAAACACTTTTGTAATGATCCCCTACGCTTTCTGAATCATTATGGAACTTTCGAAATTTTCGATTTCTCACGTTAAAACTCGGCAAAACATGTGAAAACGTGTTTCACGGAACTCAAAAACGTGTTAGAACGGTTTCTGACACTCGCGAAAAATGCGGCAAAAGGTTTGCCGCGACGGGGGTCGAACCTGCGTCGGTCGGATTGCTAGTCCAGCGCGTAACCCACTTGGCCATGGATTTGGTAATTTAAATTTTGTAAAATTTTAAAGCAATTCTGGTCTATTATCATATGCAAAAGGTTCTGAGAAGATAGAGCGAATTTGAAGCGAAATATAAGGAAAATGAGAAAAATCTGGACGGACACGTGAACAAAAAAAACAGACAGACAAACAAACAGACAGACGGACGTTAGCACTTTCTAATATGTAGTAATACAGTTCCCAATTATCGATTGATGTCGTCCATTTTGCAGTCCATTGATTTGCGCGGCGTAGAAACCGTCGTCTATATCGATGACGATGTGGTTCACAATCGGCGCTGTCTCTGTTGCAGTCGTTCTTGTGATCGGAATTACGGTAAGATTGGATTCGGTAGATTACGGTAGGACACCGGAAAGTAGTGTGGTAGTAAACTGTGTCAACAAATAACCAATATTTCCATTAAGAACATTTTAGTTCGTTTAATTACGGTAGGAATAGTAGATTACGGTAGCATGTAAGGAAGATCATAGCAACCAAGATGGAATGAAGTTTTAAAAAATGAAGCGCTCTTTTTCACAGTAAAATTTATGTTGCAATATAGACTAAAAATTTTAAAATTTTATAATGTTTATAAATAATACTTTTATAATTAATAATAATTAAGTGTGTCTGCTGTCTCCTCCGTCGCAAGCAACGCGAACTGAAGCAGTTCATCTCCGAGGCATCAATGCACACAATGACTTCCTGTGGAGCGAGCTCATCTCAGATGACAGAAGAGCCGAATGACAGTACGGTATCGGAGAGCATCGAGAAGTAACTTTCTCCCCCCTCTACCTGGCCCCTGTCAGAAGGCGGATAAAGTATATTATATTTGTCATCGAAACTTGCTGTGGTGCAACGAGATAATGTCTATTATACATTTTCAAAACGCTATTCGCGAACAAAATTTCGATTCAGGCAGAAAATACGCAAAATAAAGATGAGATTAGTTGGAACATATTTGAAATCTGACCTGTTCATGGGGTTTGAACTATAGTTGCGACCAGTTTTTTGCGAAATCTGGCAAGTTTATAAATTTCGCACTTAGCCGTGAGACGAAAACGAGCGATGTGTAAATTGTGATGTGAAAACAGTAAACTATTATATTACTCTCAATAGATGGAGTAAGTCTCGACTCATATTCTCTCGAGAAAAGCGTGCATAAACAACTGGTTAACAACTCTCTTTGCGTATTAGGGTTACCCATTACTTGAAGACTGTTGAAAGCGAAATCCCCCCCTTTCTCCGATTCACTTTCTGACACTTTCCCCCCTCCACTCGCATCTCTCTCTCTCTCTCCCCTCAAGTCTGACTCCATATCTGCGATGGGGATCAATATGGGTCAGAGGATGCAGCTCCTGTGGCATTCACAATGCGAATTCGATCATAATCGACCTTTCGCATCTCGAAATCTTGCGAACTCGAACTCGTCTCATTTCAAAACGCATTGCTGAAACGGTTGCCAATTGTCTTACAGTTTTCCCTAGCATGCTATGTTTTTCTTCTTACATCATCTATCAATCTTTTCAACTTCTAACATTTCTATCATCATTCGTTTATTCTTCTGTAAGTTTCATTTTTATCAAATCTCACCTCTCTTCTTGATTTTCCCTTGAAATTTCATCTCTCTTTTTATCAAACCTGTCTAGCATATTCGCATATCAGTCCACCGGATAGTGAAAGTCATCGGCTGGTTTACTGCCATGTCGAGTCCGAGAAAAGATTCGAGAGAGAGAGAGAGAGATCGTTTTCTTTTATCTTCTCCCGAAACACGCCTTTTTACTGTTGTCAGAGCTCGCCGTTTCCTTTCCGATATCAATTTCCTCTGAGCATGTAAGGGAATAACCATATTAATATACCTTTATGTTTTCTTTCTCTATTAGTTGTGTTTTAACCAGTGCACGCTTTCCTCTTGCTTTAGTTTCGCCAAGTCAAGAAACATCACTATAGATAGAATTGTTCGCGCATTTTATTACAAATTTCGTATATTCACTGCTCACTGTCGTGCTCACTGTCTGATTCTCTTGCTTTCGCGCGCTCAATTGCCGATATTTATTTATTTTATTTATTTATCGTGCACCACGAGGGTGCGACAACATGAACGAGTTAAAAATGATATTTAATAATGGGTCCATTTATATTTGTTATCACGGGAACTTCTCAATATCTTGAACGAGTGTTAGTTTGGGTTGTATACATAGATGAATTATGGAGTGTTGATAATGCTATCTCAATAATTTGGATTCTCTTATTGCAAAAATTACCTACCAATAAGAGCATACTTTTCATTAATTTGTCTACAATTCATACACTATTCCACCTCCCTCTCAATCACATCCTCATTTTCTTCTTTCTCTTCTCCCCAGGGGACCTCCCAATCCGTCAGCGCCTGTATTTTCATATGTACATACACATAGGGGGCGAAAGTGGGAACATTCCCGGGACACCCCGCAATAAATCAACGAGAACCCCTCCTTCTACTCTGTTTGCAGTGTGGGGTTATCTGATCCCTGAAGAGAGAGTGAGGTGTTGAGGGGGTGTCACCTGAGTGGTTATTATTGCTTTTTTATCGCTTGATGACTCTGGTATTTATTTCCAGGCTCGATCCCGGTTTAACACGAGGATTCAATTCTGCACAAGTAGTCGAACCGCCGCTTTAGAAAGTCTGATTCTGCCTATACTGTCTACAGTAACTTATCATAGCTCACACAAACGTGCATTTTAAGTGTGCTCATTACAGCTGTTTTATCGCCACCGTGACAAGCTCGTCGACCCACTTGATGCACTCTAAAATACGCGTTTTATTAGAACACCATGTTTTATGGCGCTGTGGCACTTCGTCCCTCGCTTCAGACCAAGTTTACTGACTGCGCAGGCCGTTCGATTATGTTTGACTGTTTTTCACGCAGAGAAAACGGTCTTAACCCAGTCCCTCAATATATAATACATTTTTCGTGCATCTGGGTCTGGGGACATTATTATTTGTGTGTACCAATTCTCATCTGTCGATTTGCATCATCTCAAATGGTGAAATAGAGTGACGAATATTATTTATCGCCTCAGGCAACGTTTGCGTAGCACTGAATCACATACCACGCTTATTGACTGCATACACTCCAGTCCTATGTAAGGGGTCATGGTGAGAGAGTGTGTAAAATTGAGAGACCCTTTCCGTAAGTTTGGAATCATATATAGTATGACTAACTGTCGGTTCTGGGTCAAACACGGGGTACTTGAAGTGAGTCCCCCCATATTGCGCGGATATCTTTATGAGTGTGATCGGATTAGCATTGTGAACACCGGGATGAGTTTTACGACACGCGAAGGGCGGTGTTCAGTCTGTTCATAGTGAAATCGACCTTTCGCAGTACGAATTTTATGGCAATTTCCAAACCGCCCAAGACTTTCGCATTGTTCCCTAAAATTCCCTAAAGTATTGCGCATAAATAAAGTCTGAATCTTATTCAGTGATTTGAAATGAAATCGCGTTTTATGTTCGATAGATTTACAAAGATAAGTGATGACTTGCATTCTATATTTTATTGTCTTCAAGAGCCCTCACACGTCACTCGTTGCCAAATATACGCTACAAACCGTAAATATCTTTCTCGCTCTCTCTCTCACTCACTCGTACCGTCTGACTCAATATCCACACAAGGGCAGACGGCGGGAGGGAGAGAGAGAGAGAGAGAGAGAGAGAGAGAGAGCGGGGTGATTCATTCTGACGGGGAGTTTAAGGCATTTTCTCATCTGCAACCAATAATTTTCCCTGCCGAACATCTATTTCTTCATTCCTCACAATTCCAGCTTTTCCCCCTTCGTCTTATCTCATTCTTCCATCGGAATTCGTTCTCACGGTTCAGGTCTCTCTCTCTCTCTCTCTCTCTCTCTCTCTCTCTCTCTTCCTTGTCTCGATAGATCCGAATGGAGCCAAGATCTACCATTGTGATCTCACACCACCACCACCGTTCCTGCTTCAACTCTCATAGCCCAGCAAGCAGCTTGAGATTAATTTCTTTGCAAAACTCTCATTGTTTTTCTTGTCTCTCCACAAGATTCCAACCCTACAGGAAGGAGTCATGGCGAGAGATTGTGTAAAAGTCCTCGCGATTTCACACGCTCTCTTACTCGAACCCCCTTTTCTTTATGATTTGCCGGAATGTGGAGTTATTCTGCACAGAAACTTCCATAGTTTGCCTTATCTCTTGCAATTTTCGCGTATTTTTTTCCGTTTATCACAAAATAGTACAAACGATTTCTTTCTGTCCTTTTTTCCTCCCGAAATCTTACTAAGACCTGTCATTTCCTGTAATTCCCATCCCCCCGTATTGACTATTAGTGCGGTAATCGGTGTGACCCCAAAGGGGAAGAGGAAAGAAGTTTGCTGGAAGAGAGCAAAGAACCGTTTTCACTCAAAACGGTTCAAGACTTTCATACCATACATTCACCATACATTCATGCACCGTTCGCGCTATTTCGCGAAATGTCCGATGCCACTCTGTCCATTCCGCACACCACATCATTCCACAGGCCGGTCAATCTTCCAGAAAGGCCTTTGGAGTGAGAGAACGTGTGAAATCGAGAGGGACACTCACTTTTGCATACTCTCTCGTCCTAACCCTGGTATGTAGGGTTGGAATCATGTGACACGTTTCGGTACATAGTGTTCGGAAAGGAAACGGCGCTCTACATTATATGGTGTTAGTTTTCGGAAAAAGGAAATGGAAAAAGGCCAAGATTTGAATTCCCGCAATTTCTTATCTCTGTTCTCCGTGGAGCAATCGACTTAAAACTTGGTTTATAGGTGTACAAGGGTTAAAAAATGTTATATTCGAAATTTTGAGTCGATTGCTCCACAGGGAACTGAGATGAGAAATTGCGGGAATTCAAATGTCGGACTTTTTCAAAAAACTTTTTTTTTCCGAAAACTAACACCACATTAGAAAGCGCTCCTTGGGGCCATCTGTCAATAAACCATCTTTACGCCCCTCTATATTTTTTGCGCTGCTCACCTGCTAAAATCACTTCCCTTCTCTCTTTTCTGACCGTGATCAGGCACGATGAATGTCGATCGTTCTGCACTAATTGCTTAGAAATTAGCGCTAATAGAAACGGAGAAATTTTACAAAGTGATTTCGGCGCAAGAACGGCGTTCTCTGTGAAAAAGACCATACTCAGAGAGCAACGTCTCCAACTTTCCTTTACTCTGGACCGTTCACAGCTCCAATTATTAGGAGAAATTATGTCTCCATCTCTCAATTTCTCATGCTCTCTCATCTGGAGAGAATGTCTCCAGAGTAAGGAAAGTTGGAGACTTCCCGATCTGAGTACCCATAATGATCAGTTACCATCACTCCCTTTTCCCTTTCCTGTTGACCATGATTAGGCTCTGAATTTCCCACAACATCTCAGTTTGCCCATTTCACGGTGGAATTTCAGTGAGAGGGAGAGAGACTGAGAAGAAGCGAGGTACAAACAGAGTTTGTGGTCAGTGAATGGGAGGTGGATATCCGCGCTGCTCTTCCCCCCTATCATCTCATTTGCATATCAGTGCATAGGGACTTGCGCACATATCTCGTCTGAGGATAAGTGGGAGTGAGAAATGAAAGAGAGAGAGAGAGAGAGAGGCACAGTCTGTGTCTGTATCCATATCCATGAATGCGTGAGTGGTGACACTTCCGTGTGCGATGATTGTTTTGCACTACTACTAGATGTCTTTTGCCCCCTTTTGAGGAGTGGATTGGCCATTTCAAGTATATGACAGGCCGCCTAGCCGTGTACTCTCGTATGATTAGATTGCGATATGTGAGACCACGACCTCTTCGTTACGCACATTCACTCATCTATCGATGAAGAGTATCTGCGAAATTAAGAGATCGTGGTTTCACATTTCGTTCTCTACTTGTGATATAACCTTTGTTTAACTGTTCTCGAGTGTCATTTTCCTCTTTTCTTCCTGGAAAATGTCAAGCGTTTAGGCACATGCTGTGTTCGCTTTCTCTAACTGTCTGTTTCAATTATCATTGGCTTGTCAAAACGTTTTTCGGCCGAGAGAGAGAGAGACAGGCCGTCTGGCATCAATTCGTACTCCATTTCGATCGTCATCTGTTCCTTCTTCTTCTCACATCGTCTTCTTTTCTCGCCCCTCTCTCTCTCTCTCTTTTTATGTGTTCAATGCCCTTTCGATTCCTCTCTTCTCGCTGATTTGCCTACGCGCACCGCCGCTTTACTTTTCGCCGAAAACTGTAAAATCGTAGGGGAAGTGTATTTTTTTACGGTAGCACAACTCGATTATCGATAAATCACATAAGTACGATAGGAGGCAATGAATTGTACTCAATATTGATGCGAGTATCTAGTAGTTCTGGAAAAATAAGGGCGATAGGACGTTGTGGAACTGTCGTTTAGGAACCCCCCCCCCCCTAAATCCCCTTTCCAGGATTTGTTTACGATGCGTTTCAGAACATCTAGAAGCCTTAATCTTGTACGGCAGTTCCAATACCATCACAAAAGAGACGTTCGAATTACATCAGTTGTCTACGGTTGCCCTTCGTATCCGCATAGTATTGAACTCTCATCCCTCATTTCCATTCGTCCGGTTGAAAAGGCCACTCACTTTTTGTCTTCCCCGTAACATCCTTCCTATTCTATTCAATTCAATTGAGCCAAACCTTGCAATTAGTGATTACAAGGGGAGGCCGAAGGCTGAGATCTTACGTAACCGTACCTGTGTACCTACCGTACTTCCTACACTCACCTACCGTACACACGTAACCACCTCATCAATCGCATTATCCCACTTGCCGGTCAACTCATATATAACACATTATTCGTCGAGACTCGTATTTCTCTTCAACATATGGCTAATGCGCAAATTTATGTGCGGACAAGCCCCCTTTCGGTGTGTGATATCACAACAAAAATATGCGTCTCGCATCCTTCCCACATGATTCCAAACCTACAGACCAGGGTTAGGGCGAGAGAACACGCAAAAGTGAGAGAGTCCCTCTCGATTTCACACGCTCTCTCACTGCAAAGGCCTTTCTGGAAGGTTGACCGGGCTGTGGAATGATGTGTTCCGTAAGCCGGACAACACTGCAGATAGGGTTTAGGAGGTCGTGTAAATTAGGGAGGAGTTCTATAACTTTTTGTGAGTCTCTTGTCCCCATTTCACAGTTATAACTCTTGTAAATTACCCTGACGGAATAAAGAATGAATTAATGAATCTATCGCCCCGACCCGAACTGCAAGTTTGGAATCATGTAAAACCATGTAATTGTCACACTGGTTGATAGTGCGAAACTGCAGCCATCTCGAAAGTCGGTATATGTAAGGAATATACAAGTAAATCTGCTTTGGTATAGATATGTATCGGTAACATGATACACCACCAACAAATCCTGGAGGTGGAGGTGCGCGACAATATTTGGTGTGTTTTCTCGATTGGCTCCACTAGATCGTCTCAGATTTCAATTGCTTCTCTTTCCTCTCCTCTATTAGAGCCAATTCGGGATGTGTTCGTAGGTTTTTTTTCATGATCTCCTAATAGTCCTATTATATTCTGATTTAGAGAAGCTGGGTTACAAAGAACACAATTTGCTAGGAAACGAGGGAGTACCTGGATGGAGGAGAGGGATGGAAGACGGTGCTCTAAGAAAGGAAACCTAGGAGAGCGTTCTCCTGGCAAATTTGTGTTCAGTGTTGCTGATATCCACTGACGCTGCTGATCCGTTCACATGATTCCAAACGTACAGACCAGGGTTAGAGCGAGAAAGCGTGCAAAAGTGAGAGAGTCCCTCTCGATTTCACACGCTCTCTCACTCCAAAGGCCTTTCTGTAAGGTTGGCCGGCCTGCGGAATGATGTGCGTTGTAATATTAACCCTCTCGCAGAACCCGAAACATTACATGCCACTCTGCTATCATTAGCATGCAGATTCCATTATTCACTCTCATCCATTGGTGATCTCTCTCTTCTCTCTCTCTTCTCCAGCAATTAGGCACATCTATTATACGTATAAAAACTTCCGACAATAACACCCCGGTACGTTGCATCAAACGCGCACGCGCCACGCGCGCGCGTTTGAAAAAGTGTTGCGCAACCTCCTTAACGCTTAATCAATATTCAGCGTTTTCTGTTCTTTCTATTTGATTTTATTACTTTTTTTTATTCGCAAATGAGTGTGCATACCCCAGCGCGTGTTTTGCGGTCGAAGCGAGTGGTTGGAGCCCTTGAGCCTAGACGAATCTGGGCTTCAGCAGAAGTGCCTTCACTGGAGTGAACAGAGGGCTTGTTCGAGAAATCAAAATCATTAGACATACTGTTTTTAAAGGAAAAGTAGTCCCAAAAACGAAGTGAGAAAACAATGCTCGAAATTCAAAATACACCTTTTCGCGCGCTCAGTAAATAGCAAACGGAACGATTTATTCGTGGTGTCAGACAACTTTTTTGTAATCTTATAATATCAGTGTGTGATAGCTATAGCCGTCGATTCAAACACGGGGAAATGGACTACGTCATATTAAGATCTAGCGTACACACCTGTCATTTCATACTCTCTACCATTAATTGTTAATTGTTTAACAGCGCCAACTTATCCTCTCTTTGTATATTCTCTCACATCTCGCCTTCTTATTGATATTCCACGGGTCGGTTCAATGATGTGTCACCATCTGGTAGGCTTGTTCTTTTCGGATATCAAATGCATTAGTCACCCCTCCACTTCTCGCCATTAGTCTCTGAGTGTTTGATAACGCAACTGATGCACCCTCACACATTTCCAACACTATTGAAAAGGGATTTGGTGCGAGAGAGCGTGCAAAATCGAGAGGGCTCTCTCACGTTAGCACGCTCTCTCGCCCTGACCCCTCTCTGGACGGCTGTAACAATGTGACGTCAAAAAGAGGTACTTTTTGACGTCTTCCCCCTCAGAAGTCTCCGAGTGCCCTCAGGCGATAAAGCGCTAACCGGAACTGGATCCGCAATGTATCTCTCTCTCTCTCTCTCTCTCTCTCTCTCCTTCCGATCCCTCTCAGATGCCAATTGATGTTTATCCATGCCGTTCTTTGATACGCTCGTGTGCTAGATTCAATAGGGCGCTACCGCTTCTCAAGTTAATGTACACACCTCTCGCCTCTGGAGGGAGGGAGAGAGGGAAAGAGAGAGAGAGAGAGATAGAGATAGAGAGAGAGAGAGAGCGAGAGTAGTTGAGGCGTTCAACGCAATCTGTGACAGTGGAAGGATCGACTTGCCGCACTTCCATGTATCCCCCACACCGAGCGCGAACTCTCTAACATGTGCCTCTCAAGTGAACTCAACTCTCTTAGATAGTTGGCGAGGCAGTGTGCGTAATGAGGAGAGTAGATAGCGGACTCTCTTGAATATAAGAGAGTCCAATTCACTAGAAAGGTGCATGTTAGAGAGTTCGCGCTCTGAGTATCATTGACCGCATGATATGCGCTAGTGATAGACAACCATCGCAATCTAGCAGGGTTTCGACAATGTCCCCCCGCTGTCTCAGTTGACATCCAAGTGCACGGTGCGCTTGAAACACAAGATCCAACCGCAATCATTTAGGAAGTCTTCTAGTTGTTTATGCCTATCATAGTAGCAATTCACTATTCAAGAAAATCAAGTCCGATAGTAAATCTAATTGCTCTGCGCATCTTATTGGCAACCCGCCAAGACAATAATTTTGATTTGTCTACTCTGTTCGTCTGTCCAATCAAATATTTCACACTTCTGATTCACCCTGCACTTTTCTGCCCTTTTTCGCTTCTTCTTCCTCTCAGTTCTCTCAATTGCTCTTTTCTCTGCACGCCCCATTGAACACAGGTGCGAAATGGCCCAAGTTTGTGCCCCGGGCGAGTGACAAGATGTCCAGGAGTAGAGCCTTTTCCTGAACTTGAATTAGACATTTTCCTTGATGCAATACATTTTTTTTTACATTTTTACATTTGAACAACTTTATCAGCTGATTTGGATGTTAGGTCAACTGGGTCGCCATTAGAGTTCTCCACTGAGTTTGATTGTTCCTTGCGATTTGCATGAAGAGAGGTCTTGATGTAATGAAAGAACAAACGTTACAGATTGTCATTTAATGGTTGTGGTTAACCATAGTAGTGTTTAGAGTATGAGTATTGGTATTAGACGATTCTTGACTGTGTACCTTGTATAGTATAGTAGTTTAGCAATAGTAAGAGTTGCATAGAAATAGCCGTAAAATCGCCAATAGCTGCGTCTCGTAATGCGTCGACAGATGTGCCTCACAGATGTTCCCCACCTTTTCTCGCTGATTTTTTGTCCTGAGTCAGTCCCAGCTGAAAACCAGCAAAACCACAGAGTTACGTTCTCTCTCTCTCTCTCTCTCTCGCTCTCGCTCTCGAACACACTCATTCCTTCCATTGTGTCCGCCCTCTTTCCATATGTATGTTTGCCTGATAACTTCCTTCGTTCTCCTCCTCCATCCCTTCTTTATTCAACACCCCATCATAGCCTCAGGGCGATAAACGGCGAACGGCGTTTCCGGTGGTTGCGAAGTGCACTTCCGGTTCAATTTCATCCCTTCATTCCTCCAGATAGGGATCAGGACGAGATAGCGTGCAAAAGTGAGAGAGTCCCTCTTGATTTTACATGATCTCGCTGCAAACCCCTTTCTGTAGGGCAGGCCAGTGGAACGATGTGAGGCGCATTCGTTTCATGGGAGATTTGAGGATCTCCTTGCATATTTATTTTTATTGTGATAAATGTGCAAGGAGCTCTTCAAATAAAATATATATTTTTGATGTGATATCACACACTGAAAGGATTGTCCGCACATAAATTTGCGCGCCGGCCATATGTTGAAAAGAAAAGAGATGAGTCTTGTAGAATGACGTGGTGACCGCCATACACATATTTTTTTTCCTCTGAAGCCCAGATTCTGTTTAGACTTGATTTCGGATTCTCACTCTCTAAAACGTGAGTACAACCATCTGTTTATCTGTAACACTCAGAGAAATGTATGTCATATATGGCTCCTGAACTGCGTTTGTATGTTATATATAACATACTGTATGCTATATATAACATACATGCGCAGTTCAGGAGCCATATATGACATACCTTTTTCTCTGTGAACCTTTTGTTGCAATTGTTGTAGGTTGCGTGCGAGTGAGTACGTTATCTCTCGTATCCCCCCAAAATACCAAATTATTTTCTGTTTTCACATCGCGATACATTATCATTATCTCACCACCGGCATCTTTTATTTATTTATTAATAATATTAATTTCAAATTGCAGGTGAGGATTAAAAAATATTGTAGCTGCACGGCGGCCGTCGCCTTTTCGCTGTGATGGTGGTGAGGGATGTTATTATTATTATTATTATTATTAGGGTTAATTGCAAAACAGAATGAAATATCCTTATATGTATTCTCTTACAGTGATTTTGCATTAGAATAGGCCGAAATGAAACGCTAATTACATGAGAAAGCAAAGGTTCCATTGCTAGTTTCAAGCCGCTCTTGACCTTTCCCTTTCCAATTTCAAACGTTCTCGACAGTTTCCCTGATCTGTTATGGCTAGTGTACCTTTCCTCCCTTTCTCTCTCTCTCTCGGGCCAGATGATTCAATTTCTTATGAGCGCCGCCTCTCGATCAGGAAAGGGCATTCCGACAAGGAGAGAGAGAGAGAGAGAGAGAGAGAGAGAGAGAGATTAGTCATCGAAGAAGAGAGAAGACAAGAAAAGTATGCAACGAGAAGTGTAGAGCAGCCGGAGGGAATGATTATATTTTACAACAAATTTTAATTTTCCCGATATATCAGCAATCATATTTGGAACAAATTATACGTATGCCAAAAATCCTGTGTAAAATGGCATGGGTGGGTTGGGTTGTGTTTCATGATAATGCAAAATATAGTTGCGTTGCGAGATCGCGCCAGTGCGAGAACGGGTCCCGAACATGAAAAAAAAAATTAATTATTCCGTGTCATCAAAGTCAATATTCAAAATAATAATGGAAGAAGAAGAAAGTATCACATATGAAGAACAAAAATTGTGCTGTTTAACTAATTAACCAAAATTCTAATCTACAGAAAAGCGGGGATCTCGTCTCCTCTCTCACGTCAATTCTCTCGCAAGAGAAGACGAATGAGAACAGGGAGTTGCTGCAGGGACTGATCCATCTCATCGAAGAATCGGTACGCATTTTGAATTCAAGTTCAGGTTCAAGGACGGTTCAGGTTCTTCTGTATTTCGGGTTCCGAAAGAAAAAAAATGATTTTGAAACAGGTTCATAATTTGGATTTTGGATTTAACACATTTATCAAGAGTAGGCTCTGATGTGCATGGCTGGCCAGTCTTGACTCCTTGCTTGTCTCATAAATGTCAATTATGAGACAAGCAAGGTTCATAATAGAGTGGCGAAAAGGTGCAGTACCCAGGCACCGGTTAGCCATCATAGATAGGTCATCGTCAGTTTACGATTGGCTTTGGAAAATACCGTAATCTCTCTAAAGCGATGATTATTTTTTTCTGTTCAAGCCCGATCTTCGACTGGTCGTCGGATTAATCAAGTCGGCCACTTCGCTAACACTACTCGACAATAATGGTGAGCGTCTCAAATTCGATGTATAATCGCAGTTTGATGCTGCGCAAATTTCATGGGTGGAATTCCACCCTCTGAGGGTGGAAAACTCTTGTAACTCAGCTCAAACTGAACGAAATCTCTCCATTTAAAAAGGAAATGTTCCAAGCGTGGCTTGCAATTACTGTATCAAGTTTGGAAGTCGTATCAGGATGTTGCAAAAGTCTTGTCGTTTTTTGTGCATTCACTTTCGCGGGTTATCTCGGCTCTGTTTCTTTTTGTAATGTCCCTTCCAGTTTACAGTCGAAGGGGGTCCATACCTTCTGTCTAAAGCATGGTAATCATTAGTCCCTTCTAGTTCTCTGAGGGAGAAATACGAATTGTTTTGTTGACATCCCTCACCACTTTTGGAAGGTAGTTTTGTTCGTCTTCCTGCCTGGCTCAAAGTCACCCGAATTTGAACGTCATGTGGATGAGCGTCATAGGTAATATGTACCCTCTTTGCACAATGTGAAAAGTTGGACTCTCGCTATCGAGAATATGGACTTTTCTCTGGCCGAAGAGATCAGATCCGGAAAATCCTGCATCTGTATTTCGGCACTCTGTGCACAAAGCAAGAAACAGACTCCTATCAAATCATGCGCAAACTGGGCGACACACTAGGGGCAGACTTGACCACCATACATTGGGGAATTAACGAAATTGGAACGAAGTAAAATATGGGACCGTTGATTTACTACGAATTCTTGGATCCAGTCACTTTTTCGAGAGTGGATATGTCTTTGATTTTCCTAATTTTCCACAGGGCCTTCAACTATCTGGACAAAATGGTGACGGGGGAGTATGCATGGGTACAGTGTGAAAACGTTGTACCAAAACACCAGAAGATTGATGCAGATTAGAAGGCAGACGATGTTCCCAAACACAGTTTTCGGTAGTCAAAAAATGATGTTGAGAAATTCGTGGATTGCCCGGGGCGCTCAGTAATGGGAGCTCCTACTCTTAGGCATCACTTTCATGGTGCAGGTGTACACCATTGATATATAATAAGGCAAGATTAAAGTCGTTAAGAGAGGCGGATTGTGGGCAAATGTTTACTTCCAAAACGGAACTGTTCCACCACTTACTGCGAGGACGACCAATTCTGAATTGGCGGCGTATGGCAGCACCATCCTAATATATCCTTCTCAGTCGTCAGACACTACCCTTTTAGAAAATAACTTGTTCCCCACCATCAACAACTTCCTCAGAGAACAGCACTTCAAGATTCGAGTCGATATCGTAAACGAGTAGACCGGCTTCTTCAAATTATAGACCCCGGCGTTCTATGAGGGTGATACCCATAAGTTGTGCGAATTATAAAGGGGTATTACTGGTGTGAACGTAGACTATTCCCAAGTTCATTGGTTCATCTTTGAAGATGGTAGGGATAAAGATGTTCGAACCCCGAAACGCGACAAGACTTTTGCAACAGCCTAGTAGCTTCACTAGGTAAAAAGTTATGAAAGGGTGCATAAAACTGTTTTGCACCTTGCACCCCATGAAATTTGCGCAGCATGACACGCCTCAACGATCAATATATCATTGGAAATAGGGTGACAAAATGAGTGCATATCTGTGCTGGGCAACTTTTTTCCCTTCAAATACAAATGCATCCAATTATCATAGCAATCACATTTCAGAGAACGTCATCTCCTCCCCTCCGCCCACTCCTTCCATCGATCTCCCTCCCGTCGTCCTGCCTCCGCTCCCCCCTCCCCCTCCTCCTTCTGCAGCACCTGCAGCAGCTGCTGCAGCCCCGCCCCCTCCTCCGCCGCCCCCGCCTCCCGCGCCCTTGCTGCAGCCGCCGGCGCCTCCTCCGGCGCCGAAGCTGCAGCTGCTGCAGCAAGGCGGCAAGGAGGAGGTGCCACTGCCGCCCGCAATGGTCCCCAAGTCGAAACCAGCGGAGGGAAAGAAGATGAGGGCACTGCAGGTTTGTAATTGAACTCTAACTTCATTGAAGACTCACCGAAAACTCTCACTTGTGCCCACCAATGGGCCAACATGGTCAATCATGATAGTTTGTGTTTTTTTTTAATTTTCTTCATTTTTGAGTGTTGTAAAGGATGGTTGGACGATCTCACAAAGAAAAAACTCAAATAAAAAACTCTGGAATTTGAAACTCCATATGCCCAGAGCGATTGTTTGAAACTCTAATTTTCGAGAGAGTGCACGAAACCGAGAGACGCGCTCTCTCATTTTCGCACACTCTCTAACATTAGAGTTTCAAACCCTCGCTCTGGGCATATGAAGATCAGAGGTTGTTTTCTTTGAGAGATGGCGCATGTAATGAGTACTTGCCAATCACCAGAATACTTTTAAAATAATTAAAATGTATATTCCGTAGTGGGCGAAGATCCCGGTCGCGAGAGTGGCAGCAACATCGTCCTCCTGCACGAATAATATTTGGATGAGGGCGACTTGCTCGAAAAGTGAGTTCAAGATTCTTTTATTTAAATTATGCTCTTGCGGCAGACAGTTGGAGAGTCCGAAAATATCGTGTAAATAGACGATGTCCGACCTGGAATTTAAATTATGGTTTCTTTCCTAGAACGCAGTGAATGCCTTGTCATTAATTTACTGTACACGATTCGATATATACGTTTCGTATCGATTGATTTCAGACGACATTAGTGTCGACTACAGTACTCTCGATACGCTCTTCGGCCTATCCGAGGCGCCCTCTGTAGCAGTCAACGCGGAGAAGGAGCGGAAAGCGAGCAATGCGGTAGGTATACTGTAGAAAGAGGGATACTGTAGAAATAGAGAATCTTTAAAGATAAGAATACTGTAGAAATATAAATAGTGTAAACAAATAGACTGCAGGATAATGTAGAAAGAGAGAAGCTGTATTGGGTGCTGTTACTTCGCCGTGCCTTGTTTTGTACAGCCCGGAAATGTTCGAGACAATAAAAATAAAATGGACCAATTGGTGTTGTACAAATGTACAAGTTAAATTAAGAAATACCAAATAAAAAAGATAAACGAAAAGCACTAGAAAATAGGAATTAAATAAATAATGTTTTCAGAGCTCCGCTCGAAAGGAGTCCGTGAATCTGCTCTGTTCGAGAAGAAGTTTGCAAGCCAACATCTTCCTCAAACAGATGAAGGTATTGATCGATAATCTCCGACTACCGTACCCTCCAACAATCCGTTCAGGACTCTGCCGCACTCGTGGACGACATCCGCGAGGGGCGTGGTGCCTGCGCGAAAGAGATCCTCGTCGGTCTGGCTGCGGTGTTGCCCGACAAGGAGGAGGTGTGTGCATCTGGCGACGATTACCAATCGTGATTCTTGTTGATTTTCTGACTGGGCGACGTTTCCTAATCACAGGTTACCGTACTTCGCGGGTACACGGGCGATACGACACTTCTGGCGCCCGCTGAGCAGTTTTTCCTCTCGCTGATTGAAGTGCCGGACTACGCACTGCGGTAGGGCGACATTTCGCGTATACGGTAGATGGCACACCACTGATAGCTTCCATGTTTTCTAGTGCCTACACGCCGCTTAAGAAGAAGCTTCCGAGAGTTGGTGCACCACACCACGCCTTGGCGACGTTTCCCATCGCACCAACCTAATTTGCAGTCTCGACTGTCTGCTCTTCCGCCGCCACTTCCACTCGGCAATGGAGGAAATCGCCCCGCTCCTGTCGTGTCTCCAATCGGCCATACAAGGTTTGGATTGCACTCAACACAAATTTACAAGAAGAACGATAGCATCTATACAATGATATGATCATACCAAAAAGTTAAAATGTGAAGTTCCGTTGTTAACTAAGCAGGCACGTTGGCGGAGTTTGGGTGAAAAAAATGTGACGAACCGCGTTCACCTGGCAAATTTGCGCTTTAGTGTGTTCATGTAAGACGAGATGAGCAAGTGATGCAATGTGTCTCTTGCCTGAAGGTGTCTCAAAAAACTGTCCTGTTGTTTCAATTGAAATGAGAATGCCGAATTTGTGACTCATTCAGATACATTTTAAAGGTGTCCAACCAGAGAGAGAGAGAGAGAGAGAGAGAGAGAGAGAGACAGACAGACAGACAGACAGACAGAGAGCGAGAGACACAGAGAGAGAGAGAGGGGGGGGGGCTGAACGCTTCGAAAATGCCCTTTCAGAACTGATCGATTCCCGTTCTCTGGGTCGTCTCCTCCTCACGATCGTTCGTGTCGGTAACTATCTCAACCACGGCAACACTCAAGGAAATGCGGCCGGATTCAAGCTCAACTCACTATGGAAGGTCGACGATTACCATAATTCCGATTCCTGTCGGATTTTTGACAGGCGACGATTTCCGATAGGCGCACCAAATCTGGTTTATGATATTACCGATTCGTGCAGGTTGCGGACGTGCGTGCGTCGCGCGCCAAGGACGGTGCGCCGTCGCTGCTGCACTATCTGGCCGAGGTTTGTGAAAAGTCGCCTGTAACAATTTTAACACAGTATGTTTTCAGTTGGACTCTGACTGCGTGAGAGATCTGGACAGGGAACTACCGACGCTGTCGGCAGCTGCGAAGTACGTACATTTGTTCACTTCACGTTTTTGAAACGTGGTTTTCAATCATCCATTCTGCCCTAAAATCGAATAGGATTTCACCCCCTAAACTACTCGTTGATTTTACGCCCAATATCATCAACAATTGGTTCTTTTCTATTAATCTTGAAATGGAATTGAAATGTAATTTCATTTACAGAATCTCAATCGAATTTGTCAAGAGTGAATTCGAGTCAATTCGCTCGAGAAGGCGGACTCTGTGCGATCGATTGGCTGTGAAGGAAGAACAGTACTTTGCCGATGAGAAGGAGTATCTGGAGGTGATTTCCCTCACCTTCCTCATCCTTATTCATTCATATTTATATATTTATATTTTCTTCATAGTTTCTTTAATTGCCGTCACACCCATCGCGGGTGTATCAAATAAATAAATAGATTATCGATTGTTTGCAGGGCCTGAGACAATGGGCGTGGCCTGTTGTTAAATGTAAAAAGCTTGTTTTTGATATCTTATCACTCGAAGAGGAGTAGCCATGTATTGATCTTGTATTTGGGCATGTTTTCTCTTAAATTGCTCATGTCATGATAATGAATGATTCTTTTTAAAGAAATTATAATTCGCTAATCCAGGATCACTGTACTGGAGAGATCGAAGAAGTTGATGCTCAGCTGAAGAAGTTGACCGACGATCAGGCCAGATTACGGTACTGACTTTTTGTTGGGATTACGGTATCAATTATTATTGGGTTTTGATCTTTTCAGCATATCATCCATTGGGTTACTCCAAATGAATCTTCACTTAAAATTGTGATGAAGCATACTCCGATCTCGTTCATTTTCTAGCGATAAATGTCATTTTACCAACGTAAATCGAGTAAATTATGGATGCTAAACAAAACTTTGCAATCAATGTTGTTCTTTTTTGGAGCCATTAATGTTGGTCGTTTCCGTGTGGGACCCCGGGGTCGTCCTGCTAGGTGTGGTAAAGTGGCAGCACACAAACATTACAATATTCAAATGATACGTTCATGAAATGGACTACTGGTGGTGTACTCACTTTCTATTCCTCGACGTGTCTCTCACCTTGCCATGCTCTCTTTCAGCCGTACCTGTTGCTTAGGAGGGGAACGTTTTAGAATTTTGTTTGTGAATATTGGTTCAATGCATATTTCATTGCAGTTGTCACTTCTGCGACGATTCACTCAAAATGGAGGAGACGCTCAAGATTGTCGCCCATTTCGTCGCACGACTAGCGACCGCAGCTAAGGTAATAGTAATGCAACATTATCTAATATTCTCGCTACTTACAGCTACAATTGTAGTTCATTGATGTTCTGCTGTGAAGGATAAAGCTAAAAAAAGAACGCGCAAAAATCATCATCTCAAATTCATTGAGATTCCAATGATCCTTCAGGAGAACGACGTGCGTGCAGCCCGTGCGACCATCGCTGCTGCAGCTGCAGCAACTTGCGGCGTCCACACCAGTCAGTCGGACAACACACTGGAGACAAAACCGAGGTGAGCTGCTTCATGTGACATTGGAGCATCCGTAATGGGGCTGGGAGTTCATAATAGCAAGGTGTTCTGCAAAAAGACTCATCAGGCCTCTCTTTGGATCGTTGAAAAATCCGTTGCTCCTTCGTTTTGACAGAGGATTTCACTTCGACATTCCAAATCAAACCACATAGTTTCATACTCACAGAACGGGAATTTGATGTGCGGTCTCAATCAACAATGCTCATTACAGCAGTAAATCCCTTCGTCGAAGTCGAACCTTCGTCCCATCGACGGAAGACGAAGCGACACTCGAATGTTTGCTGTTGAGAGACAATCGAACGGTCGGTATCTCTCTATCTATCTCGGTATTTTTAATTCAAAGAGAACTACAAAACAAATCAGGCAGATTCATAGTAAACAAATGGTTGCAACACTCCAGAAGTGGATCAGGAACGAGATTCACTTTTCAATTTTATAATCCAGAGAAGTAAAAATTTGCGGTATGTTTCACGGCAAGGTTGTATGTTGATGGATGCGATGACTTCAATATTGCACACTAAACATAATGATGATAATATAATAATAATCAATAATCAATAATTATAAATAATTATAAATAATAATCAATAATCAATATAAATTTCAGTCGCTCACCTCCTCTCGTCGTCGCATCTCAATTCTCCCTCAATCTTCTTCTGTTGTCTCCTCGGGCAATTTAGAAGACTACCTCACCGCCATGGAAACCGAGCGAAATCCGACCAAAGTTGGCACATTTTCAAGCTTTTGGCACAATGCCAAAAAAATGCGTTCCGTAATCGGTGGAAAAATTCTCTTGAGCAACAAAAGTGATCATGGTCATTTACATTGAAAATTACTTGAAACAGGGATAGTTATTTCACTTTCCCGTAAGTGAACATGCTCAATTGGTGTCCTGATCCTAGCGCCTTTTTTGTGACATGAGTGTACGCATACTGTAGATCATAAACATACTGTAGGTTATCCGACGACGATCGACGATCCGCCAGACCTCGGCTGACCTACCGCAGTCGTCGGCGGCGACCCTCCACGATGCGCTGACAGAAGCAATCGCCGAAAGCAAACCGGTACCGTAATCAATCGATAATTGTAATCTGATAGTCGCTCCAGGAGCCGGAGGCCTCATCAGCGATTCATCTGGAAGTGCTCGAGTCAACGAGTGGAGGAGGTACAATTTATCCCTAATTAATGTTTTCTTATTTGCAAAGTATTTAACTCGGAATTTATGGAGTAACTGAACATTACTGTTTAAATTTGGACTTGGACATGCAAAAAAAATAATATTTTTAAAAAAATTTTTATCGACGCCCGAATAATGTAAGCTACATGAAATAATATTTTTAAAACAAATATTTTCATATTTGTAATTTTAATTACAACAGATTCCTCTTCATCCGTATCGCCGAAGAGTTCCGATGAAGGCTTCGATTCGGATCAGAAAGAGCCACTCGTCGCTACCACTAGTCCAGTTGCAAAGGTATCAAATGATATGATCAATTAACATTCCATATTGGCAGTTCCTGCGTTTACCGAAGGCACGTAAAAGTAAAGTAACGGAACAACGCAAGTCCATGTTCTGAATTTTTGGAATGACCATATCATGTTGTGCACCCAGAATGAATATACTTACTATTGAGTATATTATATACTAAGATATGACACCGAGTATATAATATACTCAATATTGAGTATATTCTCTCGTTTTCGCACGCTCTCTCTCTACGCGCGAATATACTCAATATTGAGTATATCATATACTCGGTGTCTTATCTTAGTATATTCATTCTCTGTGTGCTACTTCGTCGTCGATCACTAGTTTAAAATTGGTGGCATTTAAATGCACTCCATTTTACCGAATGATCAAGCCAATCATACCTCTCCATTTCGCTGGATTCTCTTTCAGGCGGAAACCCCTTCACGAGTGGCATCAGTGGATGATCATGTTCCCCCGGAAGTCGAACCGCCAGAGGCGCACTCCTCCCCGACTCCGCCCACTCCCGTCACTTCCGGTCGTCCAATTCGCAAGACCGTCTCCATCACGACCAGTCCGACGGAAGTGGCTAAGGTACTGTTGAAAACCCATTTATCGATCCACATAGATACCGTAGCGATGATGAGAAAATTGATACAGGTTCGCCGCCCGCCTGCGACTGTGAGCCATATCAAGCCGCCCAGTCCTTCGGTAGTCAGGTCGACGGCCCCGTCCAAGATCGCAGCACCTGCAGCCGCTGCAGCTGCTGCAGGTAGCAAATCCCCTACAACTGCAGCAAGAACGCCGACTGCTAGACCGGCTGCAGCTGCTGCAGAGCCGCGACAGCGAACAACAGGTGATTTCCCTAAAAATGAAAACCAATTAATATGCGGTAGATGTCATTTGTTATCTACAATAATCTTCTTACAAATTCCAATAAGTTTTGGCATGATAAATTATTGATTATGTTTGAATATACTTGAGCTCGTAGCGAAAATATTTTGTTTGCTGCAGCCGGATTCTCTGCATCGAAACTGACTTCTCCTGGATTGGCAAGGCGACCGGCGCGACCAGCTGCGGGTGCTGCAGCTGCTGCAACGGCTGCATCACCGCCGACGATACCAAAGGTATGCATTGTATTTGAATTATCAGGCATGTGCTATTCAAAACATAATTTTCTACCACGGTTAATATTTGACTCGCACTTGAAACTTAACTGAAATAAATACAATTGTTTAAGCAAAGCACGCTGTTGCTCTTAATATTATTGATTTTTTAGGGAAAAAAAAACAAAAAAAGTGTGCACGATTGGTGTCATGGTACCGTGAATTTCTAAATTGAATAAAACTTTGTAAGTATAATAACTTGAGCCGTCTCCTCGTCCGTCCCTCCCTCATGGAATGTCTCGTACTCCTCAGCCCGTTCGGGCACGGACTACAGCCGCACCGAGGAGGAGTATGCCATTGACTGATGAGGAGAGGAAACTGGCCACTAAGGTGAGAAGATATCTTTGATCTTTACGAGGCCCGCCCCCAGGGAGGCGGTCAGTATCTAGACTGAAGTGCCGAAACACGAAAAAAAATTCATTAATTCCTGATACTTTCTTGACTAGTAAACATAGATTTTAGCATAAAGTTACACCTTTTATTTAATTATTATCGTGGTTTCACTACGATTTCTTAGCCCAGGAGGGGACATAAAATAAAAAGACATCTACAAAATTAGTCATTGACTGACTTTACTTTTCCACTAAAGGGTCACTAAAGCAAGAATTAATAATTGAAATAAAAAAATTTTCTACCACCGTGGTAGAAAATTAATAATTGAAATTAGATACGTCATTTCATTACGGTGGAAGAATTAGTTAATCGTGTAAGAGTTGTTTCCCAGTGAACAAACGATATGAAATTTCCAGGAAAATTTTTTTATCAGAAAGAAAATCGAATTGCTTACGAAAAATAACTCGAAACTGTATCGCTCTCTCTCTCTCTTTATCAATACAATAATTAACACCCTTCGCAGGCCCTCAACCAGCGTGCTCTCCCCTCTGTCTCTACTGCATCTCGTCCTGCTCTCATCAAGAGCGCCCCTTCATCCACAGCCAAACCAACGATTAAGAACGATGTCGTCGAACGACCCAAACCATTGAGACAAACGACCGCCAAACCCAAGTGGGTGTAACTCGATCGATATCTACAGTATACCCACGTGAATTTATCTCGTGTTGAGACCCCCTAACTGCCTGTGTCGTATTGTAAGAGCTTGCGTTTTTTTTAAATCGCATTCTGTTATTTTAGGCAGAATGAAATGTTTCTTGCAAAGCAAAAAGCTTCCTGTTTTAGGACCAGAAACGAATAGAAATAAGAGAGAAAAAGTATATTTGTGTTTAATTATCGCATGCTTTACGAACGTTATTACTTTATTTATGTCAAGATTGTAACTTTACGTATCTATTTCACATATTACCGCCAGATATCGCCATCAAGACCCGCTCAAATCGTCACATGCAATCATTTTCACACATCAGATAAACTTTGTCATCGCAATATTCATCGAATATAATTTAATCGTGATTTTTTTTTAATTTCCACTCCGAAAGAGAAATACAATCGAATGATCTGTTTGCCGTGCCATTTATTATGCATGTTGAAACATATCAGTTGTCGCTTCTCGATTCAGAAATGTCCGTTCCCGATATTTGGATATTAGTTGTAAAATACGCCCAATTTTAATTTTTTTTCCAAATGTGAATATCCCGAACAATAGAGATTCTATGTATCTATGTTTCACTTTAACCACATTCACAGTGTGGTTAAATCGTCATCAAAGTGCCGCCAGTGAAAAAAGTGTGGAAAGCAATTGGGACGCTCTCGCATACATCCACATACTCCCTCGCATCTGTTCAGTTGAAATTTCAAAATCATGTGTACTGTCTGTCGCACTGCCCCCTCCATTTCAACTCGCTTTACTTCACGAGAATTACTGGGGTACAGCGATTCAAACGATAACAGAAAACAGATCAGTTTAGGGAAAGCCGAGACACGAAAAGAGGGCGGAGCTTACGATGAAGGGGGCGGAGTCTAGAAAAAAGGGGGCGGGGCGAAGGGGGATTTTGTTCTTACGCGAAAACGACGTGTGTTCTTAATGACAGCGATAAGCGACAATCCAGATCTACTCTAATTAGGCGCTAAATTACTATTTAAAAAATGGGAAAACGCAATTGGTGCATATAGAAAATCGATACATAAAAAGAGCGGTGCGGAGAGTTACCTAGCAAATTAGCAAGAGGGTTACCGTAGCGATACAGTATCTAGACACGGGGATACAAATCGATTGGGCAGGATTGGGGGGTTGTACTTTACTATCGGACTATTAAAAAAAGAGGTCACACACAGTCTTACTTGAGTCTTTGTGAGAGATGGGGATGAAAGTTATCGAAGAGTGCGGCAGTATATTGATTAAATTGAGAACAGTTATCGGTATACGGTATGACGTCATAGACGTCGTCTTACTGTAGGTTACGGTGAAATTCATCGGAATCGATCAGGGGAGAGGTCAGAGGAAGAGAGAGGGAGAGAAGGTACTGAGAGAAATGGTCAACGGGAGATGATCGAAATGAAACGGTGATGTCACCAGATCAGTCCCTCCCAAAACAGGATTATCCATGAACTTATAACAATAAAAACACTTATTAGGCATATAGAGGAGCGAAAACCGGGCTAGAAAAAAATGAAATTAACCGAAAGTGAGACAGAAGTGCATTAAGCTACGAAACAAGTAGACAACTAGGGACGCTAAATTAGAAACGGGACAAAAAAGGGCGGGGCGAATTGGATGCCTATCGAAACGGGGTGGGAGGAGAGCGGGAATCGCGCACTGATCGGCTGCGACAATCGCGCGCCAATCAGCGCACGAGCAGATTCGAGTGCGACGAGGGCGGCGGCGAAGAGGCAGAAGCGACTCCTACAACGATTACCGTAATCATCAAAGAATACGGTATCGATCGAAGAAATCGATCGAATGAGACGATGAATACTAATTGAAGATCGAATCGAATCGTACCGACACGTCAAATCGATATTGTTGTCTGGAGTGTCAGTGGTAATAAAACAGTTTGAAAAAGTCGTTTTTAAGCAAAAAAAACACATGTTCAGTCTACAGTGACCAAAAAGTTAATTTGAAACTAATTTGTCTACCATAAAAACAACTGCCGTACCCTCGAGATGTCTGATCGCCTCCAGGATCGCGTTGAGCGAGCGATGAGTGAGGGCGGAGGGCGGAGTCGCGACTGGTGGCTGCGCTGTCGACAGCGGCTGCAAAATTGGGACGTTGCTAAGCACAGTAAGTTCCGTTTTTTACCCATAGAAGCCATATTAGCGGTAAAAAAAGCAGAAATGCATTGTTCATACGCAAAAAAATACTAAAAAAAAGATAAAACTAATATCATTTCTATTTTTTATTGGCACATTTTTGTGCAAAATAAATAAAATAATGCATACCGGCTGCACATTAGGCGTCGTGAGCGACACGAGATTGGCCAGCGACACGTCGACGCGCAGCGGCTGCAGAGGCTGCTGCGGCGTCGGTCGGATGACCGACTGCTGTGCTGCAGCTGCTGCATCTGCAGCTGCTGCAGACGCGAGAGCTGCTGCTGCAGCCATGGTGCTCAGCGGACTGTGGTCGGACAACAATCGAGTCGAATCGAGCAGTGGACTGTCTGCAATGGAATACGTTTCAGCCAGAAGTGAAGAATTGAAAGAACCAGTGATTGTTGAAATTTTATCATTCTGTGAAATAATAAAATGAAATTCAAAAACGCCTCTTCAACCATTTATTTTGCAAGATGACATTTTCAAATTCTTTCTTTCAGTTAAAAGTGGTTAAATTTAACCCTTTTAAAGCTCTTTTGATCTAAAAAAATTCCATTTAACCAGAAAAATGAAAATAAACGCACTCTGGAGTGCCAATTGCGGGAATCCGGCGAAAGTGGGTATGGGCGAGAGGGGCGTCGGAGTGGAGGAAGAGGAGGAACCGAGAGTGGACAACTTCGACTCCAGATAGACACGCATTACTGCAAGCGAGATTACGTCATCAATAGGTAATCAGACAATACAATACATTATTTGACAATGCCGATTTAGGGAGCTGATCAAAATGGGATTTCGGAGAGGTGCAATGGTCCTTGGGTATAGATAGCCCCCACAGTCTCCGCCCAAATCCACCGGGCCCTCAATCGCGAATAGTCGAGCGGGGTGAAGCACAAGCTGAATTCTAAACGCTATGAGACGTGCTTGAGCTTATCTTGTAGCTTTTGAGAAGCTCTCTCGTTCGAGCCCAGGCCCATGGTGGTGGGACGTCTTGAAGACGTTCAAAAAGAGGAAAAACGGTTTCGAAAACCCCTAAACATCTAATTATAGCTATCGTAGCATGCTCGGCCGATGTTTATTATATTGTTATCTTCCTAAAAATAAAATTTGGTAAGAAAAAACAAGAATATCGTCTAAATTCGAATTGTGCTTTCGTTTGCAAAAATAGTAAGTGAAAACCTGGGTTTTAAGAGTACGAGAGCATCGAAATTCCGTTTTACTGTAAATAGCAATGGTTTTCGCAAAAGGGGAATTGAACCTGCGAGGCCCCGTTCACGAGGCAAGCGCACAACCCGCTGCGCCATGAGGACAGATGCTAACCCTCTGCAAACGCGTGCTATGTTCTTGCGCCACTGCATAGCGTTGACTCGCGCAATCATTCAAATTAAGACGCCATTGTACTCTCCATACCTTCATAAGCTAATTATGTTCAGGCATACCATCATAATATCTCAAAATAGTTGCGCTATGCCCCTAGAAAGATGTGCGAATAGGCTCCGCCCCTCTCCCCTCTCACAACGGTGGGAGCGCGCGCGGTTTTGGACGTGTAACTCGGCTCAGAAATGAGATATCGACCCAAATCCACAAGATTGGTCTTATTTACACCTCTACGGACACATTGGACACAAATTCGACCCCTCTAAGCGAATTCCTCTGATCACGTTGTGGCCCCTAGGTATAGAAATATTGCGTAATTACTATACCATTTCCTGATGAAGAACTCATCAAGAATTTTCGGATCTCGAAAGCGTGTTTTCGTGAGAAAATGGACAGATCATATTATTTCCTTTTTGGACGTTTCGTTTTTTTCTATGAATCAGACCCAGTAATCATCTGTTTGTTGATTTCACGCCATCTGACTTGTCAATCCACTTCCCGTCACTATCGACAATCGGGGGATTCATTCTCCCCCTGTCATCTCTCTCTCTCTCTCTGGCTACGTTTTCCTCTAATCTTCATCTGACACTCTTATCAGTTAGTGATAGTAGACAGAACGAGCGAGTAGCAAGCAAAACCGAGCAGCGCTGAGAGAGAGAGATCTGTGCTTTGATCAAGTGACGTCCTCAATGAATTGACTGTGACTAGCAACGGGCGAAATGCTTATCCTAATTTGAATTACGTCATCACAAACGAGTAAAGTCTCTGCACCTTATTTTTTTTTAATGCAAATTTTTAGCGTCATGAAAAGTGGAAAAATACATTACTGTTGATTTCACGTTGTGATATCCTATTCTTCGCAACCTTTAAGGCAACGGCCTTACTACAATATGCTTGGCCGTGACCAGTGTTGAGGAAACGCATTTTAGCATTGCCAGGTTGAGGTTGAATCGTAGTGACAAATTGATTCGACAACATCTACAACAATTGTTTTCAAACTTTAGTACGTTGCCGCGGGGTCTCAAAAATGGACAAGGAAGTGGTCGAGACAATCAGATGCAGATATTACAGTATAATGCCTTATGCAGCCACAACTTTAGTATGCCGTAGTATACAATGCGAATTCGCGCGTTACGGTACTCTGTTCATTTCTCTTCTTTCTCTTTGTCAATCCAATGGTTTGCATCATCACTAGTCAATCTTCTCACCTCGTTCTCTCTCCAGTTGATTCTGCAGATCCACCAGTCCCGGCTTGACGTCGCCCATCGACTGCTGCGTTTGCTGCTGCGTCTGCTGCAGCTGCTGCTGTTGAGTTGCAGCAGTTGCAGCCGCGACCAACTCGGTCGAAGTGGTCGCAGCTGCTGCAGCTGCAGCCTGAGCGACAGCGGCCGCAGCAATGTTGTTCTGTAAAAAATAGAAGTCTTTTTTTAATTTTAAGACAATAAAGGTAAAGGAGGCAGGGTATTTCAGTTCTGCATAAAACCAAGAACCCACCCACTAATCAAAGTAGCACAGATACCGTGCGACCCACAATGCGGGATTTTTTTTAAAAGAAGGCACTGCTTGTCGGCCCTTCACCGTTATGGAGCGAAATCAATAACTAATTGGTCAAATGCGCACCGACTACTGTAGTTTACACTGCACACAACGACTCGCGACTATTCTTGAAAACTGAGACATTTTACCTGAGAGCTGGCGGCGCTGCTCGACGAGCTCGAAGGAATGGACTCGAATGAGTCAGATTCTCGCTCGAGACGAGGCTTCTTCCAGACGGCCGATGGAGGACCGGAAAGCTGAAAAGAGGGGATTGCGTCATCAATAGGCAATCGACACTTTTAGTTAAATTTGGATACAACATCGATTTCTAATTTCGTGTACTGCAAAGATAACGAGTTAAAAACTGATGCGCCAATTTCACAGGTGGGGGAGTATAAATTTGAATGGCCGGAATTGGGTATCTTAGCTCCCAGCGAAGATAGAGATTGAAGAAATTTTTGAGCCCCGGAAAGACTGCTTCATATCTAGATATATTCAATACTCCGACTTTGGATAATAAAGTTCACACTTTGAGGAGCTCGTCGAAAGATTCAAAGAAAATTTCGGTGATCGCTAATTGGCGGACACAATCGATAACCACGCCTCGCCCACCGTATCCTCCTCGCTGCTGCCCGTTCGCTCCAGGAACCGCGCACGCTCGGCGCGCAGCTGCTGAATGAGCTCCGCCGTCTGCTGCAGAATTGCCGCCTCAAGAAGCACTCGATAATTACAGGATCTCCGTACCCTCAGATTTTCGCTGCGAGAGGCATCGTTGCTTGAAAAAATCGATAACTGTAGACTACCGTATACCTTGCTCAGCTTCTCGCCCTCCTTTCGCGGCAGGAGCGCGCGAAGAGATTGGAAGCCCGCGTTGATCGACTGTAAATATCATAATTGATTAATTTATCTACCGTATTTCAGAAAATCGCTGTAAAAAGTGTACCGTGAATTCATTGACCTTTTTTCATTGATTCTTTCATTGGCGGGATTCTTGGGGTATTTTTCACTACTTTTCTAAAGGATGATAAATCCCAAAAAAAATGTTGTCTTCCTCTCTTCGGGTATTCGAAACAAACAGAGACATACAAAAAATGTGCTTACACATCTGCTTATTTCGTTTCTTTTGTTTAATTATTAACATAAACCCTCTTTTCAAAATTTAGAGTTTCTTGAGTTCAAAGATCAATGCCGATCCGTAGTATAACAATCGTTTCCTACACTATTATTATATATCATGAACTGCGGTACTTACAGTAATGCAGCCATCCTCACTACGTACCCACAACGACTACCGTAGCCCTCTGCACTGCAGTATCACCCTATTACAGTATCCCCTTCTAGACTACAATATCCCGAATGACTACCCTACTCCTCTGGACTAAAGTAACCACAATGACTGCCGTACCCCTCTGGACTATAGTATCGTATGGCTATCCCCCGACTACAGTATCCGGACTACAGTATACCTGCATTCTCCTCCTCTCATTGCAGTTCGCGATCTGCCTTCGTATCCGCCGATCGATATCCACATTGCCACCATTGGGATTGCTCGGCGACACCGAGGCAGACCCGCCGCTCCCGCCCATCCTGCAATTTGAAAATATTTGAATCCGGGTTTTGGCGCCAAGTCCGAAATTCGAGTGCATGCTTGTTGAGGTGCCTCTCTCTCTCCTTATCAGTGATAGGTGACAGAGCTATCTTTGCTGCTCGATTTACGTTCAGAAAGAATGAGAGCAACGTAAAAAGCGGATGATTAGAGGAGAGAGAGAGAGAGAGAGAGAGAGAGAACCATACCATGCAGTGGGATAAAACTGAAATAGCCCCCAAATGGACGGGAAAGTTGAGTAGCGAGAAACAGTTCTAGAGAGAGAAACTAAATGCGGTGCAGCAAAAACTTAGGCGATCCGAGTCAAAAGAAACCTAAACAGTTCATTGAATAGTGTCGGAACAAACAAGGTAGTGAATAATGCAGCGTACGCATAGTTTATCTATTGATACGGCTAATATCACAATATTTCACACTCCCGTGAAACCTAGAAGGGGCGGGTAACAGCTCTCACTCAGGCCCCTTTCTGTAGGTGTGGAATCATATGATATTGCTAAAGTTTACCTATTAAAGCTTTCTTCAGTATAGATGGATAGATCAGCGATCAATAAACAGGCGTTCAAAAATCTCGAGAGCTAGAGAGAGAGACACTTCGCGTTCTCTCTTGCTTTTTGCTTCGTCTTTTCTTCTTCTCTTCAATCTTCACGTTTTCTTTGCAGTTTGGGGAGACGAGAGAGAGAGAGAGAGAGAGAGAGAGAGAGAGAGAAATAGAGAGAGAAATAGAGAGAGAGAGAAACAACGAGAGAGAGAAACTGTTCCGAGACGACTCACTAGCGAGGCGAGGGGGGAGATAAGAGGCGCGCTCAGCGGGTCCCACGCGGAATCATACCGTACACCCAGCTGGCACCCCTTATCGATCCCGGATGGAAGCATACTGTGCGTGCCCTGAGCATTCTGCCCGGACCCCCTTGAATTTCGATTATAGGTTTCTACCATAACCAGCCTGTTCGATAGCAATACCCGGTAGGAACCCTACGCTAACCCAGCCGGTTCGGTACCGTATCCCGGATGGAGCCATACCGTATCCCAGCTGATCTACCCGATAGTCCGACTGACCTTGACAAAAATAAGTGAAGTGCAAACGCGCTCACTCACACACACGAAATTTTTGGCCGGTAGCCTGTGCTTACCAACATTCTCTTGTATTAGCACACTCTCTAACCGTCTCTCCTCTAATGCCACGCTCTCTTGCTCGTCGTTTAACTGTCTAGCTGCTCTCTTCGAATTATGTGATCACTAGCCGCCTTCACGCTACGTTCCGAGATAGCGAAAAGAGAGAGAGAGAGAGAGAGAGAGAGAGAGAGAGAAGAGTAAACTGAATGTGTCGCTCTCTCTCTCTCTCCGTTCGATCGGAAGGAAAGAAGAGGAGAAGTAGAGTGAGGAGATCGGCCTTGAACCATCTCCCCCCGTGTCTCGATTGAGATTCACTTGGAACGGTAATGCAAAAATGCCGTGATCTGCGCGTGGCAGGGCGGAAACGGGAGTGATGAGTGGAACGGAATATTCGGACTCGAGACGATCGGTGAACATTGCAATTTGCCAAAACAAAAGGCAGAGTGTAGAGAAATACAGATAGTGATGCGGTGTGAACAGTTCGAATTGCCGTTAGAACAATATGGTTTAATAACCCAAGTTTGAGGAATTAACCATTTTGTTTGACGAGGTGCACGGATATCTCTGGCCCTACGCAGAAAAAGTTGAACAACAAATACTATGAAAATAAGAGTGTGTGGACCATGATGCGGTGTGAATATTATCAATTGCCGTGGAAAAATATCATGAGCTACGTTCAGGCGAAGATGCGGTGTGAACTTTACAAATTGCCTTGAGCTTCGAACAGTAGACAAATCGAGACAATAGGGAACATTGAACAGGGGCAAGGTAAAGAATGGAGGGGAATAAAGTGTGTTCCCCCTGTTTAGTGTGTGACAAGCGACTCGCAGTAAAGAAGACTATCGGAAACGATGCGCGGACCAGACTAGACGCACTTTTTCTCGCTGTTTCAGGCGATAGATGGTATACCAAAGTACAAGAAAAAACGATGCCAAAACTTTCTCGTCTCATCACTCCGCCAAATAAATAAAAAAAATTGAGAATTGCGGAGTTCCATCTGCTCATAATAGAAAAGGAACACATCGTGCCGTCTAGTTGTTACAGTCAGTTCGTGTGGATAATTAAACATCTACGATCCGAAAAGTTCAAAAATTGCGAGCCGTTAATTTTCGACAATTTCAATGTGCAGGATACAGAGACAGGAAACAATTGTTGAGATAAATTAGCAGTCGTGCTTATTCACATATGTAGCGGGGTGGAAAGACTTAATGATGTCGAAATGTATCCAATTTAACCGCAATTCAAACATATCGAAATACTGTTGAAAATTAAGGAATTGAGCCATTCATTACGTTGGGTCTTATGAAAACATTATCTTTCTCTGTGGGAAAGATGATCTCTCTCTCTCTCGGTCTCTCTCCCTATCTCTCTCTCTCTCTCTCTCTCTCTCTCTCTCTCTCTCTCTTTCCTCCAAGTGGAGGGAGGTAACTCGATATTCTGGACGAGAGAAGCGAGCTTATTACCGCATTCTGGAAGAAGGTGAGACAAGATCAAAAAGCGGACTGTTGTGTCATCACTAGGTAATAGCCAATTAGTTCAGTAGCTTTGGACATCGCATGACCGACTTTGATTGGTTAGATATGCGAGTTGTTGGTACATCGAGGGCTCTATTAGAAGCTACGTCGGAAACAATTTTCGTATGTTTTTGAAAATAAGTACGAGTATACAAATAATAAAACATATTTTTTTATATATTTTTTTCGAATGCGGAAGGAAAAGCAAACATGTGAGATAGTGGTGGGCGAACGAAAATGAGAGATAAGAACAGTCGAGAGACAAAGGGACTGATAGGACTGATAAGGGTTCTAGGAAAGAGAGAGAGAGAGAGAGAGAGAGAGAGAGAGAGAGACCGGCTGTACGGAGAAATACATGGCGAATACACTCTATTTCCTTGCTATGATGGACTGGACTTTGAATGAGTGTTTATGCTCCCAGTTCTGTGTAATGAACAATTCCAAGAATATTTCAAGGCATGATCAAAATTTGGGTATTTTTGTTAAGCCGAATTGATTTCGCATGTGTTTTCTTCGTTTTCATCACTCTTTTTTTTTCGAATTCGCAATTGGGAAATCGCAATTTCCGCTCTTTTCGTGCCACTTTTCGCACACGGTTCACACATCTCGGCGACGGAACAGAAATAATTTGTAATCCCCCGCCCGGCAATTTGCGTAATCCACCCAGTCACCCGGCACCAAAGCTGGTATGTTCACTCAATGTAAAGTTTCGGCGCTGATTTTTGCAAAAGATCAACGGCAAAATGACACTTACACCCTGCCACCGGCGTCCGTCCACGCCCGCACACGCACCGCGCCCGGCAGAGCGTCTGAAGAGGGAGAGATTTGAAATGTTTGAATTCCCGCTAATATAAAAATATGTAAAAATTAGACTCATAGCTGTGGAGCATTTTGAAAGAAATGAAAAGTCAGTTCTTGATAGACTAACCGGCGCCGTCCACCGTATCCACGTCGAGGCAGTCGTCGTCCAGGTCGTCCATCATGTCCATTTTCATCTGGTCCTGCAACGATGGAGTACAGTAGCTGGACTAACCGATCTTGTGATACAATACGGTATGAAAAAAATTCAGTATGCAACTATGGTAACAACATTATTCGACTACGGTAACTGCAGCAGTCGAGTACGGTAAAGCGACAGTGTGCGATTATGGTAGATCTACAGTATTTGCTTACGGTAAATCTACAGTATTCAATTAGCTTGACTGTATTGTTTAATTACGGTAACCATAGGAGCTATCTAGAGTACTCGATTGCGATAACTACAGTATTCTTTCAGTTCCTAATTCGTGAAAGCTACAGTAGTCCTCACCTCGTCGGCGGATTCGGATCTCACCATGGATCTTCTTCTCTTCTTCTTCTTCTCTATTCTACACCTCTACTTTCTCCTGATAACTGATCTATAACCGCCACACTGAGGAGAGCGCCGTGCGACTAACCGGCGACTCCAGGCGGGTTTACCTGAATTATCGATTGATTTTAGTGATACGGTAAGGGAACGGTAGGGTACAGTAGCGCGACGCGAAATGCACAATATCATCGATACTCTAGCGTGCGGAAGGGACATTGTGAAGCGGAAGTTCGGGGATTCAATTCATAAGAGATTAGGGGAACAATGCGGTAAGTAAATCGCGAACGGACGATAATTTTGGGATGATGAGAAATGAAAAAAAAAGAAAAAGTGCCGTAAAATGTTGCAGAATCGATGGGGAGGAAGAACTTATGATTTTCTTCCATGAAAAAAGAGAGAATGGAGTGAAGGAGAAAACGAGGAGATAGTCGTAAAAAGAGATGAGGGTGGCTAGAAGAGGGGGGCACATGGATCCAAAACCCTAGAAAAGGGTCAAGGGTGAGAGAGTGTGAGAAAATGAGAGGCTCCTCTCATCCGTGTATGGGGTGGTCTGGAACCATGTGGGTGAAGAAAACTACTCGACGCTGGGAGGTTTACAATGAACAATCCTCAGTCTGGGGAGAGGGTAACGTCTTCTATTTTCAGCTGCTTATTCGAGAAAGGAACAGCCAATGCTTCCTAGCCCTAACTGGATAAGAAGGGAGAGATTGGAGCGGTCGGGAGAATGGCTAGCTGCACTGACTACTACAAATTTGCAAACAGTCGTCCGAAACAATAAAACGTTCCGCTGCTAGCAAAAGTACGGAAGGCGAAATATTGTGAGAAATGAGGAGGAAGGCAAACCGTGTTCCTCGAAAATCAGCACTCAATGCACTGACTACTCCTACTTCCGACTACTACCTCGTATCTCGGGAAAGAAAGGAGTCAGGGGGATGGAGAAGAATGGGTGGGGGTGAGGGGCCGAATTGGGGAGAGTAATGGAGTGAGAGCAGTTCCATCTCTCTGATCCATTTAAGGGAGGGGGGGGGGTAAGAGAGGGGAAGGCATTTGTGCGCCTGATTTCTTAATGCATTTATAAGTTATACATGCCATTCCACAGGCCGGCTAATTTTACAGAAAGGGCTTGGGAGTGAGAGTATGTGAACTCGACAGACACTCTCTCACTTTTGCACACTCTCCCGCAACCCTTGTCTGTAGGTGTGGAATCATGTGGAAATCAGGTGAGTTCGGCACTAAGAAGGTGTCTAAATTGCTAAGACCTTTTTTTAAAGAAGAAAACAAATAGGAATGGCGGTGACAGAAAGGAGGGAAAACTTGGTTATCTTCATGTTTAGGAACCGTTTACAGTAAGAAAAATAGAGGAAAATCGAAAAATTAGCGTACCAAACGAAATGCGCGTTATGTTGAGGCCTGCGTTATTAGTCCATTGACACTTTGATCTCACCAGCTTACGCAACTTCAACTTGCCGGTTGCTAAACGGAAAAGGGAAACATTTGTAGTCACAAAACGGATTCATTCGTTGCGATTGATTCCAAAAAAGTGATGTGTGAAAGCTTAAAGCTCAGAGAAGCATGATTTCGAAAGTCTAATTATCTAAAAGTCTAAAAAAATATTTTTTTAAATCATAGAGAATTCGAGGTTATGGTTAGCCTCCGGCGATTTTCTAGGGATTGGTCTAGAGACTTATTTCCTGTGAAAACGCTGTCAAATGAGGTAAGGAGGAGGCTGGAAGGAAAAGGAAGGAATATCACGCCATCCACAAGGTTCCAGAGTCAGCATCTTAGAAACAAATGTTTCGAGAAAATAGATAAGAACAACCATCGGGGAGAGGAGGAGGAGAGAGACACATCATTCCCCCAGTCAACCCTCCAGAAAGGGGTGTGGAAATCGAGAGAGGAACTCTCTCACTTTTGCACACTCCCTCGCCGCGACCGCTTTCTGGAGGGGTGGAATCATGAGGTAAAGGCGGAAGAGAATGGAGGGAGGAGAGAAGGGACGAAACTGAAGGGGGGGGGGAATAGAGAGAGATGTCAAGGGTGAAAAGGCACAACCAGCCGTTTGCCGTATCACACACGTATAAACAGCTGACAACGATGTTTCTTACGCGTCTGAAGCGGCAAGTGACGCGTCAGAAGCGTGTGACCTACCAGGGGCGCGGATTCTAGATGGTCGGTCAAACTGTTCCTCCGGATATGGGAATCTAGCATGGAAAAAAGGGGGGAAAGTGGGATAGCTGAGTGGAAATCTGCGGATTTCACTACTCTATGATTTGATCGAATTTTTGTTAGTTGATGTGAGTGGTGTATCGTGGGAAAGTAAGTAAACGAAGTATTTGTATTCACGTAGATAGGAATATATATTGATGGATAGAGAAAGGATATCACATGATCCCAAACATACAGATCAGGGTTAGAGCGAGAGAGTGTGCAAAAGTGAGAGGGTCTCTCTCGATTTCACACACTCTCTCACTCCAAAGGCCTTTCTGTAAGGTTGACCGGTCTGTGGAATGATGTGATATCGTTTGAGATATGCTGCTGTGAACAAACACCATCTACATTTGAAGGGACAAGCACGATTCAAAGCCAACAGAAGGGGGCAAGGCGAGACACCGCACAAAAGTGAGAGGGTCTCTCACTATTTTACACTTTCTCTCACTCCAAACCCCTTTCTGTAGGTTTGGAATCACGTATACATCTAGGAACAAACGCAACCTGCTTTCGAAAGAAGAGCAACGTGCGCGCACGCGTAGGGTAGGTCAGACGGCGGGTTAACTCCCTGCGTGTAGGCTGAAGTTCTAGAGGTTTTCAGAGCCCCCTCTCTTCCCCCTTCCGTCTTTCCATCTCTCTCTCTCTCTCTCTCTCTCTCGCTTCGTCTCATTTTTCCATCGTCGTCTCTCTCCCTCCGCCCGCTGCTTCCACATGGAAAGCGAACGCGTTGCGGTCGCGCGTCGCGGTCGTTCCCCCTCTTTTTGCGCCCATAATGCTTTTTTCACCACTGCAGAGTCTGTCAGCAGGCAGGAGTGGGGAAGAAAGGAAGGGAGAGAGAAAGAGGGGACAAGGGAATGGGAGAAGAGATGGGGACAACAAGGACATCTGCCCATCACCACCTACCGTATCCCGAGAGGATCCTACCGTATCCCTACCGTGTCTAGAGAGAGACCTACCGTACCCAGCAAGAGAACTACCGTATCCCTACCGTATGCATGGGCTACAGTAAGCCGGAGTTGCAGTAAAACCAGGAGGGAATTAGCGGATCGGAAACAGATGTATTCCGCTGGATTGTGCGTCGAAAATGCGGGACGAGTCTATTCTTCCCCCCCCCTTTCTCTCTCTCTTGCTCTCTCTCTCTCTTTCTCTTTTTCCGGAGCCCAATCCATCCACTTTTTGGAAGAAACGTCGGGAGGGGAGGAGAGGAGGGAGAAAGGGCAGAGAGGGTCGACACTGACTGGGGGTGGTGGGATGAAGAGAGAGAGAGAGAGAGAGAGAGAGAGAGAGAGAGAGAGTTGCGTCGAATGGCAAAAAGAGTTTCGTCCTCTGTTTGTTCAAAGTGGAGCGGCCCATCTGGTATGAGGGAGAGAGAAGGGAAGATGAACCGTTGAACTCGAAATGCGGGAAGGGATGGAAGGGTACGGTAGGATGGTAATGAATAAAGTGGGATACGGTAGTGTAAAGTGGAGAATCGATTGAACTGCTTGCAGGGTTCGCATCATCTGAACAGACATGAGGTGAGCTAAATGTGTCGATGTCTGGTCGTATAGGAAAATGGTAATCGCGAAAGATTTTACGACTGGGTTCTATTCTATACGACAAGACCGTCAAATTTTACAAATATTTCCCTGCGTGATTCCAGGCTCGAAATGATGATTGTATCCGGACACAGCCTAAAAAAGTAGCATACATTTTGTCACTGGGGTAAGGCGACATGGTTCGAATGCGTGTACTGACTCTACTGACCTAAAATGTTTGTCTGATGCTGCGCAAATTTGATGGGGTGCAAGGTGCAAAACAGTTTTATGCACCCTTTCATAATTTTTTCGTAGTGAAACTACAACTTCCAAACTTGATAAATGGATTGCAAGGCACGTTTGGAACGTTTTCCTTTTTGATTGGAGAGATTTCGTTCAGTTTGAGCTGAGTTACACGAGTTTTCCACCCTCAGAGGGTGGAATTCCACCCATGAAATTTGCGCTGCATTAGACAGTGAAGACTAGATTGAACTCTAGATAAATTTCGTCAAACTGAACCATGAACTGAATGGGAAGAAGAGTGTAGAATAGACTATAGTGCCTAGATTCTCGAACTGGAAAGTAAAAGATGACGAAAAATGGACAGTGATAATCGTGTAGCAATCAATAAAGTAATTGGATACTGTATGTTAGGAATATCGATTTTATTGATGGGTAAGAATTTGCAAAGAAATTGACCCCAACCAGCGCGTTTCTAGCAGAGAGAGAGAAACAATGGCACGCATCAAGCACCGTTATCAGACGTTATCTGCAGTGACACCCGGGCACTCTCTGATATCAGAGAGAGAGAGAGAGATCGGGCAGATATCAGAGAATGATATCAGTCGGCCCGCTCTCTCCAGGCATCATCTGAGTGCGCCGGCAGACGGGCGAAGTACAACCGAGGTACCGTAACCGGGATGGATACTGTATCTGTCGTTATTCCACCGTCTCTCACTCACTTTTGGCCCCTTTCAGGAGTGGACTCCTCAGGTTCACACAGTGTTGCCTGATCTCTTGCGTGGAAAAGAGAGCGTGGAGATATGAGAAAGAAGCTATTGTAAAAAAACGAATCGATATCGCTCGTAAATACCGTAGTCAATAGAGTGGGCTATTGTACTCGGCAATATTAAATAAAGGTACATATTTGTCCTGAAAACAAGGCAAATTGGCCTGCAGGAAGGAAGCTTCGGGGTTAAAGATGGTTAGGATAAATCGTAGAAAATCGATAAACCGGAGATACCGTCGTCGATAAATACAGTAAGCTCAGTGGGCGCTGCCACATCTGCTGATCGAATTGCAAACAAATGATGGGAGAGATTTGCGTGCGGAGATAACTTTTCGAGAACCGGTAATTAGGGTGGGGTGTGACGGGGCGGAAGCGGAATACGGTAATGGAGGTAATCGATATCGTTTTTTTTACTAGATGAAAAATTCTAGGCACTGCGGAGTACTGTAACTGGTCAAACACATGACGGGTACTACAGTGGAGGGAAGAGGTACTGGACCTAATCGATTTAGACGCTGGGTTACTTTAAGGTAGTTTACTGTGGGAACTGTAGGATGGATACGGTATATTAAGATGGTCATCGATGAGTGAGTGGCGAGGGTGGTTTGTGCGCTGCGAAAAAGGGGAACACTGACACAGAAAAGAGAGCAGAGAAGTGAGTTCGATCCGGCTAGATGGTTCAAGGGAGGAGAAGGAGAGAGAGAGAGAGAGAGAGAGAGAGAGAGAGAGAGAGATCGTTGGGTGGAAGAGAGGAGAGAAGAAGAGGAGAAATAGTGGTGTGAGAGAGAAAAGCGAACGTAAAACTCGCACACACTCACAGACATTCCCTAGCCACATGGTAGATCATGTGAGATTTTGGGGGCGGGTGTTCGCTACACGAGACGGGTTTGAAAGCCGCGTCGGAAATGGTCAGGAAGTGGCCAGATATAATTATGTTGTAATAAGGAGTAACATAATGATTTTCAGATAGTGAGAAAGGCGACTCTCAATTTTGTAGAATCTTACTTGGGAAAAATGAGAAAGCGTTCCACGTTTTTGTGCACTTTCCCAGAAACCACTGGGGAAATGCACAAAAACGCAAACACCCACATCGCCTTCCACATCATTCCACAGCCCGGTCAACCTTACAGAAAGGGCTTTGGAGTGAGAGAGCGTGTGAAATCGAGAGGGACTCTCTCACTTTTACACACTCTCTCGCCCTAACCCTGATCTGTAAGGTTGGAATCATGTGCTTCTTGATAAAATTGTCTGAACCAGAGCAGTGGTGATGTTGGCTGTACTGTAGAGTGATGGGATACTTGCCAATCTAGTGACTAGTGCAAGACGAGGCGAAAACAAGGGGTTTGATTTCGCTTGATGTTTTCGAAATAGCAGACAAAATTTGAAAGTACAGTAAGATCTTTGATTTCTTCTGTACAAGACCAAAAGAGAGGGTGAGAGATAATTTAACCTTATTGGATGCTTTACTTCTAACTTTATTTTTTAATCATTTTTATTGGATGAGACGTATATTCAATACGACAAACTTGGGTGATTCAACGGAAATTCATATCCAATTGTATAAAATGACATTTACAGAGTTGATTCATATTGAAGAAAATTATCGCCGAAAATGAAAACATCCTCAACTTTAGGGTGGATTCGGCAAATGCATTGAAAAAAATCAACTTCCGGTTTTTCATTCTCGAAACTTCTCATTGTTTAAACTCAGCTGTGAAACAGCAACAGCTGTAGCTTACTTACCCAGAATTCTGTCAGGGTGAGAGAGTGGGAGAATGGTGGAGGGTGCGAGACGGCTAGAGCACCTAGAGAGCATTCCGAAGTGTGAGATCGGTGGTGAAGTTAGACACGGAGAGTGATGGGGAGGTCACGAAAGATGCATAAACAACTGACTACTGAGAGCGAGAAATGATGCACACTTTTGTTCACGAGAGAGCACGTGAGCTGCTAGGGAAATGTAAGAAAGGGTAAGTGTGCTACTGGAATCAAGAGGAATATACGTCGACAACCTGTAAGCCTTTAAGGCCGGTTGCTTGCTTTTAGTTAGTGAAATTTTAAAATACACTATTTTCCAAAAGAAAGCGTTCAAAATCGCTTGACTTTGCACAGGAATTTTTTTAAGAGTTAGCTCAGAGGGCGGAAGAGCTCAAACAAAGTGACATTTTCTCACGTCACTGGTTATCGAACGTTGCCACTCTATAGATCGATATTCAAAGTTTTCACCCATGATTTCACTATATTTATTGACTTTTTGTAACGATTGATGAAGTCCGGCAGCCGATCGGTCTCTGAGATCGATCAATTTACCGTAAAACTAAGAACACTACCGTAACCCCGTGAGGATCCACGAATGTTTCACTAATGGATAACGGATGTTGTGTGAATGCAGAACCAACCAAATCAATCAATAATCACAGTTCATCTTTCAGATGGTTCCACAGCAATAACACAATGATCAATATTCACAAAGTACAGTATCTCTCCGAGAGAGCAAAGAACAAACGAAAATGGGAGTCTATTGTACAGTAGTCTTGGACTTTTGGGGACGGGGATTTTCATGATAAAACAATGAATTTCAATAAACAAAACAATTGAAAAAATTGAACATGTGTCAACGATATCAGGATGCAAATAATACAGTAATTAAGATTTAGGAGAAAAATCCTGTAAAGCAATACATTAGGAGCAAGGAACCCACAGGATTACACAATAATCGATAACAATCGATATTGGGAAAGGGCGGTTACCGTATACCTAGATAGAGTCCAGGAATTCGTCGCTCTGCTCACACTCACTCCAGCTATCACGATCGGGCGAAGGCGTGGGAGACACGGGCGGAGTCGATATCTGCAAAGAGTACGGTACAAAATAAACTCGTATAGTACGGTAAAAGGGTTGTAGAAATCGATTGCACAAAAATCCAAAAGTATTCCAAAAATATCCACTGGTTACAGTAGTCGTACCTCCGATTTGAGGTCCTCATTATCCTGCTCAGAGTTGATGTTGACTTTCTCCATTTCGTCAGCGAGTCTAAACCTATTTATATAATCGATAATTGTGTATTTTGGTAAAAATATCGATGTAAAAATACAAAAATATGATTTAAAACTCCGAAAAATACTCACAACTTCTCGGCGTCTTCGCGATTGATGCAGCGCGGCAGCCGATCGTCAGTCTCTGCCAATCGATAAATCCAAAAACAGTAACACTAAGGTCGCCTTCCGTTACCCACGGGGAATACACGACTATAAATCATACAATTTCAAACAAACGTTACATCTTTCTGCACCAACTAATTATCAACTGTATGCCGTATTCCGACGATATACCATAATCCCCACTAGGGTGGCTAATAGCAGTACAGTACTGCAGTGCACTTGAGTCTCATGTGCACTGGAGTACTTGATATTTAAGAAACCAAATGTATCGATACACTCTGAAAATCGACAGTGATGTACTGAAATGCACTGTGCACTGCAGTACACGCTCTCCCACAACGAGTAGTGTACTAGCAGTACACTAGTGCACTGGCAGTGCACGGGGCGCATGTACTGCAGTGCACAGTGCATTTCAGTACATCACTCTCGCTTTTTCAAGTGTATCGATACACCGGTGTACTACTCAGTGCACGTACTGAGAATGTACTGTGTATCGATACTGCACTGATTTCGCCACCCTAATCCCCACTATATGAGAAATCAAAAATTTATTCATCTAATTGATTTTATCGTACCCCTTGTACGATAAAATCAATTATATATTAGACTACCGTAACCCACTGAGTTTGCTGATGGCCTCGAGCTGCCGCTTCTTCTTCTCAATGTTGACGCGGAGTTGGTCCCGCCTAGCCATCAGCTCCGCCTCCTCCGACAGCGTCGCGCCCACCTGCTTCGACCTGAGAGTACGGTAGGGTTACGGCATCACAGTAGAGTCGCGATATTACGGTATAGTATCACGATAAATTAAGATGGAGTTACGGTATCACGAAATGGTTACAATATCACGGTAGGGCTACGGCATCCCACTGTATTCTGCACGATTACGGTAATGACAACTCGACCGTACCAGGGCGTATCGGCAATTCTCGTGTGCCATTCGCGCAGCGCCGCCGCGACGTGCGCCTCGGCCGCAGGCTGAGAAGAGGGGAAATCGATAAATGAGAGAACAACAAATCAATAATCAATAAATCGCTACGCACCGGAAGTCGGACGCCCTCAACGCATCGCGTGCGCGCGGAGATGTCGACGCCGAACAGCTCGTCGATCTGGAGGTAATCGATAAAGTCAGGCCATACGAGGAAATCGATAAGGTTCCCTGATTCAGGGAATTGCACAGAATTTGAATTTTTGCCACCATTTTCCCATACGATCTGTCTATTTGTGAACATGGAAAATAATATTTACAATAATAAAGTAAATTAAAGGGACCCGGCACCGGAAATTAATTAAGGCTCACAAAACGCAGGTGTGTTGTGCGATCTCAAAAATGTTGAAAAAAAATTTTAAAAATTTTTCCTGATTTTTCCGCAATTTTCAAAGTTCAGGACCAGAGCCGGCTTATATACACCGGTACGTGGGAAAACACATCACCGGGGCACACCACATGTACCGGTCGCTTTTTACAGTCATTTTTATTGATTTCCTACTGTATTTTATATATGTTTTATACATATTCCGCATCAGAATATTGATTTCCGATTGTTCCCGACACGCATGCTTGGAATTCACACTAGATTAACCTGGAGAATGAATGTAAACACATGACGAGAGAAATGCATCATTTCCGGAGAGTGCGATCAGACGAAGACTTTTCTGACACATAGACGGCACTCCGCACAACTGGAGCGGCTGCTCTGAGAGAATCGCGGTATCATTAGGACTTGCCGTGAGCTGCAGCGCCATCAAATACCGAAGATGGCACCTGCGGTTTTCCCAACTACGCTCTTCCGATGTGTGACAGTAATCTTCCCAATTCAATGCAAATCAATGTTCTGATATACCGTAGGAAATCAATAAAAATGGCTGTAAAAAGCGACCGGTACATGTGGTGTGCCCCGGTGGTGTGTTTTCCCACGTACCGGTGTATATAAGCCGGCTCCGGTCCTGAACTTTGAAAATTGCGGAAAATTCAGGAAAAATTTTTAAAATAATTTTTTCAACATTTTTGAGATCGCACAACACATCTGCGTTTTCTGAGCCTTAATTAATTTCCGGTGCACAGCGTTTCAGGGGTATAGCTCCTCGGCCACATGCCATTGGCAGAATGCCAAATGCACATCATATCCCTTCATACAGAAGCTTGAGTACGGTAGGATAGGGCGCAAACCCTCTATATACACCCACATCGAAACCAGCTCCGTGCGCGAGCCGGGTTTGAGAAGCGGGAGGAGAGGTGACGTCGCGCCCCGCCCCTCGCATGATCGATCTCGTTTCGCCCGCCCGCTCGCTTGACTGCGGCACAGAGACAGCTCTGCGTCTCTGCCCCACTCGAAGGGGGAGAGACTTGTCCACCCCGTCTCGAGTAACGCGCGCCCTCCCGATATAATATGGCCCGTTCTTTCGATTCGCCGTCTGGCACCCTCTCTTCAGCAAACGCTCTCTAACTTCTGTCTAGCCGTCTAGCTCATATGTCCGCTCTCGAAATGCTGTGCGGTGCCGGGTCCCTTTAATAATAATAATAAATGGCAAACTTCTTCGGCCGACTGAGCGAGTGCGTGATGGAGATTGAACTGCTCGTAGGCCGTCGCTAGCTTCATCTACAATATTTATTGATTGAACAATCGGAAATATGCATGGTGCTAAAGTGTTTTGAACTGGTAACCTTAGTCATTAGAGCTTACAATTAGTGTTTACCATTGACATAAATAGTATGCACTACCAGAAATGTTGGACATCATTCAATTATCAAAGCACAGCAGAAGTGCCATTTTGATTAAGTAATGAAAAATCGATAATTGAATTTGACTACAGACGAACCTGGAGGAAGGCGAGCTTTCGGTCCAACTCCGCCGCCCGATCTGCACCACGGTTGAATGAGGCAAGCTCGGCTGAAACAAATTGATTTTTAGATCGAATAATTCTATTCGCGAATAACAAAGGTTATACGCGAATAATGCATTGTTATTCGTAAATAACTATTAACTATAAATATTCGATCTAGCAACACTACTGACAAGAACAACATTGTTGCAACAATCTCGAGTCCACTCGTTTGACATAGAGTCGTGCGAAATGATCATTTTTTACTGAATCCGGCACAAAAGGTATGCGGAAAACAGCAAAACGAACTCTTTCACATAACTTTCTGGTTATTTTAATAAATTGTGACAGACATTAGCATTTCACCCAGAATTCCATGTTTCAGGAATACCAGAAGGATTGACAAACCTTTGAGTTCCCTGACGTTCTCGGCGATGCGGAGCATGAAGTTGTGGCGAGCAGTGTCTGCAATTGATATCGATTCAGAACGGAAGATCGTCGACACTCGTTCTCATTCGAACAAAATTTTGCAAAAAAAATGTGGAAAAGGTTAGAGAGTGCCAAAAGAGCATGCAAATGGCCGATGGTGTCACCACTAATTTACTTTTGGTATTTTGCGAACCTGGGGTGCTCGCGAACTCCTTCCACAGCGTGAAGGCGTGTGGCTTTGGTGAGGCGCTGCTCTTGAAGACGGGCGGCCGCGCGAGCACAGGGCTGGATTTGGTGCTGGGCGTCGCTTTCCTCATGCTGCAAAGAGGCATAATTACGTTACCAGCCGCTTTCTACATCGAATAGGGCAAAAGAACGGCGAAAACGATCAAAAAGAAAGAGAAAACCCTCAAAATTAAAAAAAAATAAAGTAGAGCTGCAAAATTGTAAGCGCTGCAATAGCCTGGTAAACGTAGAAAAGCTTCATTCAAATTTTTTGATCAATATTATATACCATACGGTATGTTTATAGCCGCAGCCATGAGATAGAGTAAGCGAATAACAGAATGAGGTACGGTAGTGACACGAGTGCTATCAAGCGAAAACTGAAATTCACATTTATTTTTATTTTCGTTTTATTTCTTGTTTTACTCATTATACAATAGTTTTATTTATTCCAATAGATGGCCTTTCAGGTAACGCCTATGTGTAGAGTGTAATGATGTCGATGAACCGTTGTCTCTCACTCCACAGGCCACTTTCTACGGTTTGTTCATTTTCATCATTTTGTTGACGAAGTATTCCGACTGTTCTATGATTGTTGGATATCAGTTCAAGTAATGGGCGAAAGTAATAGTTACTCTGCACGATGTATCACTTCTACTGGTCGCAATATCTTAGTCACGTTTTGGTTTCACTCATGATTCGAATTTGTTTCAGGTGGTCGCCTCAGTCGCGTCTCTTAGTTCTACTCCCGTCGTTGCAAGCATTACAGCCGCACGAGGACTCGGTCTCGCCCCGACACAATCTGTACTAGGTAAGCACTCTGAGTTTCCATCTATTTCGGGTTAGACTCGACAATGCAAAAACCTTCTATTCGACGATAAAAAACCACCTATTCGACGACGATTGGACATCCGTCTCTTGACCTCATCCGCAGTGGATGATTAAACGAACCTTTTCTGACTAAATGCTCTAGACCTATATCCTTTGACACTCTATTAATAGCTTAATTATTTGAAATTTATTTGATGGCCGAAATGAATTGTTGTAGCTGTGAAATCGTCCCGACTGCACACGTCGGCGCCTCTAAGGGCGAGCAAGGACTACTACAAGACACTCGGAGTTGAGAAGCAATCCGATGCGAAGGCAATCAAAAAGGCTTACTTCAATGTCAGTTTAGCGGCTACATGTTAACGACGCCCCTGAGCAATGAGTGCATTGTGATATGAAAACAGTAAATTATTACTCTCTCTCTAGAGGAATATTGGATGGACGGGGGTTCGATAGGCGAAATTGATAAATTGGGTGCTTTGTTTGATGCATGGTTCCGCGACACCGGAATAAGAAGAAGAACTAGACAGTTTGTGGACATGGAAAATACGTTAAATAATTTGGGAAATTTTAAATCTTTCATTTCTCTCTTAGTAGTTTCAGTCGTTTATGTCAGTAGTGACGATTATTTTATGAACGACGATTTTATCCAATTCAATCAATAATGTGCTTCAGCTCGCGAAAAAGTTCCACCCCGACGTGAACAAAACGAAGGAAGCCGAGAGCAAATTCCAAGAGATATCCGAAGCTTACGAGGTTGGTTACTAATTTCTTTTGTGCATATTCCAATTACATTTGAAACAAACATAACTTGCAGCACAAAATATTTTGAATCCAAATTTAAGTAATTTGCATACAGGTGCTTTCCGATGAAACGAAGCGACAGCAGTACGACACCTTCGGATCGGATATGGGTGAGTATTAAGACTTAACTGGTAAATCGAGCTTCGTCGTAACCACATTTCGATTACCTTGTATCGTTCCTTGACTAATCCGTTGACTAATTAATCTATAATCAGGCAACGGCATGCACGGTCGAGGCGGTGGCGGAGCGGGCGGCGCCCAGTGGAACTACCAGGGGCACGCTGACGTCAACGAGATCTTCCGACGTGCATTCGGATTCAACAAGGTACTGTAACATCCCTCAATTGTCGATTTGCATCTTATTGATTTGTTCCAGGGCGGCGGCATAAACTGGAACATGAACTTTGCCGAGTCGCAGTTCGGATCCGGACCCACCGAAGGTACTGTAGATGTATTATCGATCGATCACTAATATTGTGTGTGTTCAGAGCTCGTCATGGAACTGTCCTTTGAGGAGGCTGTGCGAGGAACGACAAAGGTACCAATATAATTAATTTATAATATTTATAACTATTATAAGTTTACCACGAGTAATAGTGATTGAAGCTTCTCTAGGTACGACTGCGCACTCCCTTAGCGCCATACAACAATGTCAATTATCGATTTTAGCATTTATTTTAGTGAAACAAAACGTAATTGCAGAACGTGAACGTGCGCGTGGTCGAGGACTGCTTCAAGTGCAAGGGAACTGCCGTCGAGCCCGGCTACAAGAAGGTGCGCAAGTGGAGAGTTATCAGCGAATGTTGTTGTAGCAGACCAGACTATGCTGTGGAGCTGCCGCAGCGTGCACAACATGAACATAGGGACTGGGTTTGATAGAAAGCTCTCCAAGTAATGTCGAAAGGCTAACGGGGGGATACTTCAGGTATCCACCATTATCCCTCCATAACTGATGATTTTTTGTTGAATTTGCTAACCTGTTATCTCGTGAGCCCAGCTCGAAGATGTGCCGGGCCTTTATCTTTTGTTTGCTGCAGGTGTCGTGTCCGTACTGCAACGGGTCGGGAATGGTGTCGCAGAAGCTGCAGGGCGGCTACTTCTTCCAGCAGCCGTGCAACCGATGCAGCGGGTCCGGCCAGTACAACAAGAATCCCTGCCAGGTATAATATTCCGTTCCGCTGATACTGGACAGTACGGAAAGCGAGAGAGCGCGTGAAAACGAGAGAGATTTATTTCGTGTATGTGTAATTTTTTATATTGATATAATACAGGCGGGAGGGGACTTACGAGCCGCAGTACATTTACTGGATTGAAATTCTGACAATGAGTAGCAAGAAAGAGCCATGTGCTTCCCCTGTTTTCCCCCTCTATCAATTACGGTATTTATTGATTGCTATGTGCAGGAATGCGAGGGTCACGGCAACACGGTGCAGCGGCGGCCGATCAGTCTGCAAGTGCCTCCCGGCACGAATGACAAGGAGACGATACGGTACCAGACGGGAAAGGTACGGTATATTGATTAATGGGACAGTTTTTTAACGAATCCATTCAAGACCAACGTGCTGGTGCACTTCAATGTGGCGCGCTCGAACAAGTTCACGCGGCAGGGCGACGATATCCATGTGGATGTTGAGGTACGGTAGTAGGTCAGGGTATACGGTAGCACAAATTCCCAAACACTCGTTCAAAGTAATAATACGTTCCGTGGATAAACACACGTTCCGATGGTGGGCCGAGGTATAGAAGTATAGCTCACATACCAGTAGTCCATTTCATGAACGTATGATTTTAAAATTGTAATAAGCGGCCAAGATATACGGTAGCACATACGAGATTTACAGATTACGGTAGCGCAAGCGATCCTCGGCGGAACGGTGCGAGTGCCGGGCATCTACGAAGACACGACCATCCAGATCACGCCCGGAACTGGCTCTCATACCAGACTGAGGTTAGATAAATCAATCGATTAATCGAAGATAGCATTGTGGTAAAAAAATTATAAATATTTTGTTGATAGTATCCGCGCAGCATGAACTCACTGAGGTTGAGCAGGTTCCTACCGTGTGGTCAGAAATCATGGGAGAGTACTGTAGCCGGCAGATTACAGTATTGACTTTCATTGAATGGAATTATCAGGCTGTCGGGTCGGGGTGTGAAGCGGGCGAACGCGCACGGTACCGGCGACCAGTACATCAACGTGAGAATCGCCGTGCCCAAGTGAGTTTTATGCTTTACGCAGAGATTAAATCCCTTTTAGTTTAAAAGTTTGACTTCCATGTGTTTCGCGGATTCCGCCTCGAAAAGTAGAACAAATTCTCGAACGAGTAACAATTATATATATACTGAATGCTGCTGAATAGGCATATGCCTTGATCAAATTTTTATGTATTATTTTTTATTAATATTATTAAATTTTTGAATATTTTAAAGATATCTGAACGACGATCAGCGACGAATCATGAAGGAATGGGCGGGCACTGACAAGCCAAAGACGGGATCGGTGAGAGGCATCGAGGAAGAGGTTATTATTTAAGTAATAATAAATAAATTATTTCTTTTTGTGAAATTTTTAGTTAATTCTTCTTTCTTCATTTATGAGTCAAAAAATTGGTGATTTTCTTGCGAAATTTAAAGAAAAATGTTTTCGGCACGGCAGCCTTGATATTCTAGAATTGAGATTACGGTAATGATAAGTTAGAATATCGATTGATTCAGGTCAAGAAGGAGGCGGCGCCAAAGAAACCGAAGGCAGAGAAGAAAACCACGACCAAAGCGGAAGAACCCAAGAAGGAGGAGGAGACTGACAAGGGTGAGTCGGGAATACTGTATTTCATTATTATCGATTGTTGTATTCTTTTCCTAGCTGGATCCCTGTCTGATTCCAGACTGGAAATGCAGATTATACCGGGATCCAGCCTGGAAAAAAATACCAAAGGTGCCTATCTCACAGCGCTTGCAAACGTCTCTTCTGATACATGTTTTGCAAAGCGAAATGACATGAATTTTGTCGTTTTGCAAAACAAAAAAGTTTTAAAAAGAGACACTAGTTTGCAGGCGCTGGCGAATCAGAGGAGGGATGGCTGGGAAAAATGAAGAAGTCTTTCTTCGGATGGTAATTGACTACGGTAGAAAGGTACGGTATGAACTATCGATTTTCAGAGTCGAAGCCAAAACCCGAAGAGGGGAAGAAGGAGGAACAGCCGAAGGAGGATTCTGAGCAGAAGAAAGCTGCTAGTTCATGATTGTCCACCGTTTTTCCATGCTCTACTGTAGGTCTCCTCCATCTATTGATTTCTTTCTCCCTCTGCTCGAAACCGGTTCGATTCTTTCGATAGATCTTGTTAGTTGTTGTGTTATCGAAAAAGATTTTTTTGCTCCTATATGAATTCATAGTAGGTTACCGTATCCCCCCCATGAAAATGTGGCGTTGTTATGCTTGTTACTAGTCGTTTATCGATTTGTCTCGTCACATAATACATTCATCCGATGAAAAATTCTTTTTGTGAAAGTAAACTCGTCAGATTGCCACAATGGGAAGGGTCGATGAAATCGCTTGGGACGAAAAGACGCTACCCGCTTCAAAATCAATAATTATCTAAAATACAATCAATCGATAATATCACTTAGTTATGTTTCTGTTGTTAGGTTACTGTATCTTGCACTCAGAACAATCGCCACATGATCCGATGGGGCCACACACGACGGCATTGCAGTATGTCGGGCGATCTGCAAATGCTGATTGTTTTGGTGAATAGAGCGTTAATCAATACAACTTGTTTCTGAGCAAACTCTATTCATTGCCGAGTAGGCTCAAAGATTAATCAATACCGTATCTAACTATCTATCGTAGTCACCTGACGATATTCTATCCTGCCTAAATAGCGAATGGCCTATGCAGTCTTCGGTTGTCACACATTAGCTCCGTTGATCTACCGTATCCATCAAATCGTTTACCGTACCTCGTGGATGGTCGGTTGGGGCGCGACTTCGATCGCCTCCACGCCCGTCGCCCACACGTAGTCAATGCAGCCGACGAATCCCTTCGTCTGAAATCGATACTACAGTAATCCAATCAGAATTGCACCGTAACCATTCATCGCGCAGCTCCTAATGTATTATTTTATTAACGAACTAATTTTCTAATTAACAAATTGCATCGTGCAACTACTAATTAATTATGAGTTCGCCAGAAGCATACAACTTTAAATCTTTGCATATTGCACTGTAAATAGTTGCACCATCCAACTCATTCCTCGACGGCGACTCCCTCTACCGTACTCCCATCTCCCCCTCCCCACTCACTTCTCCTTCTTCATTCACATGTCGTGTGTGGTTGGTCAGCTCGGGTTCGCCCGACAGATTCTGCAGCTGCAGCTCGTCCGACAGTCGCAGCTCCATTCCGCCCATCGCCTCTTCCGCGGCCCAGACCGCGTCGGTCGCGTCGACGCGCCCATGCTGCAGCAACGCGATGGCCGCGCTGTCCGGCGTGCTGTTCAGGTCGCAGCCAAAGATGACGCGGCGTGCGCCCGTCTCACGCACGCGACGCGCCATCTCACGCGTCACAAGCGCCGTCTGCAGCAGCTTGAAGTTCTCGTCACTCGGTTTGTGATGCAGATGCGTGTTGGCGAGGAGTAGCGGCGATTGCGTCACCACGTCTTCCAGTTGAATTATCTGCAGAACGAATTTTAGTAATCATCGCCTAACCACATCACTCACATGCACTAGTGTGGGACGAGCTTCGAAGAAGGCACGTCTCTCCGGTGTTGCGCGCGCGAGCAAGTTACTGTAATATTTGTGTTGTGTATCGTACATCAAAAGGGTACGCCACCATAACAAACGGGCGTATACAAGAAATGTCATTAAATAATAGAGGATTTCATCGATCGTTGAAGAAGACTACCGTACTCCTCCTCCACTCCCTTCCTACCTACCGTATATCCTCATTGTACTCCTCGTCCAGTGTATCTTTCAGCCACCGGCACCAACTGTTTACTCTCTTGAATCGCTTATTGTTCCAGGCCATTCCCGATCCCTCACGGACCTGGGAATAAAACAGTTCGAAAATTTGAAAAAAATTGAAATAATATGTTTACAGGCGATTATGGTACTCGAATGATGCCAAAATCCTAGGACCTGATAGGTCGTTGTTAGGGTAGGGATGTACGCACAGTATTCGCAGCTACAGCAAGAACCAATAGTGCATTTTGAGGTATTACGCCATACAAAATCGATAAAAGAGTGAAAACTACCGTATACCTCGACGTATTTGCGGTGGAACTCCCATCCGTGATTCGAATCGGCGAAGAGAGCAGGGAGATAGTGAAGACCCGCCTTGGGGCACACCTCTTGGAGGATGTAGAGGTCGGCAGAATATTCTCAAAATACAATTCTGTAATCCCAATCTAAATAATAAACCACAATGAAATACTAAAATAAAAGTCATTTTGAAATCCATCTTGGACTCCAAACACTACACTAATCTAAAGAAATCATGTGATGTGTCTACTGTTTCTCCGAATTATCAAAGTAGAGTAATCATCAAACGTATCCTCAGCAATGATCCAGGTACGATAACCCAAGTTGTATTTACAGTAAATAAATGTTACTAGTTCCTCCACTTATAGGAAATGATTGTGTCTGTCTGTCTGTCTGTATGTTTTTTTTGTTGCGGCGTGACAGACATTTTTCCATTTTCGCCATAAATCGCTTCAAATTCGCGCAATCTTCTCAGAACCTTTTGCATATGATAACTGATCAGAAAACCTTTCAAAATTTTAATATAAAAATCCGCTAATTTCACGGCCAAGTGGATAACGCGCCAGACTTTGAATCGGAGACCCCCAGGTTCGACCCCCGCCGCGGGCAAACCTTTTGCCTCATTTTTCGAAAGTGCCAGTAGTGGTCCTAACATGTTTTTGAACAACGTGAAACACTTTTCCACCTGTTTTGCCGAGTTTTAACGTGAAAAATCGAAAATTTCGAAAAGTGTCCAATTGATGCGCAGAGCGTAGGGATCACAGAAAAAGTGTTTTGCGATGTCAGAAACGTGTCTGAACGTGTTCTAACATGTTTTAAAGTTAAAAATCTAAAATTTCGAAAAGTTTCCAATTGATGCGCAGAGCGTAGGGGATCACAGGAAAAGTGCTTTGCGATGCCAGAAACGTGTCTGAACGTGTTCTAACATGTTTTAACGTGAAAAATCGAAAATTTCAAAAAGTTCCCAAATGAACCGGGGAGCGTGGGGAATCGCGGGAAAAGTGTTTTGCGATGTCAGAAAGGTGTTCGAACACGCCAAGGAAATCAACATACGGTATTACATTTATAAAATGATACGATCACACCAAAAAGTCAAATGACGGACTTCCGTTGTTTACCACACAGGCACGTACGCGACCCTCTCACTTTTGCCCGCTCTCTCGCTTTGGTAAACACAGGAAGTACCATTTTGACTTTTTGTGTGTTCGTATCATTTTATAAATGTAATATCCTGCGTTTCCGTTGAGAAAGGCTCGTGAGGGTGAGAGCGATCGAAAAAAAGTTGCCACGGAGCCACGAAGTGGCGTAGTGGCAACTTTTTTTCGATCGCTCTCACCCTCACGAGCCTTTTGCAACGGAAATAGCCAGTACTCTTTGAAGCGATTAACATTCCCCAACATCCTAAGCTCTCCCTGGACCGTACTTAGAACAGGCTACCGAGGTCCCCTGGACTAAACCTGAAGCAATCTACCGAGCTCCCCCTGGACCAAACCTGCACCCAGAACTACGCATAGAGCGTAGTGTATTTAACCTCAATACATCCCTGCTAGTTAGACACTCGATAATAAAAAAAATAATGCACAATAACCTTTGAGCTCCCTGAAGAGCGCTGGGTATCGATATCGGACGTGCTGGTAGTTCTGAAAATAGGTAGCTCATTCTCGAACGATCAATATTCTCCTTGCCCGATGGTATCCTATTCAGCAGGGTACTGTATGACACTGTTGCCAATCGATATTTCCGGTGAATAAATAACCAATGCGAATGCTTTTTTTAAAATATTGTGGAAAGTAGAAAAAATATCATATTGTCTTTTAACCTTGCTGCAGAAGGGGTAGTATAGATTCTTGAGCGACAAATTGATGTAGTTGTCAGCGAGAAGATTGTACGATGCGATGCGCAGACGACTTAATTGATAATCGATTAATTAAATAAATTAAGGCTTTTCTAAGGAGAGAATACACGAGAAATGCAAACAGGATGGGCATAATCGTAATGCGTGAATTCCCATTGCTTACTACGGTATTTCTATGAGACTGGTGACTGTATAAGGCTGTCATGTGTATTAGGAATGGAAAGTCTATGAAAGTTAAGAAGATACGAAAGGTGCAAAGTATATCAACTATTAGAGTAGTTTCGCAATCCCAAAGCATGAGTCACCAGTTCATAGTTCACTAGGACTCGGAAAGATCAAAGGAATCTTATTAATTTCCTGGAACTCTGATGAGTCATAGTGATGAAATCATGCTTCTCGAAGGAAGGAAAAGATCAGTATAAAAGCAACACCAACAGTTGTGTAGAGAATCAGTCTCTCCAGTTCACTCTAGTTGCTAGACCTCTCTCTCTTCACTCTGATCTCAGGATGTGAGACCACGCTGGTCTCAATCCCTCTTTCTATTTCGAAACATTCCTTTCATTCATAATCTGCAATACCCTTCTATTCCTAACCACCTTCAACAACCCCTTCTATTGTAATGACGTCCTTACTTCCCTATGTATTGTAATACCATCAACCCGATAAACTTGGTCCTCTCAATGGATAGAGGATTCCTATAATCCAATTGTTACTTTGTTCATACATTAGACTATTAAGATCAGTTTGCATTATTATATTCGTGTTATCGTTGGTTTCACCCATAGAACCATAGGAACCGATACAGATTCCAACGATACATGACAAGGCATTATACCGTAGTAAGTGCATCAAACTCTCGTGACTACATTTTTTTGCCTTGGAGCCCTCGTGGTTATACCGTACCTCGGGTCAGGATCCGCTTTTCTCGCCTCTTCGTCCCTCCTCGCCCACTCAAACTTGTTCTCGGCCAGCAATGGAGCGCTTTCCGATCTGAAAAAAAAGTGTTCTAAAAAGTATCGGATTTGTGAGAAATGTTGTTGAGAATTATGCGATCATAGTAGTAATATGTATTTTTCCATGGAATAATCATCAAATATTCCGTGAAAGAGTTCTAACAGAATAGAACTACAAGTCAGAAACAGAGAAGGGTTAAAGATCAAAGATCATGCCCACTTCGCCACAACGACGGCGTCCGATTTCCCAATGACGGTCCACTCGGGACTCACAATCGTTGATCGATCGATAGCTCCCTCCTCCTCTCCCACGAGTACGGTAGCCGCCGGATTGCACGAGGCCACGACGCAAATCTGCACAACAACAAATGATATCTCTACAGTATACAATCGATACATGTACAGTATCCGCGAGCGACCGCAAACTGACATATTTGCCAACGTCTTCAGCAGTCGGCGTGAAGGAGAAGGATTCGCAGCGAAATTCGGCATCGGCCATTTCCGGCCGCCAACCAGATTCTGCAATACGAATTACGTCATAAAATGCAATTAACGAATATGTGACGCCCCGCGATTAATATTCTTCCAGAGCAGTTACCATGATCTCTCCTCACTCTAGCCACCGTATTCCTCCTGACCAGTAGAGTGCGAAATGCGAGACCACGGTTTCTTCATTTTCAGACTCCCTTCTCTGATTCAGAAATCCTACTAGGATTCTATTGTTGAACCCTACTATGAAAATAACAATGAGCAGGATTCCACTATGAAACTGCTCAAAGACGCAAACACATGCAATAACGTGCTGATCAAAATGTATGTTTACGCCTTTGAACATTTTCTAGTTTTTTTCCTAGCGGAATCCTACTTATTTTTCTCCCACTAGGATTCTACATAGCATCCTAGTAGGATTTCTGAACCAGAGTTCTCTGGTCCACAATTCGCCCTCCTCTCACCAGTTTCAATCCATTCCAAATCAGCCGCTTTCACAGTCTTCTTCTCACTCGATGTGTACCAGAGGAATCGAATGGCGTGCGGGAAGTAGCGCGCCTCCTCGTGAACATCGGCGAACAGACGATCCAGCGCGCCTGCAAATATAATAAAATCAAATCATTAATATTCAAATTTAATAATGCAATCCTCAGGGAATGGGCCTGCAAAACGATCTAATAGCTCCAGCGCGCCTGCATATATAATATGATATATACTTGCTCAGTCATCGAGCTACAGTACACCTATGTCCATTGCGCTCTCCAAATTATTTCAATTACGCCTGTATTTCGTGCATAAACGTATACTGTATCTGTCAATATCCAGTCAGTTACCGTACCATTCTTCGTGTCGACCAGTGCCGTCAGCGGGAAGTTCTCACGTGGCAGGAATGGCACCGAAACCGCCTCGAGCGGATACTGTATCCAGCGGACGGCATACGGTATCTGGAATGAACGGGATTAACGCGTGAGCCATCGTTCAGCGTTTCTTCTTTCGATTTTATCTACACATTTTACAACTAATTAAGATGGAAATATTTTAAAATATAGTGTCCGTCCTCCGCAGAGGGCATTAATCGACATATTTCGGACAAGCCACCGTACCCCACACCCTTCTACCGTACCTTCTCAATCTCTCCGTTCTTCTGCAGATAGAGTCGGGCGTCCGGTTCGAGCAGTGTGTCTTTCAACGATTTGTCGTCGTTACTGTAGTCTCCACTCACTTTGACCTTCACATCGAAGGCTTCTTGACGAGTGAATGACTCCTCTACGGCATCTGTAAATAGTAAATTCATAGATATCGATCGATGGATTACAGTAACCTCCCACACACTATTTACTATTATGATATTTACATTCAGTTTTTTTGTGGACTAAACGAGACTCCCCTCTCAGAATGGCATGATCTCTCGCATAACGATAGGAATTCTGAGCGCGCAGTCTCATCTAGACCAGTGAGACTAAATACAAAACTGTACCTGATGAAGGTATTAAGCAAGCGCCAAGTATTTGAAACAGTTGGAGATAGATGCGTCTACAGTACTCTTTCCGTATTCCACGTCATCGTTACCGTACACCATCCCACCTGGTTTGTTTCGCTTCCGCTTGTCGCTGCGGGCGACGCGATTGGCGAGTGTGTCTGTCACGCGCGCGGAAAGCTGCAATTATTTTTTTTTATTATTTAATTATTATTATTTAATTATTATTGCAATTATTATTTAATTATTTCGAAAATTTCGATACATCGATCATGTATTTATGATATCTGGGAGGGTACAACATGTGTACACTTCTACATAATTTCCAGCTAACGATAAATTCAGCGAAAGTTAGAAACAATGTTTTTTCTTCTTTTTTTTATAATCATGTTAGAAAACCCTCCCGAATTTGACCCCCTAGCAGCAATGTATGCCCATGTATAATACACATGTTCATCAAGTAAATTCGTTAAACAACCTACCGCATCGGCAGTCACGGCGAAGGGAGTCGCTTCGGGCTGCGAGAAAGCGACGTGGAAGTCGACCTCGGCCAATTGCACGCGAAGAAGCAGAGAGAGCTCGTCTGCAGTGGATTACGGTAGCGGATTGACAGAAATGGTAATGAGTTCGCGTAAATTCATAAGTAAAAGTTCGAGAATAACAATATTCCGGACAGTAAAGCCCCCTCTCACTCATGACAGAAAGTGAGATCAGAAGCAGTCGCATTTGTAAAATAAATTGTCCATTTTAAATAAATATTAATTAATTAAATAAGTGAATTTGATAACAAACCAGGTGGAATGATTCCAGCCTCCGCTTGTGCCTTCATCTTCTTCTTCTCTTCCGCATTGAGCGGAACGGCGCGCGACCGCCACACGTACACCGTCTGATAAAGAAATACGGTAAGATGGAAAATACGGTAGCGCACACCATATTGATTGCGGTCTATGGACACCGTATACAAATTGCCAATTAATTGAGTAGCTAATTTTAATTGGTTGATCCGGCAAGCACTCTGGTCAAGCATCTCTGACAATGAGATCTGATGCAAACGTGCTGAAACCTCTACATTTCCAACTTTCCCTAATCCACAATTTCCCTCACTCATAATGTCCATTGTCGCAATTATCAATCATCAATTTGCCTGTTACGTCCTCCTTATCCCTTTGATTTGCCTGCCATTCCCGAGTATAAAAGCCCATCGGCGCGGTCTCTCCTCACAACCAAGTCGTCGACATGGCTCAGTCCGTCCCTCCCGGAGATATCCAGACCGCCCCCGGCACCAAGATCGTCTTCAACGCCCCCTACGATGACAAGCACACCTACCACATCAAGGTACGCAACCCTCCCCTCTGCACGATCTTAGGATCCCTCTCCAAGCTATGGAAGCCTCTCTTTTCATACCGTAATTACCGATCATTACAGGTGACCAACAACTCTGCTCGCCGTATCGGATGGGCCTTCAAGACCACCAACATGAAGAGACTCGGTGTCGACCCCGGATCCGGAGTCCTCGACCCCAAGGAGGCCGCCCTCATCGCTGTCTCTTGCGACTCCTTCGCCTACGGACAGGAGGTACGGAAACTCTCACCCCCTTCCCCCGACTTAGTACCTACTATCGTATTATTACCGTAATCTCCACTCTATAGCGATCACGAGCTAGTTGGCGCAGTGTCCCTATATCAATATCAATACCTCTACTTCAGGACACCAACAACGACCGTATTACCATCGAGTGGACCAACACCCCTGACGGAGCCGCCAAGCAGTTCCGCCGCGAGTGGTTCCAGGGCGACGGCATGGTCCGCAGAAAGAACCTCCCCATTGAGTACAATCCCTAAATGGATCGCTCTAGAGAGATAAAGGCTGATTGTATTTATATTTCGTGTTCCCCGCTGTACCGATCATTGAACAGATTACTGTAATACAGACGTCCGTAGCATGCCAAGTCATGAGAAGAAATGCCATTGGCTCAGTGGCTTCTGCACTCCTAGGCTGTCCTAGCACTTGCAGCTGTCCTAGATAGAACTTTCAACTCGGGACGCCGTGGCACCTATTCCCCGCCTTCTTCCACTACATATCTAATCCATTTGGTATCTTTTGTTTTTCAAAACAGTGAACTATTTAGCCATACAGAGTGAGGGATACCAAAGGTATTATGCAGCGCGCTCGATTGAGAATTGAGGAGATGAAACTTTCAACCTTCACTGACCTTTTCCGGCACGTAGGGCATGGTTCGTTCGAAGCGTGTCTTGAGGTAGAAACAGGGGAGCTCGAAGGGATCGACTCGAGGCTCCTGCAAATTGAGTTCTGTCGTTAGAAATTTTGAACAGAATAAATAGGACTGGGTTTTAATGGGCATGTTGACAAGTTGGAAATGCGCGCGAAGTGCTGGCCAATCAACGATGGGTATTGGGGAGAACCAAGACATGAAGCAAGCATTTCGCAATACAAGGCTATACAGTTTGTGAGCGAGTGAAAAAGAGCGCACAGTTGTCTGAACAAGAAATATGAACAGTTTAAAATCTATTCGCGGATTTTTTATCCCATCGGTCAGTTCTAAACTAGAGCGACGATGGACAAACAAGAGATCGATAGCTATTATGAAAACAAGGAGGCGCTGCGGTAGATCAAAACACCTCTGTGTGGGGGAAGATCTACGAATGCTAGTATAAACTATAAACACGATTGTAATGAGCCGGAAATGTAAGGAAACGTACCTTTGCTATGGGCAGAAGCTCGATGACTAGTGCGCGTAACCGCCGAAAGCCGTCGAATAGCTGTCTCATGACATTGTCCGCTGAAAGCACTTAGCAACGTCCGCGACCATTGTGCAACACTTCGCAATTGGCAAAAAATGGTGTGCCTACCGTAAGATCGACGACGTTCGTAACAGATGTTCTAAAGCCTGGACCTGGTTTTAAATCGAGAACCGGCCTTTCTTCCGGCCCGGTTCTTAATTTAAAACACGGCTCACGGCATACTGTCTCTACGTTAAACCATTATTCAACCCATCCTTCGAAATCTCTCCAATATCGTAAAAAAAATTCAAGTATCCCGCAAAATTGAAGCAATTGTTTAGTCGTGCGCAGGTATACTCCGCATACTTTTGCGTAGCGAATTTCAAAGGTATAATAATCCAAAATGAATCGCTTTCTGCCAGGTACACTGTGTCACGCCGAAAATTCACTTTCTGGTACTGCAATGCCGTTTTAACGCCGTTTAAAAAATGCTGGGAAACGGGATTATGTATTATAGCGAACACAGAGCCGGGTGCAAAAACCCAGACCGGGTTTTAGAATATCTTCTAGCGTTTACTTTAGAGTCCTTGCATGCAAAATTCGAATTGTTTTCATTTTTTAAACCATGTAACGTTGATTGGCCCATATTGAATTTAGTTCCAGACGTCCGATGTGGTCAAGGTTGCGGTGAGAGATGAAGTTGCTAGGAATTGCGATTGTTCTGCTCGTTTCTGTGTGCGCTGATAGTGCGACCAGCTGGGGTCATGCCGAAGCTCAGCGAAGATACGCTATGCAGAAGCCTAAACCGATCAAGGTAATACGCTTTTATAATGGTTTGCATACTCTATTCATTCAGCGGCTCGACAAATACATTAATGTCGCAAATGCCAGCGTTGTTATTGATTAAACACGAGTTTCGAAGTCATTAACTTGAGTATATGGGTCTGTTTCAGTTTCAACAAGAAGACGCTGACAAATTCATGTTGGAGCTGATGGAAAAAATCGAAGACATGCCTCAGGTATGCAAGTTTTCTTGGCTCTCTTTCACGCCACTCTTCAAGTAATTTTACGAACGGTGGAATCACAGACTTCATGTTTTGACAAAAACACACTTTAATTAATTTCTTTTGAAAGTTAAAACTTTCATTGAATATTTTATTAATCGGTCATTTGCAGCCAGACGATCCCAAATACGAGTTCATCCGCGACAAGTTCAGTCAGGTGCAGGTGTGTCAGATCCCCGAAGACGACGACAATTCGATGGAAGTGAGTCGGTTATTGGTTTTCTCAGGTAACTCACTTGTGATCTGATCAGAGTTTTTGTTTATGAATCAAATAGGAATCTAATTAGAATATAAGTATATTTTAATGTTTATGAACATACACTGAACCTAATTAGATTCCAAACTGGAGTAAAAAATCGGAATCAGACTTGATTTAAAAAAAATCTTATCTGAATCGCGGTGAAATACATTCTTTTCAAGCTATTCAGTATTCAATAATGTTTTCGCTGTGATGCTCATTCATAATATGATTAAGAATACATATAATATTGAAAATGTATTTTCCAGGAGTCGGCCAGTGCTGACGACGTGATGTCATCAGTAATGCGGTCGTTTGCTGACGGAAAATGCGCTGGAAGGGTACGCATGGGCTATTTCGTTTTTTTTCATTTAATTGGCCAGTGGACATGTTGGAACATGATGACGTTCATGAAAACTCAGAAACCATATCGCATCTCTCAAATCTATCTAAGAAAATACCAGCATTAGGTGTCTCATATTACGAGTGATCCTTTGAGTGTGGGCTGGTGACGAATTCAGCTTGAAATTGGTAAATCGTATCGTAATTACTCGTTTCAGAGTTTCGGCGAATGGTATTACCAAGTGTGTGGCAACATGGAGGTCAAACGATCACCATTCACCTACGGTGGAATCTCAAAGAAGGGCGGATACAAAGGTTAGTAAACATAATCGAGATGATCATTTTTGATTTACTACTACATGCATATGAAATAAAATTTTAGTGATTCCTTTCAAAGCTGCCGAGTCGCTAGGAGTGCTGGGCAGGAACCGACGGGTGTCCAGGTATTGAGCAAATTATGGCAATTACTGGTTGATATTGTGCTACCTTTCAATGTAGTCCACATTCTCATGATAATATTATACCTCCAGCCATCTTGCGTCCGTTAACGATCCGCGCTACGTGGAGCAAACGTACTACGAGGGGATAAAGTGCAACCTCGAAGGCGACGAACGGCGAATGCAAACCACGGTTACGGTAGGTCCATTCCTCAAGTTCAACTCAGAGTGAGCTTGTCGTCTTCCGATCTTCCATTTTGAGAATGGTTTCTTTTCACGGATAATGTATATGCCTAATTTCAGTTCGAGTGCAATCCGAGATTTGTTCGCGGCTACGTCCATGTGAACGATGTGCGCGAAGAAAACGCCTGTCATACAAGGTATGGTGTTTTATGGATGGCAAAAATAGATACATCACAAGGACATACTCTAGTTATACTGATCGAGTTGCAAAGAGCGTCATATGATGGAATGCAATATATAGCCTTTGAATAAAACGAAGAATGCCTATTATTTTGCAGGGTGCAACTGCAGTCAACCGATTTCTGCGAAGACGATTGGTTGGTGGGCGTGACGGATTCAACGAGTGTAATCAGGTCTGTCGATTAGTGCTTACTGAGTCCCAATAACTGTTGTTACTGTAAAAAATGTTTACCTCTGCCCGATCATTTTTTTATTTTACTCTTAAAAGCATTCATGTTTTTGGTATTACGGTATTCCTGTCGTTCATATTCCTCGTGCTTCAGATGCCGCTTGTACTATCATCCCGACCGCGTGAAGCCTCTCACTGACTTCCTCGATAAGTACTACGAGGAGGCAAAAGCAAGTGCGTATCGATTACATATGTATGCTATCAAATCTTTGAGCTTAAGTCCCAAAATCTTATGTTTCCCACCATGACATTTTCACTAGATGTATTAAAATTCCTTTAATTGTAGGGCAGGAACGGTACAGTAAGTGGCTGGACGAGCCAGAGCGGAAAGCGATTCTCATGAGGAAGCTGTCCGTCCCCGATGCGAAGAAGTATCTTGAAAAGTGAGCGGGTATTTCTGATGACCACAGAGCCACTAATTAGTGTAATAACGATGACAATTAATTATGAATGCCAAAGAGGCCAACTACGAACTGTCGCCCTGAATAGAACTTTAAAAAACTAAAAGTGTATGAAAACTGTTGAAATGCATCTTGGCACCATTAAATTTCGAAACTAACTATTCTAATTTTTGTGATTGCTTCCTTAGACTTTAAAGAAGGCATTTGCAATATACTTGTTGACTGCAGATGGTCTCTCGAATCTGTGCGAACCTTCGATAAGCAGGACCTCCAATACGGACAGAAGGCAGAAGATGAGCGTATTTCTAGGATGCTAGCTTACGTTATCAGGTACGGTAGCGGAAAAGCGAGAGATACTTATTTACCGGTATGAAGTGGGCAACATCTGAGATTTTGTTGCATGTTAACCAACTGAACGCTAATGGTGCGCGTTTTGACATTTTAGTTTTTTGAGCGATCTGATAATCGTGATCCACGAGAGTCTTTGATAACGAGAATGGTAGACCGGGTATGGTAGGCCATCTTACAAGATAAGGAAAAAAAGTTGTTTGATTGAGCCATGTGTATTTGCAGTGAACTGACCTGGGCTTCGCTAAATCCTGGCATACCGTATACTGAGGAAGAGCAGAAGAGCCGAAAGGCAGAAGAGAAACATGGACAGCGGGAAGACCACCGACATCTCACCAATCTTAAGTACGATAGCGATTTTGTTGCGGCATCGCTTAAAAAATTTTTTCAGGAACGTTTTGGAAGTTCGCAGGGAGGAATTCATGGGGGAACTGTACGAAGACGATGAGCAGTGAGATTTGACTCAGTATTTATCACAGCGTTTCACCAGTATGGGGAGATCAGACCTAGGAAAATTCCCGTTTGAACTTATCTTGCGCATCAGACCACTGATATAGGGATTCTCGATGAAGGCGCCCCATGTCCGGTAATTGTCGCACTATTGATCGAGCGCTCGCAGCTTATATAGAGTATTGAGAAAGCGGTCCTGACGCGAGCCGGGTTTGACGGTGGGGAGAAATCCGATGTCTCGCCCCGCCCCCTCGCTCTCGAGCGTCTCCGAGAGGGAGTGGGCGGAGGAAGCTCGAGTCTCCTTCCCCTTTTCCACCGCGGATCCGTTCCACCCCGTCTCGTGTAAGGCGCGCCTTTCCGGTATAAAACGGTACGTTCTTTTGCCTCGCGGCCTGGCTTCTCTCTTCTGTGAATCTTTTGTCTAGTCGTCTAACCCGTGTGTCCACTCTCGAAACGCTGTGTTTATACAATTCATTTTTTATTTAAATAAAGTAAATATAGATTTTATTTACAGCGGACGCTTCAAAATGGAGATGAATGGGTACGGAACGCTGTTGCGTATGTCAGGTGAGTGCACGATTTAGGAATTGCCGTTTATCAATATGTTCATTAATTGCGAAATTGCTTGACAAAGAACCATCTTCCTTCCACCTGTATTGTGATTTGTCAAAATTAGATGAGTGTGTTTACATGTGTGATCATTGAAGGTAAGAAGCAGATTAATTTACCACACCTACTCAGACGTAAACGATTATTTACGAGACCCGCACGTTAATTTTTACGCTTCCTGGCTGGATTACATCAATGACAAAGCTGCCGAAGACATGATGGTGGTGAGTGAATCATTGTGAGACCCACGGATATCGCACTCTGGAACCGAATACACGCCGTCATCAGGAATTCTACAATAATCCGCTGAAATGTCATTGTGATTTACCGACTGCTCTATTTTTCAGGTTCGGTCGATGTTGATTCCTCCAAATCGCGAGAATGCACTTGGATCATTTCTGCTGTTGGAGAATCTGATCCAGTCGGACTATGCAGACTCCCTGAGGAGCATCTTTAGCGACCTTCTTGAGGAGGAAACGAAGCCGGAAGTTCGTGAATAACTTATAGCTGGTGGTTGTCGAACATAATTTAAAAAAAAAATCGGTTATGACATGTTTAGACTCACAGTAGTCTTCTTGTTTTTTGAATTATTCTAGTGATACAATTATTAATAATAATCGATTGTTTCATCATTAGTATCGTATTTAAACATTCCTATTATAGGAACATCTACTCTACGATGGCGAGTTTGATGATCTGGAAGAGCTGTCGAGGCAATTTATGACTGTTTACAAGGTACGATTACATAGTGATGATACAATCGTCTGAGTGTACTTACTTATCGTACCAATGAGAGTGCATAAATAATGATCATGTTATCTCAGGCTGTGAAGAAAGGCGTAGAAGCGAATAATTTTGATCTGGTACTTGATCTCTTGGACGATGAAGACTTCGAGTATTGATTTTGCTCTTGATATTTTCAAGACATAAAAACTGTTGACTTTTACTTGAGAATTTACACAACAGTATTCATGTACAGTTTATTGATCATGCCAAATAGGATTTGAGTAGATGATAATTCCCACCTATTGTGATACGTTGTACAAGTTGACACCTCACGATTGACTCGGTACTGATATATTTAATTGTGCGAAACCTACCATTTCTAGTCCGTGAATGACGTGCTTTATTTGTTTGGATTGAGCCATTGCTAGAAAAGATTTTTACATTAATGATCGAAATGATTTATTTTACACCGTAGCGGTTTATACCGTTGAAAGATACCTTTAACGAGATACCTCCATGTGATGCCGTTATTTTCGCTCTAAAAAGTGCCGAGGAAAAAGAGATAAAAAAGTTAATAATCAATAAAATATAGTTATTCTTTAAATTCGCGCCAAAAAGAAATGAGCGGCAACTTTTCTAAATGCCAGTCAGCGGTTCTGACTAGGATTCCGTCGTTTCGTCTTTTCCACGGCTCTCATTTTGAAATCTCCGGTTTTCTGTTGAACTCGTTGTCTCGAGATTTTTGCGATTTTACTTCATGTTTTACTTTGTAACGCTGCATTTTGCGCCTTCCTAGAGTACTCCAAGTTGCCCCCTCTTTGCAGCCACTCTTTGGGCATAGCTACTTCAGCAACTTCCGCTAGCAGACATAAATCAGTAGCTCTGCATGTAGAGCTGAAGTAGCGCTGCGTTCTAATTGATTTCTGTCTTCTGGCTGAAATGCCTATTCCCCCACGACCGTTGAGTATTGCAGTCACTGAAATATGCGGTTGCTGGCCGTGCGTGCGGCGGTCGTCGACGACTCGTCCGACTCGGACTCAGACGTCGATGTCATCCCCGTCAACAAGCATTTCCGATGCGCCCAGAAGGATAAGAAGACGGCCAAGGTAAGGTCTACTCGTCTCCCAAAAATGTGGTGGAATTACCAATCGAGGGAGTTGCCCGGTAACTCCCCCTATTCAAAATTTACATGAGTCTTTATTTAAGTATGTCATTGTGGCCTATTGGATTAGAACTTAGGCTCACAGATGTTAGTTCGTTGGTCCTCCCATTAGAATATAAGCTACGCCGATTACAGAACTGAAATAGCGGGTGTAATTTTAAATGACAGAAGGATGTACGTCAAATATTGGTCGAGAGTGCGGCCGCTTTTTGCCAAAGCGTATGGTTACAGTTTTAATGATAATTAATTAGTGATTAACTAGTTGTTAATTGCAGCCGGTGGCGGAGGACTTCTTCTCGCTAGACACTGCAGGCGGAGAGGAGATCAGCGACGATGAGGAGATGGTCGAGGAGGAGGAGAAGAAGGAAAAGAAGAGGTGGGCACACAAGCACACATGTCGTTTTACGCAGTGCTCGTGGCGTATAACTGTTTCTAAATGAAGACGGAAATCAGCTAGAAATCAGTATTGCTGATTGCTGCCTTCTTGCTTTCCGTGAACTAACTTACTTGTTTTCAATTGTGCCGTTCAAGTAGAAAATTGAAACGATAACTTTTATGACTCGTCTCAAAACCACCTGAGAAACGAAAATCGATAAATGCTATCGCAGATTCTTCCTCAAGGACAAGCAGGCGGTGCTCGAGGGAGGAGAGAAGCAGCAACAGACGGAAAAGAAGACTGCGGAGGAGGAAAAGCAGGAGAAACACGTCAATGAGGTGAGCGGAATAGAACATATTAGGAATATCACGGTTGATTCTTCAAATATCTACACGGCGTTCTGGGCAAAATGCCAAAAGTAAATTCGTGGTGAGACCATCTCCCATTTGCATGCTATTTTCACACTCTATAACTGTCTGACTCAATTTGCATGGACCCTCCAGAACGCCGTGTATCGAAACTTGGATGTCAGTACTGACCTGGTCACTCACCACTTCATCTGCGATCAGCCGTGGGCACGGTCACTCGGGCACCCTGAATTTCGGGAAACCTGGTGGCGGGACACTATGCAAAAGTTGGAGAAGTGAAACGCTGAAAGTTTGGGTAGTTGTTCAATGTTGGGGACACTGCGCAATAGAATGAAAGCACTCTGCAAAAGCTATGTATAATTGGCTGCCCACGTGTGATTTCACCTGTGATTCACTCTTTTTCAGGTGCTCGCCACCTCCTCGATCCGACCGGGTTTCGAGTCGTCGCTGGGCGCTTCCGCCTTCACCATGAGTCTGCGGGCGAAGAAGCGCGCCAACAAGGTATATTAATTATACTAATTACTTATTATTTAATTAGTAAAATATATGCGACTATAATGACGTGAACTCTGTGGACATTCTAGATGTTGCCAATGTACCTCATAATTTCGGGAGAACTCAAGCCTTGCTTGTATGAGATTACTGCATGCTGCCGATATTCCACTGGAAAATGCGTTATTATCATACCTGGGCGCCGATTCAGTGGACTGTCATAATTGACACGGGAACCCGTACATTTTTTTGATTTTCCTCGGAAAACAACGGGTACCCGCATTTTTCCAGCTTGGATTTTCGCTGTTGCACCTCATAAATCGGGGGGACACGTAGAAAAAGTCATCAAAATTGAGCCGGGGACCCGTATATTTTGAAGTAGGTTTTTGTCAGCTGGCCAGCTCGCACAGGTATGGTTATTATCAAATCAATATGGTGCATTGGAAATCAATTATTCTTTAAAAAAATAAAATATATTTTATTTGAAGGCTGAGCGGGAGAAGACGACGGGTCAGTCGTGGTTTGACATGCCCGCCACGGAGATGACCGACGATCGGTCAGTTATTTTTTTCTCTCGTTTATTGTACTTTTGGAATTGTTGAAAAAAATTATACACTAATGAATACGTAGAAAATGATGCGGGATTCAGTCAACGAAAGTCATTCTCTCGTACGCAAAGCTCCAAATTGCGATAGAACACTATCGTCGCCATACATACATACATATACATATTTATTCAAGATTCAAGGTCTGAGCCTGTTGAATGATGCAGTTTTTCCATGCGTGGGGGTCTCTTCTGCATGTGTTGCCCCAATTGACTCCGAGATTATTAACTATTTCGTCTCGCCATCTCATTTTTGGTCTTCCGACGGGACGTTGTCGCTATCGTTGTCAAGGAGCTAATATCCGTGCATCATTCGAGAGCGAGAATTGCGTTTTCAAATTTAAAATTGAAATAGGAATACGATAAGCAAATAATTAAAATCTAGACGCTTCAAAATTATAGTCATAGGCTTGTTCTCTCCGACAAACGTACTAGCTTTAACAACAACAAAAAAATGTACTTTAACTCTCTTATTTTATTACATTGATTTTAGTATTATTGATTGTATTCAGTCGTGCGGATCTCGAGCTGCTGTCGATGCGTGCGACGCTCGACCCCAAGCGATTCTACCGTAAGAATGACCGCGCCGTGCTGCCCAAGTACTTCCAGGTGAGACCGAACTGGGTTATGGCAGTCTCGAGAGAACTAACGATATCACAAAATCATCACACAAATATACAGTGGTGAAACGGCCTAGGTACACTGGTGTTTTAGAATTGTAATATTTCTCCCTTGCCTTTGCTTTTCCGCTGTTCGCTGGACTCTGCAGCATTTATTTCGAAATAAATTATGTGCCTCGATGGCGCGTTAAATTCCTCCTGATTCAGTTCATAGTGGCTCCCATATGAACTTCATACGGGAGCAGCGTGCTTTTGAGAACTAGAAAATTAATCGTCTTTCGTGCTCCTTTCTAAAACATCGTAATAGATGTGTACCTCATTTCCTTGATCATCTTATACGATCTGCCATACTCGTCATGTTTTCGTATCTCTTCCCTGATCAACAAATTGATCGTCAAACAGTCTACCCCGTACTAGTCATGGTTCAGAATCTATCACATTCAACTAATTCGATATCCCGTCTACGGTAATCTTCTTTCTCTCTCAGGTGGGTCGCGTGGTGGAGGACAAGCGCGACTTCTACGGCGGTCGATTGACGAAGGCGGAGCGGAAGAAGAACATGCTGGACGAGATGATGAAGACGGATGGAGACTCGTTCAAGAAGAGTCAACACAAGTGAGTAGAGGTTACGGTAGATTGACAAATCAATCTATCGCGAACTGGTTGACGATAGTTGCGATTGATAGTCACGTGGTAGACCTATGGTAGACCTTGTTTTCGCTTTCGAACTGGGTAGGAGAGTTTTCCAGTTTGCAGTACATTTGAATCTGTGGGTAGATGGATTATGTTGATCGGGAAAACGTTGTGGGAGATATTAATGGTCGTAACCGCAGTTCGAATATTATTTCTCCCTTCAAATACTTCATAAACATGCAATTTGTGGATTACTGTGGCTACCGTAACCTAATTAACTTTCCTTAACTAGCCGGGATGTGTTGAGGTTAAATACACTACGCTCTATGCGTACACTACGCTCTATGCGTACACTACGCTCTATGCACAGTTCTGGGTGCAGGTTCGGTCCAGGGGGAGATCGGTAGCTGGCTCCAGGTTCGGTCCAGGGGGAGCTCGGTATCCTGCTCCAGGTACGGTTCAGGGGACCTCGGTAGCTTTCTTCAGGAACGGTTCAGGGGGACCTCTGTAGCCTTTTTCAGGAACGGTTCAGGGGGACCTCGGTAGCCTTCTTCAGGAACCGTCCAGGGGGAACTCGGTAGCTTGCTTGACGTTCGGTCCAGGGAGGAGGACTCGGTAGCCGGCTCCAAGTACGGTCCAGGGGGCGTTTACTATGTTGGGAAATGTTAATCTCTAGAAAGAGTACTGGCTTATTCCGTTGCAAAAAGGGTCGTGAGGCTGAGAGCGATCGAAAAAAAAAGTTGCCACTACGCCACTTCGTGGCTCCGTGGCAACTTTTTTTTCGATCGCTCTCAGCGTCACGAGCCTTTCTCAACGGAAACGCAGGATACCGAGTGTTGGATTCCCGGGCGTTTTCGAACACGTTTCCAACATCGCAAAACACTTGTCCTATGGTTCCCCACGCTCTGCGAACCAATTGGTAACTTTTTGAAATTTTCGATTTTTCATGTTAAAACGTGTTAGAAAACGTTCAGACACGTTTCCGACATCGCAAAACACTTTTCCTATGGTCCCCCACGCTCTGCGAATCAATTGGGAACTTTTCGAAATTTTCGATTTTTCATGTTCAAACGTGTTAGAAAACGTTCAGACACGTTTCCGACATCGCAAAACACTTTTCCTATGGTCCCCCACGCTCTGCGATTCAATTGGGAACTTTTCGAAATTTTCGATTTTTCATGTTAAAACTCGGCAAAACAGGTGAGAACGTGTTTCACATTACTCAAGAACGTGCTAGAAGGGCATCTGACACTTGCGAATAATGCGGCAAACGTTTTGCCCGCGGCGGGATTCGAACCTGGGGGTCTCGGATTGTAAGTCAAGCGCGTAACCCACTTGGCTATGAATTTGGTCAATTAAATTTGTAAAATTTGAAGGGGATTTTGGTCTGTTGTCGTTTACAAAAGGATCCGAGAACATCGAGCGATTTTGAAGCAATTTATAAAGCTTCCCCATACGCGATTCCGAGCCTCCAGAAAGGGGTCAGGGGCGAGAGAGTGTGCCAAAGTGAGAGAGTACCTCTCGATTCCCCTTGCTCTCTCGTTTCAAACCCCTTCCTGCTAGGTTTGCCGGCATATTGAATGATTCGGAGCGAAATATACGAAAATTTCGTGAAATCGTGTAAAATCAAGTGAAATCAATCGATATTTCACTTCGAAAAACGGCAAAAGATGCTCAAATGTGAATCTCGTTACTTAAAAACGTGTTTGGACCACTTTTCACGCTTGCAAAAAATGCGGCAAAAGACTATGAACCGGCGGGGATCGAACCTGAGACCCTCGGATTTGAATTCGAGCTCGCTACCGACTTGGCCATGAAATTATCGATTTTTTGTAAATAAATTTTGAAATGTTTTCTGATGGGTTATCGTATGCAAAAGGATCTGAGAAGATTGCTTGAGTTTGAAGCGATTTATAACGAAAAAACGAAAAAAATTGTCCGTCACGCGGAAGGAAAAAAACACACCAACAGACAGACATTTCAATTTCCTAGTAGTGGAGGAACCTAAATTAACGCAGATACGAGGAGTTGCGTCAGGCGGAGAAGAAGAAGGTGCACGGCGCGTTCCAGAAGAACGCCCCCCAGAACAAGACGAAGATGAGAATGGGCAAGTTTGACAGGAAGAAGTGAGAGGAGGATACGGTAGGCATACTGTAGCACTCCTACTTTATCGATTTCGTACGGTAGGTATACGATAGAACTCCTACTTTATCGATTTCCCACTGATCGTTGATGATGTCATTGTTATTGCTGTTTGTTTGTTACTTGTTACGCTCCCACCACCGCCTCTAGCTTACATTGTTCTGTTGCAAAATGAAGAATGAAAGAATTGCCTGACAGTGACTGGATTTGGTTGAATTTAAGTGGTTTGCAATTTGCAAGAGTGATTAAGGTGGTCTGCTGGGGCTCTCTTATTAGAACTCTCGCTCTCTAGCCGTCATTACGGTCTGAATCCCTTTGTTCTCCCATTTTCGTAACTTCATTTGACTCCAATCTCTTTCTCTCCTCCTCTTCCTCACTTTTCTCTCTCTATTCCTCCACTCAGTCGTCGTATCGATCGGTTCTCTCTCTCTGCTCGAGTATCGATGGCAGTGGAGTTGATATTACTAGTCGCCACACTCGCCGGTCTACTCTGCGCCTACCACTACTACCAACGGTGAGTACCGTATCCACGATACCGTAATATCCGGCATATTGACTAATCAGTGCTCGTGGAGCATAGCCCATTCTGGTGGAAGGCAAAACTGCTTCAGCTAGAACTCAAATCAGTGCTACTTCAGCTGTACTTCAGCTGTATACAGTCTTGTTCGATCTGAAAATTTGAGCTGCTTTCTAGCTACTTCCTATCTGAAGTAGTTATACTCCACGGGCACTGAGAAGTAGTACGGTACTCTACTTTGATCATACCGTATTCAATATCGATTCAGATCGAACAAGACTGCCACACAACAGGCGGCGGCCGACGCGGATCATCAATCGATCGAGGGCACACTCTACCGTACCGACGAATCGATCGAGAGCAGTCGGTCCCAAGCCGGCCTGCTCGTCACCTCGCCCGCCTTCACGTCCGAAGACGACAAACGGAGGTACGGTGGCTGGTGGATATCGATTTGAGCTCGAGACTACCGTACCCCTTTCTTGACCATCCCAAACATCGTATCCAGCGACCTGAGTTGACAATGTTGTTACGTCTCGTCTTGATGGATGGACATGGGTACGGTAGCTGAGCTGTTTTCAATCGATTGCTATTTACGGTATTCTGGTTACTGTATTCCTTTAACGATTGCTGGTTACCGTATCCCTTAATTATCGATTGCAGTCCTCGTCGTCGCCACTCGGGTCCACATCTCATCTCCCTGCCGTCGCTCTCACCGCGCGAAGCCTGCACGAATCCACGCCACGCCTCTCACCACGCGCACTCCGCGCCCCTCCACCAGCATAGAACCGCGCCCACTCAGGTAATACTGTAGTAGGAGTACGGTATTCTAAGTACGGTGCCGTGTTCTGTACACACTGGCCGGGGATCGAAATGCCCTGCAGTAACTCTTTTGCGGCACTTGTTTATTTCATTGACCATCTCACTGTGTGAATCTATTGATCACTATGCTAAAACGGGGTGCCGGCTTCGGTAAAGTAAACCAGTACCGCAAGGTTGTAGTAGTACGGTATCCAAAATTCGGGTGTTGTGTACTATAAACACGGGCCTTTGCGTCGTATTCCAAAAGTATCCTACATTAACCCTTGTTCTTCCACTCAGGACTCGTGCTCGCCTTTCGCCCATGACGCCTTCGACTCCTCGCTAGCGCTAGCCACGTGCATCGCCGAGTCTCCGGTTCGTTTATCGATCGGGTTACTGTACCTAATTATCGATCGTTTTCGGGACGAGGAGCGAACGCAGAGTCTGAGCGTGCAGAGTCAATCTTGAGAGGAAAGGAATAATTGAAGACAGAAGGTGCGCGTCTAAGCAACGCCCAACGAGCTCTTGTTCAATACGATAAAATGGTCTGCTCATCGAGATACCGTATACTAACTTGATAAACACATCGAATCGATAACTGCATTTTCAAATTCAATATATGAATTCGACAAAATCTCTTCATCGTGACTCTATACAATCTAAATGCGGAGAAAGTGCATGGAAATGTGAAACAGTAATCTGAAACATCGTCGAGTGTAACTGGGATACGGTACAGCGGATGGGTTATTATCGACAAACTGGATACTCGATACGGGGATTACGGTAATTGATGACAGATCCAAGAGGTGCAAGGGGAGGATTTCTAATTAGCAAGAAATGGGAAAACCTATTATGGCTTGCTTATTACTCGAATTTTTTCTTATTGAATTGTCCGGGGGCGATTTTGAAAGGTTTAAAGCCATGGTTCAACAAACAATTATGATTTTTTTCTTCTGAGCTCGCGGTTGATTGTTGTAAAATGCGTTGGTAGGAGACCGGAAAATGTTGCAAACAAACCAGACTACTTAAAGAAGCAACGAAATCTCTCGTAAATAACAATCGGTATTCGAATCAAGAAAAAATGTAGTGAAGCTCGCGCGAATTTCAATCTCTGATAAGAGCAGTGTAACTATGATTGGAAATGCAGCAGTACTATGAGGGTTACTGTAACTGAGGGATACTGTAAGGGGGGGGGTACGGTAGCTACCATCAGACAACCTTATGCTCGTCGGCCGGCAAGTGGTCGTACTCGTAGTCTGTGTGCACGAACGCTCGTTCCACCTTGAATTAGCAGGAATTATTGTTGTGACTACGATAGTACCGTATATGTGTAATCTAATCATTCTGAATAGAAATATTATATGTCTGGTAAGACCGATACTTTTCGAGATCAATCAACAATTACACAGCTTTTAGATACAGTACACCGCATACTAAAGTCGGCTACGGCTGCAGTCTACAGCATATCCAGTCATACAAGCTAATTGTATTTAAGAGATATAAAAGATCACTCACATCGGGCAAACTTTCAATGTTGATCTGCAGACTCTCCGAGATATCGTGTGCCACCTTCAGAGGCATGTTCTCATCCAGAACAATGTGCACCTGCATAGGAATACCGTAACCATAATCGAATTCATAATACAGTCGTCATATCGTTATACAGTAAGCTAACGTCTAATATCAATCGTGCTGGCTACAGTATCCATTATCAATATATAACCAGCTAAAGTATACCTCAACGAGGAACTTCATGCCGTAGTGGTAGACGTGCACCGTGTCGATGGCTTCGATGCGCGGGTCGTGATCGATGCACACCTGAACACGGATCAAAATTAATATGTTAAAATGTGCAAGCATTAAAAACTCGGGATAAAATTACAGTAACGTCGACACAATTTACGTAGTTCCTAGAGAAAAAAAACCTTTTTTTTTTTGGTATCAGAGAAACGATGAGATTGGCGGAATTCAATATCAATACCCTGTTTTTGCATCTCTAAATAAGTTTGTTTTCGATTCAAATGTTCAGGAAAAAAAATGTATTTACAGGTAACACAAAGAATAGGCGACGAGACGAAACGTAGCAATGGATCAAAACTGGGAGTCCCAACCTTGATAATTCTGTTGTGGAATTCGGGCTTGGCGCTCTTGCCGGACAGCATGAGAACGTGCTCCTGCAGAGTCGAGGTATTCAAATTTAGAAAAAAAAGTACAGGAAGTTTTTTCAGCGAGCACGCAGTCGATATATCACAAAAAGCGATAGCTCTGTGAAAAATATGTTTTTTTGCAAGCGGTGAAATTCAATTCAATTCAATTACTTTATCAGAATCATGTTTAGGGGATGGGAGCATGCTGATCTCTTCTGGCGGTGAAATTAGTAAGGACTACTGTTCTCCTCTCAATTGCATCTATAGCGATTGGAAAACTTCGAGATCAAAGTGCAAACTACGCGTAATGCATGGCGTCACTCTCTTACCTTGCCCGTGCCCCACCACGTGTGCATGATGTAGAGGGAGACAATGATGGCGCCGATAGGATCAAGCATCGAGACACTGAAATCGAACGTGGTATGGGAGGCACAGATTAAGACGCACCATCAATTGACGGACCAAACTCTTCTACCTTAAGTTTATGAGATAAAAAAAGGTATACATTCTTCTCTTTCGGCCGTACTAACTATGCACAAACACCGCACATGCTTTCGTTTCCGTGAATACCTCTACTACACAATACTGCACCTTCACCTTGAGCTATAGGTACGACAAACAGTGACTCTCATGGCTCCCTAAACCGCTCCCTAATTGGGGTTCCCGTATTTAGGGAACGTGAGAAACACTGACGACAGAAAAAAGTCGCCCATTTTTACCTCGGCATTCCGAGAAGGTTCCTCTTGCTGCTGCCAACGGGCGCCATGCCTGCGCAGATCAGAGTCACCTGAAAAGGTTATTTATTTATTTATTAAACTTTAAAAATATATATATATATTTATATCATTACCAGCTGTCCATTCTTCTTTGCACTCGTGTGTGTAAAGAACAATCGAGATAAATTGCCAATCAAATCTCAGATCGATCGATATCACGCTTACCGTATTCGAGATGCAATCGTTGCGGTGGTCCTGCGCGAGCACGCGAATCGACGGGTCGCTCGCGTACCTGTGAGCATGATTCGCTATCATTGAAACAGTAATCAATAATCTACAGCTACCGTACATTCAGTCGCAACTAATTAATAATCTACAACTACTGCACACTCAGTCGACAAACATATCTTAACTAGATCAAGAATATAATTTTAATCACTAATCGATAACGTAAAAAAGATACCGTACTTCTTACACACGAGCACAAGCAGCCCCTTGACGACAATGGTGCCGACCATGATCAGCGCAGATGAGAGATCCATTTCTACCTGCAGATACGACGTTGATTACTCGGTAATACGGCATTTTTGATGTGGCCGCGCACTTTTAACGCGTTGCCGCGCATTTTCTCACTCACATCCATGTCGCCCGTAGCGATGCGCTTGATCGACTCGATGAGCAGTTGGAGCGAGGCGAAGCCCATCACTATCGATATGATCACCTGCGAGAGAGTAACTATACGGTAACCAGAGTATACAGTAGCATAATACACTGTATTGAGCATATTGCAGCTATGAAGAGCAAAAGAGTTACCGGATATGGTAACCAGAAGGCGATACATGACTATCGATACAGTGGTGAGCGACCCCTTCGGATCCGAGGGGGTACCCCGATTCCAGAAAAATAAAATGCCTGTAGCTGCTCAAATTTGGCCAAATTCAAAATTTCGCGGTCCCGCAATTCCTTTTCTCGTCGAACACTACTCAATACAAGAAAAGATGGTCGAAAAATATAACGAATGAAGCTCGTAGGAAATGCACATTAGCATATTTCGCAATAGCGGCACCCCGATCCGAGGAGGAGCGCTCATCACTGTATCGATACGGAAATATGACCGGATTTCGGGTCACAAAATCGGCTAACTAGGAAGCTCTCAAAAAATGTTTCCAGGATTTCTCTGGGCTCATTTCAAAGCATATAGAAATTTCATATTTTCGGATTCCTAAACGGAAGTTTCAAACTTTGTTCAAAGTGTTTTCTTTTCTTTGTTTCTTTTAGTTTCTAAAAAATTCAAAGCCTTCTGTAGCTGGCTCACCAGAATCATGGGCTCGAGACGCGTTCGGCCGCGCGGATAGACGTACGGGTCGCGCTTTCTGATTGCCCTGAGCAGATATCGTTAGAAAATCACTACAAAATCAATATATTAATCGATAAAGAGACAGTCATTTCGAAGAGTCCTCCCCCCCCCACCTTCCCAGTATTTCGTGTCAAATGTCGAATACTGTTGCGCCTCGGGCGTAGATAAACTATAAAAAATAATAATAATAACAATAATATTACCTCAGAGGTCAAAAAGTAAAGTAGCATGGAAATTTTGTCGGGCAGGTTTTTGATTTTTTCCTGGTCTACCGGGCAGGTTTCTACATTTCGGGGGTCTTTAAGGAGACCTTGGCGGGCACGATTCGTTTTTAGGGGTCTAATTGATCAGGCATTTATTTTATTTTATTTTCACTTTTTGACCTATGTATTACCTTGTCGAGTAGAGAATGAGGGCGCCCGATGTTATGTCCACCATCGAATCGACGAGTGAAGAAATAATGGACAGCGAGCCCGTCGCGTAGGAAGCAATTGCCTCAAAATGAATAATGATAAAAATAATAATAGTAAGAATAATAATCATATTCATCATGTCAGAATGTTAGCGCTTTAGATGATAATCAAAAGGAGTAGAGAGTTGTTTTTGTAGTATGCCTGCTTTTGTCGAATTCATGTCCTAGTCACGTTTCGGAATAAGGTTGATAGCTTTAGATTTGAATGATACAAAGGAATGAAGTGAGCTAGTTTTGAAATATTTCAAATGCAAAAAAAGATAATCTAGAATTGTGGGTAGTGAGCAGTGAAATTGATAGCTATCAGAAGCATGATTTGATAAACTAATCTGGAAACCTTGAGTAACCAGGGAAAATGAGGATATTTCATATTTAACATGCAGCGTACTACTGCCGGTTTCAGGACTAGAGGACTGCTGATGTTCCTTCTAAGCACTAGACGCTCATTTTTTGAACAATGATACCTAATCGATCAATCAATTGCACCTGGCCCCTTTCTCTCGTATATTACAATTTTTGAAAACAAATACGCTCATGAAATATTATCGCCTCTAATTTTTTTGCGTTTAGCAGTGGATCATTTTCTCATTTAGGACGAGTGTTTCTGAATTCTACCGTACTCCTACAATACCCCTCTCCTTCTCACCTTCGCTATCGCCAGTATCACGTTGATCCAGAGTGTCGCTTTAGCGAGTCGCGACGCCGCCAATCGATGGCTGTTCCCTTCGTCCTCCTCCAACTGCTTATCACTGCAACAACACTGATGCCATACACATACCGTACTCAATCAGTGCCATCGTCCCCCACATTTCTATCGACAACTGACTATTTACCCTTTCTCCTACAACTGCGCTCCACTTACATCATTGCAGATGCTTATCAATGAAAAAAAACTACTCTTAAAAAAATATTTTAAAAAAAATCAGTCCTCAATAGCCATCAATCAAGCTACCGTACCCCAGCAGTCCGTCCTCCTCTCCGAGTGAGGTTCTGTCAATGTCGACGGCCGTATGCGGCCCCGTCCCTCCCCCTCCTCCTCCTCCTCCAGTAGTTCCATTCTCTGCTCCTCCTCCTCCTCGACCCTTCGATGATGAAACGACGACAGACACATCGTCCTCGCCGTCCTCAAATGCAACAATATCATCACTATCAATTAAAAAATACGTCATCACTAGTAGAGTGCGACGCGAGCGGGCATTGTCTCTTCATTTCGCACAATCTGTCATCCATCAATCGGTGAAGAGAGTATGCGAAATGAAGGTGCAGTGGCCTCGCATTTCGTAATCTATTATAATCACTAAGCAATACTAATCAATACGGTAATGAACAGAAAATTGTACAATTTGAAATGATATGCCCGGCAAAAGTGAAGACGACCTACCATGTCGTCTCGAACAAGTGTGGATGTCGATTTCAACGCGATATTTTCCGCGGGCCACTAGCAATTTAATCATCATACAGCGCCACATCATCATAGAGAGTGAATCAGAGTGATAGCAAGTGCACTATTTCTTCATGCGCCGATACTCCAGTTATTCGCACGGTTCCCAAAGATTTCCGTGAACTTAGGGAAGGTGCGAAACAGAACGTAACTCATAAAACGCAATAATGTGATTTTTTGAGGAACAAGCATTCAATGATAAAAACAATGCCGAACTTCCCCAATAGAAATGCACAGTTAGGTCTCATCTCATTAGAAAAGCGTAGAGAGGAAATTGACCTGAACACAGCCAGTAATCTCTTGAGAGGCAAATACAAAATCTCAAAAAAGACTCCACACCACTTTAGGTATTATTTCACTCGAAATGGAATAAATTTCACTAACGCTAGCTCCCCTTCAAACTACAGACATCACAGTTTCTTCCCCAGAGCGGCAAGGCTATTAGTGAAGTCCAGAGAATTGATCAGTTTCTCTGAGTGACTCGTTGTTAGATGCATTGTCTTCCTACTGAATTCGTTTTTAATTTAACTTAATTTGAACCGCGTTTCCTTGTGATCGCATAAACATATATATATATATATATATATATATATATATATATATATATGATATATATATATATGATTATTATTATTTTGAGGAACAATTATTCAATGAATCATTTTAATACAAGTGACAGAGTTTGCGAGTTTCAGAAATTCATTTTGTACTTTACATCTCTAAACAAGAGGTTACAGCAACGCACCGCTTGCTGCAGGATGGGTGCTGCTCCTGCTGCAGCGGTTGCAGCTGCTGCACCCTCTCCTGCTCCTCCTCCTTCAGCAGGCAAATCGGCCGAGTTGGTCGACGCCAGCCGCTGACGTGTGCGTGTCTTTTGGAAGACCTGATGGTAGTAAAATTGAGAGCGACTGCATAAAGTTTACACAACAAGCACAATTTTTTTTAAATTTCAAACTAGATGCTACAGAAGAAATCAGAGTGAAATGGCGCACGATCATTCGGTGATAAGGCATTTTCAAATCGCCGTTTAGGCTCCCTCAACATATTTTCCACGATTTGTTTGGGATACGATTCAGAACGTTAAGAAACTTTGCTATTTTTTGGTTTCCTAAACGGCAGTTCCGAAACGTACCATCACCGATCAATCGACAGAGATAGGTCAAATAGGTCGAAAATTGGGCAATATGCACGTCGGCAAGCAAGCGTTTTAAGGCATTTCTGCACGAAATCCTTGCGAGAACCCCATGTGAGCTATGCCGACAGACAAAGTTTCACCTGAATTTGCTCATTGTCCGTCTTGAAGTTCTCTAGCAGCTCATTCTGCTTCTTGTAGTACTCGGAGACGACCTGAGAATGCATGTATTATTATTATTAAATGATCAAACTCCAAACTTCATAGAAGGTACACTCTTCGCATTTTTAGCCGAAACAAATAACTAAAAAAAGATTTCTAAAAATGTGCGCTGAAGGTTTACAGAATATGGAGCCGTGATCAAACTACAGGCTACAGACTACAAATCCCCTCTGCTCACCTTCATCGCCTTCTTGTCCGTCACCTTCTTCTCCGGGTGCGGCAGCGTGCAGCCCGGCTGTTCCGTCATCGACGACAACTGCAGAAGCAGGAATCAAAGATTAAACTACAAAATACAAATAGCTAAACAGTAGAGAAAGCTAGCTAGACATATATGCTGCGTGGGAGAAGAAGAATAAGCAGAGACAGACTGTCTCAGACAGTAGCTACTACCGTAATCTATGCGCACTACTGCAAGCTATTGCTACGTCTGTAACCGCTAGCTACGAACCCACAACAGCAAAATAACAAAGGTATCTTCTTCACAAGACCAGGTAGCAATGTTACAAAAACGCAATACGGTTCCTTCAACAGGGTGGCCAAAAAGTATGTATGCGCTGTTGAGACAAGCAAAACTTCGTTTTGTCAGAACACGTTCTGACAAAACGGTCATAACGGGGGCACTGTTGTTGTTTACACGAACAACATGTATGCTGTTATGACCGTATGACCCTAGGTAAGCATCAAACGTAGTTTCATGACCCTTCGTTTAATTTGAAATAAATTACATGGGTAAATTCGTGCACCAATACTTTTTGGCCGTCCTGTAATTCATCTCTCTATTCCATTTATTTTTCTCTAGATGCAAAATTTGCATTGCACATGTGGTCAAGTGAAGTAGCGGTCTAGGCATTGAGCAACAGGATGGACATGTGGATGGACAATCATACGTACTCTGAATCGTGGAGGCGACACTTCCTGTAACTCGACCGATATAAATCGATAGTACATTGAACTACCGTAGTCTAGTGATGAGGCTAATCGATATCTCTAGTAGCTACCGTACCGAGTTGCATCGTCCCAATTCCGGGCTCGTCATGGCTACGTGGGCTGCGGTGATGTTCGCTGCGGCCTCGCCTGACAATGTATTGTATTCACTAATATCGTAAAATATTGTTTTCCGGAGGGATCAACCGCAAACGGTGGGGCGAAATTTCTTTACAACAACCTGTATATGATCGCGAAATATTATTGATTCCATGGAATAGCTTTGGCTACCGTAACCGAAAGCGCTGTCGTACCCGCTCCTTGCGGTAGGGAGACGGATCGCAGACTGGGCGCCGTCTTGCTGTTGCCGTTCTTCCCTTGATTTCGAGCCATCGTTGGACTGCAATTCAACTAGGTTAAAATACTTGTATTTAAGTGGTAACGCGTCAAATTATCGGCATGATTTTTTTTACATAAAACATTTCTGATTCAAATTTCCTTGAAAACAACAGTGGTGAGAACTATTTGTGACCGATATCGATTCCAATTGATAGAACGTAGAGGCACAGATGCGCCAAGTGTTTGGTATTGAGATAACGAACTCGCGCTATCGATTGCGTCGACAAATAACAGAGTAAGAACGCAAAGTAGGTACGTCACGACTTCGAGTGGTTATTTCAAATGGAGATCACGACTAGGCCAATTCGGAGTACCCAGTGATGCTCGTAGTCCCTAAATTCGGCGACCCTTTTTTTCTACATCATGAGCGGCACTATGGAAATGCTCAAGGAGTCAACAATGGAAATTTTGGGGAATCGATTAGAGAACTTTGAAGCAGCAACAAAATTTGGCACTCTGCAAAAAAGTCAATAAAAATTGTCCGCCACTTTTGGATCATATAGCTTCAAGGATTTCTTCAGAGAGCAAGTATAGCTGAGAATGTGACCTAATGAGCTGCTCCACCGATACCTACCAATAAACAATTGCCTGTCTAGCCATGTGTTTACGTACCGTGGCGATCAGGGGGCTAAACAACACGGGGAATCTCCACGCCACTTCCCGCACCCCTCTAGATGTTCTCTCCCCAGGGGCGCGCCATAAAAACACAGCGCGCGGGGAAGGAGGAGAGGGGGGATACGAGAAACAGATAGACAATGGACAAACACTACACACAAGATAGATGGCGCTGTTGCGTCCCCGTCAACACTGTCCAAATAGACATCGATATCACCCCCGATCCCTATTTGTCTCTATTTCTCGAACGGATTTCCGTGATTAATCGATAGCTTCTGTATCACCTCCGACTCGTCCAGACTCCATCGATCGGTGGCAGCGGCGTCGCGTCGCCGATCAGCCGCTCCTCCTAAATCAATCGACATCTGATAACAACCGTACTCCTGCATTTCATTGTTCAGTAATCGATAATCGACCGTTACCGTACCTCTTCGTTTTTCAGCAGATCAAAGCTGCCCGTGTCATTCTCCTTGTCGGAGGACGAGTTGTTGGAGCTGGGTGCGGAGCCTCCCAAATCCTGTAATTATAACATAAAATAATCAATATCGGCATTTTTATCGCTTTGGAGGAACAAATAAAGATAGGAATTACCATTTTTCCCCTTTTAAATGTTCAATGCGTAATTTCATGCCCACAATCAATAAATCAGGAAAGTATAACGAATGAAACGTCATGTTTGACAGCAGAGAACAGACAAATTTCATGGAAACAGTAATGACAAATCACTAATTCGATTAGGCAATTTATAGCAGGTTCATGTACTACTCCGACAAATATCTTACATTGTCAACATTTTACGAAAAAATATCAATACTATTTCAGCAAACGAAATATCGGAATGAAACACTAAAAGGAGCGAAGTGCTATCAATTTCATATAGATTCTCCTTGTAACTGTATTATTAAAAATAACAGAAATTAAGACACGGCTAAGTAAATTTAACCATGGAAGCCAAGAAAAATTATATCCACAGAAACTTGACGGCAGCAAAATATCTACACAATATTAATCAATAAATTAGGGTAATTAACACGACTGACCAATCCGGGCACAACTATAGTCGTTTGTGCGTGCACTTTGTCGTTGCCAATTTGCGACTGCTCGGGATCGATTATCTTCGCGTCCGAGGCCGCTTTATTGATCGCATCGGGTGCGCCCGTCCCTGACGAAGCCATTCTAGAATATTATTATTATTATTATTATTATTTATGATATTTCTCACGTGTGCAATAAGTTTTAAGGGTATCGTGACGAAGTGAGATATTTATGAATAATAAAGAAATAATAAAACAGAAGTAATATTGCATAAAAATAAATTCGTTAATGAAGCTATTCGGTGAACGGATTTGACGGTGAAATCCAGTGAAAACCGAGCGTAAGTCAGTTACCGCAGACTAGTCTAGGAGAGATTGCATATTCAAACGGGGAGAAGACAGATTATAGAAAGGATTCCGTTCCAGATATCGTGAAACCCGCGCATAAATCAGCCCCGGTAACGATTCTAGCAACATTGTCAAAAAAATGGTAGGATAACAAGGCATAAATCAGTTTACGACAACAATTAGGAGAGGATCGTGAAACTCGCGTGAATAAATCAGTCCCCGATAACAATCGCCGCCGCAAATAGGTGACATTGACGAAATGAGATCGTGCCGGGGTTAATGTGTGAGAAAGGGAGTGCTTTCGAGATAAGAGAAAGCGATCGCTGAACGGTGAAAGATCAATGGTAGGAAAGGGATGGCAGATATGAAATCGATTCACCCCTTTCTGTTATGTTGACTATAGTACAGGAACACTCGGTTTGCAGTACGTCGATGTAATAGAAAAAAGGGAGAAGAGAGGAGGAGAGAGATGAGTGGTGGCGACTCGCGCTCAAGGTGATAGACTATCATGGATAGTGAAAGAAAGTGAGAGAGATAGAAACGAGTGAGGGGGGGAAAGAAACAGAGGGGATACTAGCGAAATACGGGTGCTAATTGATTAATGAACCGGAAGTTCACATGCGCAACAGATCAAGCTATCACCGGGAGCTGATAACGCCACTGATAACGGCGCGGTGGCAACAAGAGAGTTCAAAGTTCTTTCGAAATCGCAAGACTCAGTAACCGCGACGCACCCGGATTTCGCGCGTCGCGGCCAGCTTCTGCTCTGGGGCGCCGCTTGTTCGGCTGGTCACACTATTATGTTCGATGAGAGAGTGGAGAGATCTCTGGTTTGTGGAGTGGGAGATGATACATAACACAGTGTTGTTTTCTGCTGGAGAATTTTCGAATCGAATGAATTCGTGTAAAATTATCGCCCTGTCAACTTATTTGATATTGAAAAAAAAAATGTTTTCTGCATTGTACATTGTTGACAAGCCGTATTAGATTCATCGAACGTTTACGCGGTTCGATGATTCTTATACTGCAGAATAAATACCGGGAGTGAAATTGTTCCGGTGATAGGAGCCGTAAACATAGCCGAAAATATGAGAGGAGTGGGACTTCGCTTCACACGAAAAAAAACCCTACAGAATGGGGTCAGGGCAAGTGTGCGCAAAAGTGAGAGAGTACCTTTCGCTTTTACAAGTGGAAATCATTCGGTTTTTTTTGTTTTACTCATTCTTTTTTGTTTGTGGGCAGATTTATAAGCGAAGCACAATATCCCAATTCCCGGAATGCTCTGGGATGTTCATACCTACTGGCAGTGTTGTTCCTTATCCGATACGTTCACTCGGTTCTAAACATCAAGTAAGGTAAGGTCGAATGCACCACGTTCTGGGTAAAACGCCAAAGATGCATTCATGATGAGACCATCGCCCATGTGCATGCTATTTTCGCACTCCCAATTGTCTCCTTCAATTTGCATGGACTCACCAGAATGCCGTGTTCTAACCATCCATAATGGGGCGTAATGACGTCATAGTGTATTAGAGTGCCGTCATATAATAATTTTGCTTCCTCCCCCAATTCCCCGCGCTCTCACTTGTTTTCACTCCCCCTCATCCAACCGATCTTTCTCCTTCTATTTTCATAGTACGCGCCGCTAACCGAATTCCGCCCTGCGGGACCACGTACACCACACCACCACCACCCCAGATGCAAACCGAGTTTGTTCTCCCTCCCCGTCCCCGGGGGCTATTTCATCTATCCCCGCTCCTCTCCTTGCGGACTCCTCCCCCTTTCCCCCGTCCCCCCTCTGTTTCAAACTGATGTCACTCCCCGTGCTTTCGCGTTTCATTCTAGTCCAGACTTATTTTTTTGTTTAAATTTTATAAAAAAATTTTCAGAAATGTCAACGAAGAATCAGAAGCCCATGCAACCGATAAACATCAATCGTTAGTCATATAATTTTTATATATCAAAATATTCCGCAACATTCACATTGCATAAATTTAACTATTCAATTGGAATTCTGACAACACTAGACGTTGCTGTATTTAACCACTGCTTCATTTTTGTCAGTTTGCCCATAACGCCATGAGTGAGGGTTAACGAGAGAGAGTGTGTGTGAAAATGGCAGAACGGAATAAAAAAAGAACATACCATTAAAGCACGTGAAGATCCGCTGTTGATTTCGATGTGATGTGACACGCGGTCAATTAACTTTCAATTTTTCTTTTATCAAAAGTTGAGACAGTAATCTAGACGGAAATTGCAATAAATATTCACATTATTGAGAAAACCAAAAAAAATTATTCATGAGTTATAAGAGCGCAAAATGCCAGTGACAGAAGAGAATGCATTCACGAATAAAAATGACTATTTTTATAATTCCAAATTTCATTCAAGCAGTCTAAACATGTCAATCCACAGACCGGGGCTATAGAAAGGCTTGGCACGAGAGAGCGCGCAAAATCAAGAGAGTCTCTCTCTCAGTTTTGCGCACTCTCTCGCCTCTTTCTGAAGGGTTGAAATCATGTGCAAAAATATCGCGGCTCCCCTATGCAATTCATCATCGCACTAGTGATTTCTTAATGTTTGCACAGTGAAAACATGATTCATACGAAGGTGCAAAATTTCATGGAGAACTACGCATTTCGATGACTCTCAAAAATTTCATGGGTGGAAAGTGGAGTGGAAACCCATTTTTTTCGACCATTGCATAACTTTTTTCTTAGTGAACCTACACTTTCCAGACATGATACGTCGATGGTTAAACACGTTTGGAACATTGTCCTTTTGGATTGGAGAGATTTCGTTCAGTTTGAGCTGAGTTACACGAGTTTTCCACCCTTTGATGGGGAAATTTCCCCGATGAAATTTGTTGCGCAGATATTTTTCTAACAATAAATTATGCGGTTGGAGAATCACAACGCTAATAACTTTGCTTATTTTCCGAAGGTTTTAAAATAATATGTAGTCCAAATTTTTAGAGAATTTGAGCAAATAAAAGATTCTGGTTAAATTTAGCTCGCATATTTAGGCTCTTTCCTACGTTCCCTCTTTCTGCAGTCGTTTCGAGTATTTCCTGGCATGTGAATTATAATTATGAGTTCGAAAAAAATTACACTGTATTTCACTAGTAATGAGGTTTTTCTAGTTATGTATGTGTAAATTAAAATATTGAAAAGTACGCCCAGCAAGCGAGATCTGCATGCAGTGCGAGTAATGGGCACTACCGGTGGTGGTAAGCGCCGCCCTTGCGAAATTCAGGCAACACCTATACTCTGGATCGAAAGGTGGAGCTCCGGACATAGCAAAAAGCGATGAAATTTTCGAAAAAAATAAAAACTTTTCAATTCGCCTCAAAATGACAGAGGAGCATCCCTGCGCCCGCAGAAACCCCCCGTTGAAATTGGGTCGATTGGACAAGTTCAAACAAAATTACGGATAGAAAAAAACTTCGGAAGGGGCAACAAAATCGGATACAATGTTTTCCGTTCTATATAATGAGGGTTATCATTCACCAATTATAATTTTCTGGCGACGTCCGTGTGAGAACGATAAAGCGTCTTGAAGCAGGATACAAAACCTACTAAGGGAAGTGACAAGCTAGAAATAAATGGAAGGGACAACAGTTTACACCTATGTAATCACGACGAATGTGAAGAGAAACTCGACTTATTACGAACCACTGCGGGGCCTGTAAAGAGATAATAATTTATTGTATTATTGTAGATACACATTGCTGATGCGCTGCACTTTAAATATTCAGCATAGTTCAAACTCAACATTGCCATTAGTCCCTAAATTACACTGTATTTCACTAGCAATGAGGTTTTTCTAGTTATGTATGTGTAAATTAATATATTGAAAAGTAAATATATTAAAAACAAAAATAATAAAAAATAAATAAATAATATTTTTACGGGCCGCGGGCCGCGGGCCGCCTTTTAGTCACTCTTCGGAATGCGGGCCGCGGGCCGCGGGCCGCCTTTTAGTCTATCCCAGGGTACACACTCCGGGTGAGGGGGCGTTCAAAAATGTTCTGTATTTATAGCGATCCCAATATTTTGCCTAGGAACAATTTGCATTCGATGCAAGATTTGCGAAAGTTTGGCATAGATTGAAATTTGTCACTTTCTATTTTAAAACATTGCGTTCAGCACTAAAATGCAACGGGCATGCAATCTTTTCCATTGCTTTCTAAAGGGAATAGAATAGAACGATTGGATGAATAATGTTGGCACAGACTTCGGGAAAGCAATTACCGCATTTTCCTTTAAATCGTGAAACGTTCTTGAATGCGAAATTAGAAAAAAAGAAGGGTGCTACTCGATAACAAATAAGAAGTTTAGAATCTAACGCTTACCCCTTTCAGTGAAGAAAAAATGAGATTCTCATGTAGTTCGCTGTTCCACTTCCGAAAGCCGAATATGTTTTCGAGAAAATGAGATCTAAAATCCATCTATGAAGTTGTCTTGTTTCTCTCTAATGTTAATTAACTTTTTTCAAAATTAAAATAGTTTGTCTTTTAGAAACAAAAAAAACGATCGAAGTAGCTATGCCTATTTCTAATTGAGTATTACTTTCCAAAGCTGATTTGTATTTTTATCATTGTATAATATTTTTTCAATCATTTATTTTTCAGATTCAATTCACTGCTCTCGTGAGAACATGGAGCTCGTCCTACAGGAAACTTGCGTCGAATATCAATCTCCCGTCTCTTCTACCGTATCCCCATTCGAGATGCCAGGCGGTCCTGAACGGAAATACCCCGTCACCGTACCCGCCGCCCCGCCGCTTACCAATTATTGATCGATTGCCCGTAACTTTCTGGCCTCCCCCTTCAACACGGGTTTAAACATAAGCTATAAATAAAGCTTGTTTTATATAATTCTCGCTCTCTCTCTTTGCCGTTGTCTCTCATCCATCACTGTTATGCACTCTCTCAATTTCGCACGCTCTCTCATCGTCTATCTCTGCGCTCTCTCAATTCCACGAGCTCTCTCGTCGTCTCTCTACTTCAGACTGAAATCTCTTGACGCGCGTTCTAAGCGATCCCTGGAGGAATGCCGAAATGCACGCAATACACAGAGAAGGCTCAAAAAAGTGATGGATAAGCCTCTCGTTTCTCACCGTCAAGAGAGAGAGAGGGAGAGAGAACTTCCTGAACTTGACTGCGCACACGGCGATTGATGAGGATGAGAGGAGGAAGGAAGTAGAAAAAAAGAAGATTTGTTGTCCCAGGATTACGGTAGATAAGAATGGAGAGACCTCTGTGGAATACTAATCAACAAGCTGCGCCGGCATCACTGAGTTTACATTTCTCTGCATTAAAATAAGGGCTTTGAAAATTTTCAGCGAGATCCCAAAAAAACACAACATCCAGCTGGCGCCATGCCAAGAACGTTTCTCGTTGTCTGACTCTCTCGTTTGGTTCGCTCTCTCGCAATCTCTCTCTTTCTCTAACTCCTTCTCACCAACTCTGTTTCGAATGTTGTGAAAAATGCTATGAGTTGATGGGCACGTCATAAGAGAGGTCATCCCACCCCCTGGATAGCTTTCGAGACATCCTGGCTGCGAGAGAAAAGTGAGGATACCCTCTGGATTTTACGCGCTATCTCATTCGAAACAACTTTATGTAGCACGGCGTTCTGGGCAAAGGGCCAAAAGTAAATTCGTGGTGAGACCATCGCCCATTTGCATGCTATTTTCGCACTCTCTAACTGTCTGACTCAATTTTCATGGACTCTCCAGAACGCTAGGCTAGGGCTAGGGCCATAAACAAGGAATGAAGTGATCTATCGGGTCAGTTCTCTGATTCCTTCTGTTGTCTTCTCTCTCTCCCCGATATTTTCCTTTCTTCAAATTCGAATCCGCCGACTTCGCTTTGTTGGTCTCTTTCTGAAAATTCAATTAGCCCGTTCAGGAACTTGTCCGACTCCGCTGCCAAATTATTTATTTATTTATCTAAATTTGTTTATTTATTTATCCAAATTGAGTCTGTGAATGGCCCGCGGATCCCGTGGTGTCCAAGATTCAATAGAATTCGGACGATTTGAAGAAAGGCAGAACAAACAACGTGGAAGATCTACGGATCCGGAAAATATTCCAGCCGGACTCTTCCGCACCCAAACAGATTGGGTACCAACAACGGTCGTATGGACCCGAAATTGGTGCCACCCCCCAAATTTTGCGAAAAAAGTAGGTAAGGTTCACAACAGAGACATCAGAGAGCTATAGATATCGAGATATTTCCAGTATTTTGAATTTTTGGAATATCAAAGCTGGATGAGGTCTGTTACGTCACTCGTGAAAAGTTGGAACGGGTAAATTATATTTTTTCTGTGATAAATCAAAATTCGATGTTGATAGTGAAGAATAAAAATTTCTCCATTGCAAAAAACCAATACACAAATATGGTTTATTTCTGATTATGCATTTTGAACGGTGTTTTGTTTCGACATTGTTAGCGATGCAAGAATTGGCTACTCTTCGAAGTGAAGAGGCTAGACAGAGTGCGAGAGAGTGTGGGAAACGAGGAGAGTCGTGGATTACGGTAGTTTCTCGATCGATTACTGACGTTCCTGCGTCGTCTGCTCGGGATTTCCTTCTTCTTGCAATCACACGGGAAATTCTCTGGGGACCTCAAATCAGATTTTAGAAAGAAAAAAAAATGAGACAGCACTACATCTAGACAAAAGTTTTCTTTTTTTTTGTTTTCAAGGAATTCCTCGGCAAATAAACATTTCCCAATGAATTGATTAGTAATGACGTAACAAAAATTAATTGTTTGAAATTCGTGCAAAAAAAATTTGGAAAGTATCCTTTCATTTCACACACACACTCCACTCCAGTTGATAGGAGTGTGGAAAGTGAAGATCTACTCCAATTATTTACCCTAATTTCAAACCGTATTGCCTAATGATGATGCAACTCACGGAAACTGCCTGAGTCGCTGCTTCCTCCTTTCCCTTATCTTTCTTCTTCGAATCCACATACTTTTGTTGCTTGCTCAAAGATCAAAGATCAGTCACTTCCGGTTTTCGCACATTATTCCATAGGAGTTTGTAAAATCGAGAGGAACTCTCTCAATTTCACACACTCTCTCGCCCTGACTCCTTTTCTCACCCTCTGCCTCGACTCTCGACACAATTCCGTATCTTCCTCTTCTTCTTCCCACCGGCACTCCTGTGATTGCGTCATCAAAATATGCAATTTTACCACTTCTATTGAAATTGTTAGTTTTCGAAATTTCTCAGATTTTCGCGGGATTTTCAAATTTCAAATTTGTTTACGTCATCTTCTTTGGCGACTTCACGGGAGATTTGCCTTTTTCGCGCCGAGGACTGTAACGAGTATTGATTGTTAGGTAACTGTATCATACGTTCTTACGGAGTTGAAGGAGTCCGACCAGTCTTCAGCGTGGTTCTGTAACACATATCGATTGCCAACAGTATGTTTAGATTAGGCTACAGTATGCTCTCACCCTCTGGCAGCCTCCTCTGCTCCACCACGTCTCTCCATTGGGAAATCGAGCGTATTCGGCGTACCCGCCGTGTATGTCCTAAGGTATTACGCAATCACTACGAAATCACAATGTTCTGGTGCCTTAGAGAATGTAAGGCAAACGATCAACGAGTGTCTTTTCCCAATTGGGAAAAGGCGCCCAAGAAGCGCTGTTCGGCGCCTTTTCCCAATTAGGGAAATACACTTTGTGGCCGCTTCCCTGACGATTCGAACGTTGTGAAATACTGTAAAATTCCTACATGGGAAGAGGACTGCTCGACTCCGAATTCTTCTTCTTCTTCTTACTCTTCTTGGGAATCTGCTTACTGCAACGCGTTTTTTTCATTAAACATATTTCTTGGAATAATGTCAAATATCGATCGGGCGTAATGTACTACCGTACCCCAGTCCGTCGACGCTTTCAAAGGCAACTTCCGCATTGGACGCCGTCGCGTTTGCAGATTGAATACTGAAACACTTTTCCCATAGTCGATTGAAGGTAATTGTTAGTACGATGCCAAGTTTCCGAATCACAAACTGACTCCGACTGCTTCTTAACGGGGCTCTCAACGGCTCGATTATCTGACTGTTGAGTGGCTTGTCGCGACGTTTTGATCGCTTCGGCCTGGAAATTCAAGAGAGTCGAAGGATTGGGAGTAAAAAATAAAATAAAATAAATTTAGTCTAACTTCCGGTTCCGGTTTCTTCTCTGGCTCTGGATTCATCAGAATGCTGTCTGTTTTTGAGATCTGCGATAAAAGAGAATAAGATGAAATACATTTGTTCCATATGATCGTTGAAAAATTCCGGCCGATTTATTGGGCCAATTTTACATTTTTTTTCATCAGAAACGAGTAATTTTTTACAATTATCCGAAATTTAGGTTTTTTTATTGTTGTGATTCCATTAATTGATGTCGCGCGCTTCGTCGGTGTATCAAAGTTTAACCAATTGTCCTTGACGCACCATTTTCCTCCCTTTTTTCTCCTTCTGGAATGGATCTATCTTCTTTCTAATTTCTACCACATCCTTCTTCTTCTCCGCAGGCTTTTCTTCTTTCTTTTCAGCTGGAGGAGGAGGCGGAGCATCACTGCAATTTACATTTTTTTCAATTTTTTTTTATTTTTTTATTTTTATTTTTTTTCACCCGAAATTGACAGAGAGTGAAAGAGAAAGAAAACACTAAAAAAAACCACTCGAAATGACAAAAATTAAAAGATCATAGCGTTTCGAATCAGTTTCGAGACGGTTTTCTGTTTTTTGTTGTTGTTTTCTTTGTTTTCGAACAAAGGAAGTTTCGAGTGGTCAACACAAAAAAAACAGGCACTGCTGCTGTGTTTGGTACCAGCCGATCAATCTACGGAGTCCATTCCCAATTTCCATCCTTCTCATTTCTATACCATTCACTCATTCGAGAGTGGCTGGTCCCAAACACGGCTGTGGTGCCAAAAAGGAAGAAACAAATGTTTTTCAACCAACCCGAGAGTGATGAATCGATCGGCGAACTCGGCGCGTTTCCTGTCCCTTTCCTTTATCGGATCCTCCTTCTCGGGCGACGATCCGACCTCCTCCAAATTCAATTTGATTTTGTATTTAAATTAAGTTTGTGACGTCATTTCCGGTCTCTAACCTTTGCTTTCGCCTCTTTTTCTTTATCCGCCCTCTCTTCCTCCTCCTTCTCACGCTGTTTCTTTGCTTTGTGTTCCGCCCGACGTCTGCAAATTCAAACCTTCCGGTTTCTGCGAAATGCACTTCCGACTCGTTTCCGGGGTCTGCGAACTCACTGTTGAACGACTTCCGGTGGCGCCTGGTCGCGAACTATGCCGCCCTTCTGAAATGTAATATTGGTAAATGATTTAAAAAAATGTAAATGCCATGAAATTTTGCGCTTTTTATGTACGTTTGCAGCTGCAATATGCATAGATAAATTTATCTATGAAGAAATAATTTTAAAAATCTCACCTTTCCAATCCACTGTTCCCACTTTTGCTTGCCACTCTCACGTTCGCTCTTCATGATCCAATCTTCCGGATCTTCAAACTCGCGCGGCCGAAGGTACACTACGAATTATTAAATAACATAAAAATTGATACAATTTTCTAAATTGCCGAATCGGGACCGCTTCTTCTTCTTCCTCTCCCTCGATTTTTCTACATTATTTCGAGTTTTCGAGCGCCTTTTCCTCGTCTTTTTCGACTGAGTTCGCGTGCTCATAGACATGTCCGAAGAGTCCTAAAATAATCGATAAAATCAAGAATCGATCAGCAACCCTACCGTAATCTTGGTTGACGCAGAGGTCCCAGTCAGTCTGCTCATATCGTCACTTGATTGATCCGGTGTGTTGGGACGCTCTTTTATCGATTGTATCGTCTTGGACCAGTTCCGAACCTTCTTGTCAAACTCGGCATATTTCTGCATATTAACACTTTTTCGTCTTACTGTAGCTCTTATCATCGACAACTGACTTTTTTCGTCTTCCAATGGTAGTAGATCATTGCGGCATACAGGAAAAGGACAGTGGCCAGCACGGAAAATGCGTAGTAAATAAGATTCGGATCACGAGGAGTTGGGGCTTCTGAATCGAGTTATCGTATCTAACTTCGTATAGGTCGAGGGCAGTTATCGATCGACCATCGATCGATATAGAGGCCTTACCGAAGCAGAGTACGGTAGTGTTCGCGGTGAGGTATGTCACGCCCTTCCCCTCGCCCTCCGAATACCATGTGCCTGATTATCGATTTGTTACTGATCGATTATCGATTTTTTCATTCACCTCTCCTCTCATCGCACACCAAATCGACTGCAGGAATCCACTCCTGCGCGGTATTCGCACGCCATCTAAATACTTGTGTTCAACCGAAATTCTTCAACCGGATACGATTGAACCGGAAGTTCAAATTGTTAAATCGATTATCACTGAGAAAAAATGTATTTGACACTCGACAAAATGTGCGGGAATAAGTCAAACCAGGCCAATATCGAGCCGTGCATTTTTGAACTTTTGTTTTTTTTTTTGAACGATCAAATTGCTCCTATTTTCATCGATGAGACAGTGTAGAAATCGGAGAAAATCACTCATTTCATCTTAAAATTGTCGGGACACATCAATCCCGGCCCGACATCCTCGAAGTTCACAGAAATCGGCTGAAGTATTACGGTAGGTCAGAGTGCTGTCCCGACGGACTACCGTTACCTACCGTATGCGCCCAAACCCACCTCGGTACAGTCTTCCTCCTCGCCGCAAGCCATCTCCAGCCTTGTTGCGTCGTAGCAACTCACTAAAGATTTGATAGTGATAATGTATTTTCTGTTATCGATCGATAACTAATGTACCTTCCTGCACGCAAGACGCGGTGTCGAATTCGATTCGCTGTCCATTTTCGTCAGTAATGGACCACCTGAATAGAAACTCAGTAAACGGTATGTTACGAAAGGTCTGATTGTAAAATGAGTTAATTTTACTCACCCGAATCCGCTCCTATCCTCTTTCTTTTCACAGGTTGGCTGTCCTAAAATCGTCCTGCTCCCGATATAGAACTTGTCGGGATAGTCACCATCGGGGCACTTAAATCAATCGATAATTACGAATTGGCAGTCGGGCGGAGGATACAGTACTCCTACCGTACACTTACCCGGAGCGTGGCACACGCCGTGGCGTTCCCTCTGCGGTAGGTCACGGGCGCGCAGTGCGGGCACCGTACGTAGCCAACGTCTCCGCACGATGCACAACCATCTGCAAGAGGCGTTACGGTAGGTCCGAAGTTTAGTCGAATCAGAAGTTACGAAATAAAGTAAAAACCTACTCGACGCCACACAGACGGCGGCAAAATCATCCACTACTCGAATGTCTCCTTTATCCGGATCGATTTGATATCGGTACTGTCGGTTATCGTACACGCATTTGACGCTTTTAACCGGCACCAGTTTGCGGCTTTCTTCGATCCTAAGGTTATTTATGTATTTTAAATCAATTTTAATAATCGATTACATCATCTGCCAGGCGGCGCCAGGTGGACACACGACCGTGTTTCGAACAGCGTCCACCTGAGCGAATATCGATTTGTCTTGGCATGATGCCAACGGATTGTCGTTGTGAGACCCGAATTGTTTCGAAAAATCGTCCACTCACCGCCATTACAGCCGTGTTTTCATTAGGAACAAGCGAACTCTTCGTAATTCGACTCCCATCACAGTACACTAAAAGTTTTTAGCATTTCAAAAATCAATACTTGTAAAAACCTACCGTAATCCGATGATTTCCAGCCGAAAAAATCGCCTACGTGCGATTTATCTTGTTCGGACGGAACTTTGTGTGGCAGTTTGTAATGCACATGTACCGGCCCCCCGCCGTTGATGAGCTCGTCTAATGATTTCTGGAAAAGTTCTTAATATTGATTGATGTTTGATCCACGAAAGATCAAAGATCAACTAAGAAATTACTCCATCTCTGTGCTCCATCGTGAACAAGCAGTAGAGTTGAGTCACCGTGTGGTAGCTGTCACGGTGGATGTCTGCCAATCGATTGATTACTGTGGTAGTACCGTATCCATAAGATACAGTAACCATCAATCGATTACCGAAGATGAGCGTCTCGTCTCCCGTCACTCGCACTGATCCATCTTGGTCCGATACGCAGGTAAACGTGGAGTCCCGCCTGAGAAATACCTCTGAAATGGATTACGGTAAGTCTGTATCGATCGGGAGAGAATATGCGCGAGCAGGTGTAATTGGATACTGTAACCTAGAACTACAGTATCCATTTATTGATTTCCATCCACTCACTTATGCTCTTGCTATCCAGTCGCTCTCGTGCCATCAACCGTACGTGCACAACCCATTTCTTGTCGGAGAATGGACTGCAATGTGAGCCCATCGATCTTATTTTCGGAGTACGGTAACCGAGAGATACAGTAACCCCGCATAGAGCACTTGATATACCGTAATCCCGTACCGTATCATCATGACGAAGGAACAGTCGCTGTCCTTGTTATTTGACAGATCGCGGAAACTGTTGGGAAGCTGAGCGGAATTTATTATTGCGTCATCACTAGGCAATCACCACCTTCAGTCCCGTCGGATCGTTACTTGGCCCCGCACAAGATGCCGGAACGAAGCACGCCTGGAATAAGCTATTAGGATGCGGTAAAATACGGTATCTGGGGAATACGGTAGAAGTGACCATTACATGCTGATACCGTAGACAGGTACGGTAATGAATACAGTATTTAAAACCCAAATAAGGATATCACAGTTACAAAAGGGGCAAGATAGATTCGGGTATGGTAGGATGGATTACGATGGTATGGACAACAGTAGGATGGATTACGGTAGGATAGATTACTGTAGGAAGGATTGCGGTAGGATGGATTACGGAAGAATGGATTACGGTAGGATGGATTACTGTAGTATGTATTACAGTAGGACGGATTGCAGTAGGATGGATTACGGCAGGATGGATTACAGTAGGAAGGATGGGGTGGATTACGGTATATTGCATTACGCTAGGATAGATTACGGTAGGAGGGATTGCGGAGGATGGATTAAAGTAGGATGGATTACGGTGGGATGGTCTACGGTAAGATTGATTATAGTACTATGGATTGCGGTAGGATGGCCTACGGTAAGATGAATTGCGGCAGGATGAATTGCGATATGATTGATTACGGCAAGATACATTACTGTAGGACGGATTACGGTACCAGTTCGCCGCACTCCGTCCAATCCATCGATCGAAGCACGCGGCCCGCGCGTGAAGAGGCGAAGAGCAGGAGGAAGAGAAGGAGCCGCATCTGAAAACGGGTACTTTTATGAATGGTTGCTGTAGCCGACTAATCCAACCTTGGAAGGTACGGTAGTCTCCGGTTACGGTAGCCGAGCTCCGCGCGCGGGAGTACGGTAGTTTTCCTCGTGGGAGACTGGAGGCGACCGATGACGACGACAAATCGACTGAGAAATGGTCGAGCGCCCCTTTGAAAGCTCCTTTTGTAGTTTGTGAAAATGTTGAAAATTATGCGAAGAAATGAAAATTAAATTGGAGAGACAGTCAAATCGCGATGAACTTTCAATTCGACACAAATTGTGATCATTTCGACTCTCAATTCCCACTCCGATCGGTTGTCATGAGGATCTTCCTTCTCCTCCTTGGATCTTTATCGATTGCAGAGGTTAGCTTGTCTTTATTGACCACCTAGAGACATTAAGATGTAATGATCTCTTGTCATCGGTAGATCAGTGACAGCTAGGGTGACAAATAGAAATGTCCATTTCTATCCCCATTTCTACACAACTTGACATGTTCGACCCTTATAATCCGTTAGAAGTTCGCGAGCTTTTCACGCATCTTTTCTTGCTCGTTTTAAGCTATTTTCTTTATAATTTGCGTTAGGTCAGTAGAGAGGCATAGGAAACTAATAATGCCGAAGAATTTAACTTAAAATATAAACTAGGGAATTCAAATGCGGAATTCTGCGAGTTGTTTCCCGCGAGCTAGACAGTGACGAGAGAGCACGTAAACAGAGAGAGAGAGCGCAGAAATAGATACAACAACAACATTGCTTACTTTTCCCTCTCCTCGTTCCGCGTGCTCTCTCGTCACTGTCTAGCTCGCGGAAAACAACTCACAGAATTCTTTGGCATTAGTAGTTTCTTATGCGTCTCTAATGACCTAACATCAATTATAAGGAAAATAGCCTAAAACGAGCAAGAAAAGATGCGTGAAAAGTTCGCGAACTTCTAACAGATTATCGTGGTCCGAGATCACAATGCGCATTTGTGATAACTGTTTGCAACTGTGATCACAATCACTCACATTGGATTTACTCAAAATTCAGCCATTTTAGTCATTTTTTCTTCTTTTCATTGTTTTTCTGGTGTGTTTGCGCGCCCGTAGGAAAAAAGAGGTACTTAAAATATTGATTTTTAGCTAAATTGGCCACTGGGAAGACCTGACAGACCAGAGAAGGCCGTTTGTCCGGGGAATAGTGGTGAATACAGTGATTGGGAGGAAGGGATGTGCGAAACAGGGAAGGATGAGAGGATGAGAGAGAGAGTGGGGGATGAGAGGACGAGTGAGTGTGGGGATTAGAGAGAGGGTAGAGAAAGAGAGAAACACCGAGGGTGAAATGACTCCTCTCCCCGTTTCCGGCCCCTTCCCTTCCCTGCTTCGCACCTCCATTCCTCCCAATCACTGTGTTCACCCCTATTCCCCGGACAAACGGCCTTCTCTGGTCTGTCAGGTCTTCCCAGTGGCCAATTTCGTCAAAAATCAATATTTTGGGTACCTCTTTTTTCCTACGGGTGCGCAAACACACCATTAAAACAATGAAAAGAAGAAAAAATGGCCGAAATGGCTGAATTTCCAGTAAATCCAATGTGAGTGATTGTGATCACAGTTGCAAACAGTTATCACAAATGTGCATTGTGATCTCGGACCACGATATAAGGGTCGGTTGTGTAGAAATGGGGATAGGGTTTAAGTACTCAAGTTTGAGGTAATTTGTCACTGATGATGGGCCTAGTGCCCGAAACGCGTGATCCGATAAACTCTGATCTAACCCTTCATGTATTCGTGTGACTACAATTCAGCACTCTAAATAACTTGACATGTCTTAAGCATGTATACATCAACCTTCTCTAAATTGTACGTCGTAAAAATATGTTTCAGGCCTCGCTCAAGTGCCAGAGTTTTGACGAAACCATGCCACAAGCAAAGTCGATCGATTGTGCGGCGGGTGAATTTTACTTTTTTGCAGGTGCATTTAAAATTATAATCGATATTTTCTGAGCAAATCTTTTTTCAGGCAAAGTATGTGTGCTCTCCCTGACTCGAAAGGGAGCATCTCTATCACTGCGCCAGGCATGCGACACGGTAGTTCGTTTTGCCCCTATTTGTCATCACTGTAAATTCAAATAAGTACGAAATCGAGTGGGGGAATAAGGAAAAGTTGTATTGATTTACAGATGTTTGTCTTGTACGTAGTTTGTAGTTTGGTTTACCACTTTCGTCGATTCACACAACGAAAAATATCATTTGAAGGCGATCTTGAACGATCCCTGCGAGCTCAAGCGTAGCAGTTTACACGGAGATACCATCCACTGCGTCTGCTCGGATATGTGAGTTGTCTATTGTATGACGTTCTTGGCAAAATTCCAAAAATGGATTCGTGGCAATACCACGGCCCATTAACACACTATTTTTGCAATTTCTGATTGTCTGCGTCAATTTGAGTGCCAGAAAGTCGTGCGAGAGTACAAAGCTCAAACACTTTTTTGTTCAGGAACTGCAATACGCCGGGTGTTTTCATGGCTGAATCCGTCAGGGGACAGTCCCTATTGGAGCATTTGATGACTATTGGAGTGCGTTTTACGCATTTTCATTCGTGGTTTTGACTAAAATAATTTAGCATAATTACAGGTAACTTTCGAGAGTGCCACAAACTCTTTCGAGCTTGCGGTAGGATCGTACGCGACGGTCGCTGAACCCGCAGTCACCAAAAGTGGTAATCGAGAACTGGGTTTTCTTCTTCGGGAAAATATTCGCTCTCTTGTACATATTTTAGCACAGTATTCATTGTATCTCCCAAAAAATGGCACACTTTACCGGACCAAGTAACCTCATTCATCATCTCACTGTGTGAATCTAGTGGTCACCTCTTATTCACTCACAGATAAATTACTTGGTCCGGTACAGAGAAGAAGTGCCAAAAAACTTAATTTATAACAATTTCTTAACAAATTTTATTCAGGACCAGACTCGATAACCAAATCGCCGACTACTGCGCCCTCGAAAGTTCTTTCTAATAGAAATTATGAAGAACCCCAAGGAGATTCGGCCAGTGGGCTAAGGTAAAGAGACCAAATAATTAGAAATTCATTTATTTTATGAATTTTGATTCATTAATTTCAGTGCCCTCTGCAGTCTCTTCGTAATTTTCCCATTGATCTTCTCATGAGCTTCCATTTTATTTTTTTATTTATTTTTTAATATTTTTTTTATCAGAATTGAATTCCGCACGTTCACCGTGATGATAAAACAATTTACTCATTACATCAAGATTGTTTAGAACACATAACTTCTTTTCAAGCGCTTTTCCTTCGAATAAACACGATAATAAAAAAATGTTCTTTTGTGTGGGGAATTTCTTTACAGCACCAATTCTCCGATGTTTTCGGGCAAGGAATGCGTTTAGGGGAGGGGGGGCGGTGGAAATTCCTCACTCTTAAGAGTTTCGCCAAATTAGCAGATTACGATCTCAAAAGCTTGCTCGCGCTATTTTCATCGGCGATTCCAATCGTATGCCCCACTTAGTCGTTCAAAACGGTCAAGAAAACGCTCAACGGCAGTTTTTTTACAAATTAAGTACAAGGTCTATTGTCTCTTTAAACTGTTTATCCGTATTTCACAGGTGTGTTTGACTCGTTTGAACCGATTGTTTTGTTCCCCTGTCAGAACTTTCATTGAAATGGAATAAAATGAATGTACAAAATTTAAAAAAAAATCGATTAAAATGTGTGGAGTACTGCAATAATGCTTTGACGTAGCCAGAAAAGGGCCTATCTCGTAAGATCTAAGATCTGAACTCTTGCAGCAAAGATCAAATATCGTGAGTATCCAAGAGATCGTGGAGATAGGGATCTCTATAGTTCGTTAGCGCTACATTTTTCGCTCAAGATCGACACTTTGATAGAATTCGCCTAGCTCTTAGCTATCCACAGAATTTTTCAAAGACGTTTTCCCTCTCTTCCCACATGATTCCAAACCTACAGAACAGGGTTAGGGCGAGAGAGTGTGCAAAAGTGAGAGAGTCCCTCTCGATTTCACAAGCTCTCTCACTCCAAAGCCCTTTCTGTAGGGTTGACCGGCCTGTGGAATGATGTGTTCCATGAATGTTGTGAGTTAGAGTTTTTAATTCGGGTAAATAATTGACCGTCATTTCGCACACTATCTCACCAATAGACCGGCGTAGAGAGTGTGCGAAGTGGGGAGAGCTAATCCAATTATTTACCCCCGAATTTCAAACTCTATTGTGAGTGCACACAATGCTAAACTTGTTAATCTTATCTGAATCTTGATCCAATCTCACCTTTTTTCATTTGACAACTTCACAAGCATCTTTAATTTCTTATCACAATTTGTTGATGTTGTTTTCGGTTTGTCGTCTTTTGAAAAAAACTGTAATGTCTACTTCTCCTTCTCCGTACACATTTTTTACATTCTTCGTGCGCTTAACTAATTTTGATATTTTCCCTTAGTTCCTCTCTATGCCACCATTTATTCACTTTCATGTTGGATGCAGGTTCGATTTGTTAGTCTCTGACAGTCTCTTTTTTGCTGTGCAATCCATGTTTCAAATCGTTCGCTCGTAATGCCGACGCGTGAACACCGATTCTGCAACCATTTTTTTCTCAAAATTCATCTAAATTACAAAATATGTTTTTATACAAATAATAAATAAAAGGTTTGCGATGACATTTCACCCCCATACCCAATGAACAGAAGACCTGAAACGAGCAATCGGGCCCAAGTAGAGTGCAACTATTTCCGACCCATCCTCATCTTCTATTAGAGGTTTAAATTCGGTCCGGGTATTCGTGTAGAGACCGGTTCTTTTTCCAATTGGCGCGGAATGAGATAAATCCGATATCCAGAGTCGGGAATGATTCATTATCCGATATCTTTTAGCGCAGATTGTCGAAAGGAGTCAAGCTATTTAGCTCTACGGAAATAGCAGAAACAAGGACTTACAGTTCCGGAAATCATTGGAAACCATTCACCAACCAATCCTCATGAGATTCATAGGAGAAAATGTTATTTCTTCTCAATCAGGGTTATGTAAATCACCGATTGATCTCTGAGATATCGGATAGTGGGTGTGGGAAACAATGAGATGTCGGATTTGGCCTCTCTCTCATTCTGAGACGCGGGTTTGGAAAGTGTCGGATTGTCTCACTTTCAAAACTCTATCTTCTATTGCCAGATATGACAAATCACAATGTTTAGATTGTCAGGAAAGCGGCAACGTAGTGTATTTTCCCAATTGGGAAAAGACACTCGTTGCTCGTTTGCCTTACATTCCTTGAGGCACAAGAACATTGTAGAATAATTGATTTAAATATTACAAATTTAAAATACTACGTTCCACTTTCAGTACTACCTGTGGTGTGCGTGCTGTATGCGTATCTTGTTTTCAGATGCTCTCTCGCTCTATTTTCTGCTGTTTATCAGCGGAACGTTTTAATATTTGGACGGGTGTTTATGAATTTTTAATAGATCGATGAAGTCGTCGTCTCTTCAAGGACTTCGAGGCATCGCAGTCATCTCAGTGGTTCTCTTCCACATGAAAGCGAAAATTGCCAAGCACGGATTTCTCGGTGTTGATGTGTCAGTTTTCGCTTTTTTCAATTGTTTTAAATTTTTTTTGTTCATACTGACCAAACTGACTCAGACTTGCTTTTTCTGTGCACAAATTTGATATCTTTTGCAGATTTTTCGTGCTATCCGGCTACTTTATGGCTCGAGCGATAGGGACTAAATGGATGACCGCTACTACGACCGCTGAGTTCTACAAGCGTCGACTGAAGTGATTTAACTTATTTTAATTTTATTTTTTACCGAGATATGCGGGATAAATTCGGAAAGTATGCATTTTTTTCATAGATCATTGTATATGCAAATTTAATAATAAAAATATTTGTATGGTGTATGGTACGGCAGAGAGATTTCCGAGTGGTGTAAGGCGCTGCTTGTCATACGAATGGTCACGAGTTCGATCCCCGCCCAGGTTCACCAAGCCTTCCATCCCCCTCGGTGGCGGTAAAATTGGTAGCAACTTTGATTGCGGAATTACTCTTGATTCCGGTAGTAACTTTACTTTACGCCAGAACTGCTGAAAATGAAGTTGATAATTCGAGAAGGAACGTAATGTTTTCCATTGCAGACGCCTGTTGCCCTCTTACTCACTGGCCCTTTTCCTTCTCGTTTTCTCCATGCCTTTCTTCCTAATTTTAGGAGAAATCGACGCCGCTGCTGCCGAGATTTATCCAGTGAGAGAAGGTTCAAGAAACTATCGAACTATTGAAATCTAAATCTTGTAAAATAGATGATTGAGAATATGGAATATTTTATTAAATAAAAGACTGATTTTTTTCAGTCTCTTGCCTTCCTGGTCAACATCAAATTCTCACGCGATACGGATTCTTACTGGCAGAAGGTGAATTCAGCTACTAACTCTGGGGGGATTTCAGATTTTATAAATAATTTTCGTAATTGATTCGTTGCTGTCTTCGAAACACCTCTTACTAATGTTGAATTTCTTCGTGCTAGCCGTGATACCAAATTTAACACAATTGCTATGCTGTCTTCAAATTCTCTCGAATTCTTGTGTTCTCTCGTTGACAAATGAACCCAGTTTAGTATCATGGAAGAAAATTTTTGTTCTGTCCGTAGTATCACCATATCTTCCAGGACCACTTCTTCGTTTCGTGTGTGATGCATTTGTGGTCTCTCGCTCTCGAGATGCAATTCTACCTCATCGTTCCTCTTATCTATGCAGTCATCAATCGATCGACCAATGGTCGAATTCGACTGGCACTCTTGTCCTGCCTAGCTGCAGGTTAATTTGGTTTACTTGACAAATGAGAGTAGATTACTTTCTGAGAAACCGGCTCCCGTGAATACGGAGAACAAACTTATTGTTCCTAATTTGAAATGTGTGAACGGGCCCACAGTGACATTAAAAAATTCCTTCCCTTTGCTTTCATTTATTATTCATTTATGATTCATTTTTTGATGTGCAGGTTCGCTGTTCTGTTCATGCACGGAGTCGAGCGACCAACGTCGTTTCTACCTCCTCCACAATCGACTGTGGGAATTTGTCACTGGTTTCATAGTGGCAGAAGTTGCCTCCCAGATGGCATCGAAAGAATCAGAGGACGAGGGAAAGACGAGAGTGGCGTCGGGGGTGGAAATGTGAGATAACCGAAAACAAAATCCTTTTCCTATTGTTCGTTTGCGCAATTTTATTACACCCCTTTTGTCTTAAAAAAATCTTTTCTATTTTTTCAGATTGATATCTCTCGTGAGCTACAGCAGCACGCTTCTGCTGGTGTGGCTGCTGACGGTGGGCGATTTGTGGTCGCACGACAGGGGGGTGCAGCAGGTCGCAGCCTGCTGCCTTGCTGCACTAATCATTCTTGCTGCACCGGTCGCCAACAACCGACTGCTCAGCATGAGGTGGGTGGCTTCTAAATACCGATATTTGACCCTAAAATTACGCGTATTCTTCAAAATGGGTCGAAGATTTCACAATTAACTAAGGAAACTGTTTAGGCATTTTGATTGAGAAGAGAGAGATAATAGTCGGAGAGAGTTTATTAGAGGGACCTGAGCAGGCATGGATTGTAGGTGAGCGGGAGATTTCTTGTAGGCAAAGAAGTTTCAATCCGTTTTCGCAGCTGCCTGGTGTACATGGGCGACATTTCCTACGTGCTCTACCTCATTCATTGGCCTGTAATCGTTTTCAAGCACACAATTTCGTTCAGACACAGCCTGGAGATGGAAGGTAAGGAATAATTAAAACAATGAATTTACATATATCAAAAGACAGATTCTGTTCAAAATTAAAATAAGTAGCTGCTATCTAATTATTAATACTCTAATTATTAAGGTAAATTTAAATTAAGTGATTATTGATTTTTTTATAGATATGCTGATCTGCTCTGTTGTCTCATTGCTACTATCGAGTATCGTTCGTCACACATTCGAAAAGCCTCTGTTCACGCGGACATTTGGGTATGCCATAAAATAGAGATTAATTAAATCACGACAAAATAAGGACTTTTAATTTTTATTTTGCTTTACAAGCATGCTAGCCGACAGGAAACGAATATGAACTTGTACCGTTATTGTTGAGTGCGGAACAGTAAGATACAAAGTGTGCTTAGATCTGATACATAGATCTGACACTCCAACAAAGATCGATACAATCCTCCGCTCTATCGGAGCGAAAACTGCGCACTAACAAGAGGGACTCTATCACTTTATTTCGCTTTCTCATCCTTGATCCTTTTCGGGTGCTCTGTCAATGAAATGAGTAGGTTGTACTCCGTAATTCTCGTAATTGTTTGGAGTAAGTTGATTCTTCTATGTAAAGCCAAGAGAGGGACGAGAAGGAGAGAACATCAACTTTTTCTTTTTTCTTCTCGTACATAGAAGAATCAAGTTTCTGTCAATGAACTCATTTTCAGATTTTGCTTCTCAATCTCGACTCTACTGTACGCAATCTCGATCGCTGCTCTACTCACTCTCATACCTCAACACATTTCGAACAGCGTTATCGACTACCGTAAGCAAATAATACTTTTTAAAGTTTAAAAACTTAATGTCATCATCTTGACGTGATGGTGGATTCTTCGGCTTATTTTTTTGCACGGGGAATCAGGCAGTTCGTGTAGTAAGTTTAAAGAAAAGAAGAGATATCAAGAGTTTGTAAATATAATAATTAGTTAATTTTGATTGTTTATTTCCGCTTGATTTCAATCGTTGCTCTCAGGCCAAAACTGGAATTCGACACTTCGCAGCGCCATGGAATGGAATTCGCGCGTGTCCTTGGAGCGATATCCAAGTCTTCCACAAGTGAGAGATTGAGAACGGAAAAAAACATCACTTTTAGTAATACATGCGTGATCTATGCAAATTTCATTACGTGAAAAACGAGTCGCTAACTTGTAGGAAAAAGTTGGCGAATAATAAATGTAATTAATTAATAAATAATTAGAATAATTATAATAGAATAGAATAGAATAGAATATTATAATAGAATAGAATAATTAGAATAATTAATGAATGTAAAGGGTTCCTGTTTTAGGATTGTCTCCACGACGAGGAAATGGACGCGTGGATAGGCAAGACTGTCGACCAGGAGGAGCGGTATGTGTCGGTGAGTGTCTTAAGCGGCACACGAATATCAATATCTCGCACCATGCCACGAGCGTCTTTCGTTGTCTGACTCTCTCGTTTTGCTCACTCTTTCGATGATTGCCTCTTCCCTAACTGTATCTGCACATTACTTTGTTTCCGATGACATCCAATCACGAAAAAAATGCGTTAGTCATGAATAATATTCGGGAATATATGCATTCGCTCTAACAACTTGCGAGTGCTTCCTTTCACTTTCAGCACTCCAACGGGTCACTTCGAGTACTCGTTCTCGGCAATTCCGTCTCTCGCTCCTCGTTGCCCACTGTAAATCGTGAATTAGATGGGCGATACGAGACATTGCGTCTGTACAGTCAACCCGGTGAGACTCCCCCCCCCTTCCCAAACGATACTTCCCATAGAGAGTCTTTATTTACTGTACATCGTTCGTGTAATCACAGATTATTCCGTTGCGCTTTCGGGCGTCGATAAAATATTAGACTCCAAGTCTCCAGTGGGGGTTAAGAACGAGAAACCTTATTATTACCCCCACAGTGTAGATTTGATGGTGGCCATGTGGTGCAGAATAAAGAGGACATCGGTGAATTTATCCAGCGTCGAAGAAAACATGCTCAAAAGGATGAAGAATCTCTCAGGTTGCGATATTCTCTTCCTCAAGCGACAACGTCTCTGCATGCGCTACTGGAAAAAAGCACAGATTGTAATGGAGAAGATGCGGCCTGATGTTATTCTGCTCACAGAGTAGTCAGTTGGTCAATAATGTTATTTATATTACTAAAAATAATGATTTGCGGTCGCCGTTCCGCCACAAAAAATCTTTTATAATACTTATTGTCGCTAATCGTTTTATGAAAATATTTCGTGTCCATCGGAAGCCTTATTATTTTTTCAATGTAGACTTCGAGAAATAACTAAGCAACGGGTTGCATAAGAGGCAAATGCACCGCTCCAGCAGTGAGAGATTGCGAAAAATGAGGAGAGTGGGGAGTGATTTGCCGCTTACGCAACCTGTTGTTTCGTTATTTCTCGAAGTCTATTTCAATGACTCATGCTGCGCAAATTTCTTGGGGTGCAAGGTGCAAAACAGTTTTATGCAACCTTTCATAACTTTCTTCCAAGTGAAGCTGCAACTTCCAAACTTTATACAGGGATTGCAAGGCACGATCGGAACATTTTCCTTTTTGATTGGAGAGATTTCGTTCAGTTTGAGCTGAGTTACACTCGTTTTCCACCCTTTGATGGGGAAATTTCACCGAAGAAATTAGCGCAGCATCATTGGAGTTGAGTTCAACTCTCCTCATCCGAAGTGCAAACCGCCTCACACGATAGATATTATTATTAAGTATATATTTATCAACTAGCGGGGTTGCATTGAGGTTAAATGCACTACGCTCTATGCATAGTTCTGGGTGCGGGTTCGGTCCAGGGGGAGCTCGGAAGATGGCTCCAGGTACGGTCCAGGAGGCGCCCGGTAGCCGGCTCCAGGTTCGGTCTAGGAGGCGCCCGGTAGCCGGCTCCGGGTTCGGTCCAGAGGGAGCTCGATAGGTGGCTCTAGGTACGGTCCAGGGGGCGCCCTGTAGCCGGCTGCAGGTTCGGTCCAGGGGGAGCTCGGTAGCTGGCTCCGGGCTACATTAAAGCTCGCAGTATGCTGGGGAATGTTAATCGCTACCAAGAGTACTGGCTTATTCTGGTGGAAAAGGCTCGTGAGGCAGAGAGCGGTCGAAAAAAGTTGCCACTGCGCCACTTCGTGGCTCGGTGGCAACTTTTTTTCGATCGCTCTCTGTCTCACGCGCCTTTCACAACGGAAACGCAGGATACAGTGCGTTCAGAACTTTTAGAACTCTTCCAGAGATGTTTCCTGTGATTTCCTACGCCCTCTGAATCTTTTTGGAACTTTTCAAAATTTTCGATTTTCACGTTAAAACATGTTAGAACACGTTCAGACACGTTTCCGACATCGCAAAACACTTATGTTGTGATCCCCTACGCTTTCTGTAGCCAACGCAAGCTCGGCCCACTTTTTGTCTTCACGTGAGGCGAGAAGTGTCCCGATCAAATGGCAAGCTTCATTTTGAGCCAAATCTCTCGTTCAAAAGCGTATTCGAGAGCTCTCGGTGAACTCTACAAATGAGGCCTTGCGCACCGTGTTCTGACAACATTTAGTAGATCAAATATTGATTGAAAGCTTCTATTGTAGGTGTTTAGAGCACTTCCATTTCATCGGTACAGCTGCGCAACTCTCAGTTTGTGTGGATTAGCTCGAGGGATCTATATCAAGAAAAAAAAATTGAATTTTTATTAATGCGCAGAATTGCCATTTGAATTTTAAGTATTTTACAAAATCAGCAAAAAAAATTGCAAACCGTTGGATTTAAACCTGCGACCTTCTGTTTATAAAGCCGGTGCTCAACCACCTGAGCTACGGGGAACACGGGAAAGAAGCTCTATGCCGATCTCATGATCAGTCAGAGTTTAGAGATGCAGATAAACTCCGCCCCTTTCTCTCTCGTTACCAATTCAGTCAATCGGCGCGAATGGTTATCGAGCTATAGCGCGACTCGGAAACAAGATATCGACAAACGGCAAAAAGGATGATGTTATTGGGACCTCAGCGGATACTTTGAACATATTTTTCAAACATTTGCATAAAATCGGCAACACACCTTGCGGTCCCTAGCTTTCTGAATCATTTTAGAACTTTTCGAATTTTTCGATTTTTCACGTTAAAACTCGGCAAAACAGGTGAAAACGTGTTTCACGGAACTTAAAAACGTGTTAGAACAGTTTCTGACACTCGCGAAAAATGCGGCAAAAGGTTTGCCCGCGGCGGGGGTCGAACCTGCGTCGGTCGGATTGCTAGTCCAGCGCGTAACCCACTTGGCCATGGATTTGGTGATTTAAATTTTGTAAAATTTTAAAGCAATTCTGGTCTATAATCATATGCAAAAGGTTCTGAGAAGATTGCTTGATTTTGAAGCGAAATATAAGGGAAATGAGAGAAAAGTGTGACCGGACGGAAGGAAAAATAAAAAAAACGGACAAACAAACAAACAAACAGACAGACAGACAGACAGACGTTAGCATTTTCTAATATGTAGTAACAATTATAATTCAGCCATGGCTCGCTCTTCGTCGATTCAAACAATGCGAAAATTCTCATATCGGCCCAGCAACAACTAGATATTGTGAGGTGAGAAGAGTACACAATGCACGAAACTTGCATTTGACACAAATTTTTCATCACGCCGATATCACATTTATAAAAAGTTCATACCAAATAGTCAGCTTTTTTGTGTAAATACTCTCCCACATACGGCCCACATAGGGAGTAGCATTTTGACAATTTATTTATATCTTTATCGCAAAGTCTGTAGCTTGGAACCGACAGTGACAGTGAACGACGATTACGGAGGCGTCGACGTAGAAGAGTGGCGCCAGATTGGCGCCCCCGAACGGAGTTAAAGAAGGAGTGAAGGGAAAGGTTCCCAGCTGGAAGTCCCTGTAACTGCAATGAGCAGTACTGTAAGAGCTCGGCAAACACAGAAAATGTAAATTCAGAGACTCGAACGTGTCCAGGGAGGACTGGCAAGGATTATCCTCCCACCAAGGAGACAATGGATAAGCGCAGGGGCATGTAAAATAGGGAGAGCGCTGATTACACGAGACGGGGTTGAGACAGGGGGAGAGAAGAGTTGAAGAGTGCATGCAAATCGTAAACGCAGGGGTAACGAGCGAGAGTCGAGGGATTATGCAGCTCAGTTAGAGATTTTGCAGCCTGTTGGCTGATACACATACGGAATCCCTGATCATCACGTAAACTTTGCGCGCGCATATCTCCGTCAGTTTTCGAGCTAGAGATTTGAAACTTCGGGGATCTCTTATCGTTGAGGGAAGCAATCGACGTGTGTTGCCACTTTACCCACGAAAATATTCCCTTCACTCCTTCTTTAAAGAAGGAGTATCACGAATCTCCTGCTCCATCATTCCTCATCTCATATGTTTCAATGACGCGGTCGCTTTCTCCTCGTCCACCCTTATCCCTCCCTATCATTTTTGAATTCCTGCATTCAGGGTCAGTTTGGCACGGAGCCAAACGCGAATAACTTTGTTCAAACTTATCGGCTGAACATGCGGTTTGCGGGGCTCTTATCTGGAAACCGATTACCCTAACCCGACAGTGAGAACTCAGTTGACCAAAAGTTCGTGGGACACCACCTTTAAGGAGAAAAGACAAGTTTTATCTATCATTTTATAGGAACGCCACTCGTGTCGTGATGGTGGACACTCCTTATCTCCTGCCTTCTCGTGTCTACGCCGCATTTGCTCTCGCCCACACTCTGGCAAGAGGAGGGATGGAGTTGACAGAGGGAAGGCAATCACTTCACGTGAGTGAGATTTCTTTCTTATTTCTTTCTTCATTCCGCCCGGGAGGATTGGGTGGAATGAATTGGATTGTTGCGGGGCAAGATACGGATGTCCGTCGACATGGTCGAATATTGTTTTATGATTGAACAATTGATTATTCAATATTGTTTTTAATCGATCATTAACTAGACTGAGGAATAGTTTGCCCAATCAGATGGAGCATTACAGTCGATGCTGAGCGCACGGCGACTGGGCATTTCTCGAGTCGAGGCACTAGAAGGTATTTATTATTTATATTTATTCGTATTCCGCGTGATCCTTTTCATTCTGTTACATTTACAACATGATACGACAAATGCCAAAATATATCTTTCTGTGTTTGTCAAAAGCAAGAGAGCACAGAAAAGTCAGAGTGCACAAACGTTCCCTTTTTGTAACTGACGTACCTAATAACGCGCCTTTTTGGTAAAAAAAAATGGACGCCCATGTTTTGACTTTTAATACAATATGATTTTAACATTTTAAGCACGTATATAAATAAATGTTACTGGGAAATCAAGAAAGTGAAAGAAGAAATATTTCAGGCGACAACGTAGTGAAGAACAACATAACATACGAGCTGTGCAAGCGGGAGAAAGGAATCTGTGACGGGTGAGAATAATATATTTTTAAATGCTTGAAATTATTAATAGGCTTCAAATTATCTTATAGATTTTCTTGAAGACCAGAGTGAAAATCGTTTCCATAATCAGATATGATCCTCGGACTCTCAAAGCCTACAACACGGACACGGTTCACCTGAGTGAAGAAGGCTACGATCGGCTCCGGCCGGCATATAGAACGGCTCTTGACAGAGTATTGAGGATGGCCGATCAGCGAATATCAATCAATAACTATCGATAAAAGCGTGCTTATTGCGATTATTGCACCGGATTGCTTAGAGAATACGTGCAATAACGCCGCCGATACATGGATTCTTTATTGAGATGACAAAAAACTTCCAATTTTGATAAGTTCGTCTTGTTTGTTATATTGGAGAGCAGATTTTCCCTACCGCCGTTAGCCACATTAAAAGTCAGGTGACGAGCAGAATGAGCACACCAGAAAATGGGCGGAGTCTGCACGGTACCCCCCAAAAACATGTATTCCTAGATATGGGTGGCGAAAAGGGGTACCGTGCAGCCTCACCCCCTTTCTTTTTCCCTCGACATGCATGAGAATGAGAGAAAAGTTGAAAAAAGTTGGTGAAGATCATTGAAGGAACGCTTTCTATCGCCACGGGAGATCAAGCTGCCATGAAGATTGAGATCGCCCATATTTGCTCGCACTACATTTCTCCCACATGAACAGCACACGGAGATAAAAATCTTATGGCCGATGATTTTCAGAGATGCATTAATTCCTATGCTCTGAGAGATCGATAAAGCTAAAAATATATAATTTTGCGTCTACCAAAAAGGGTTTAATTTCATTCTCAAGTCTACCGACATTTCTGTTTTCTCCGGCTTCTTCTCCAATTTTCGAATTAGAACGAACTTGCAATCTCAGTGCAAATTTGGAAATAAAATCAGGGTAAAAAATGAAAAAAATTGTTTTTCAAAAATATCTTAGACCTGTAAAAATTCCACTGAATCGTGCCAGCGCGCTTTTATGCGTTGCGTTCAAAACTTGCTTCTAGCGTGTTACCGTATGAAAAAAGAATAACGCCATGTCAGCGAGTATAGGCACATACGAGAGAAAACGTATATACGCGATGGCACAGCGAGTATATACGTTTTCTCTCGTATTTCTATACCGGTCAATCGATACATATTTTCTGATTTATTTTTCAATATTCTTATATTCCATTCCAGCATGAACAATTTCCGCTTCGATTCTCCCCCTTTTGAAGATTCTTTCGAATTTGTCGGTGAGAAATATTTTGCCTTTTTCTATTCTATTATATTCCTACAATCTATCTAAAGTTGCATATGAATGACATGAAATAATCACTAATGACTCACTAATTTTAGATATTCCGATTTCTTCTATCGGATCCGCACACAGTATTAATCCGTACTGCTACCCTTTCACGAAGGGCGCAGATAAGACATCAGGATTAGAGGAGTTTCTAAAAGAGAACGAGCCAGTTACTTTTGTACACGGTGCGAACACGTCAGGCAAGGAAGAGGTTAGGTGAACAGGGCGTAAATTTGCTATCAGAACGGTGCTAGATTTCGTTTATTAGAAAACGGTTTTCCAAGCTTCAAACTCCGCACGCTCTCTTCATTTTGGAAACTGTTCTCTAACAACAAGCTATGAAAATATGAAAGGTTGGAGAACCGTTTTTCGATTTAATTTTTTCGATTAAATATTTCTAATTAATGCATCAATTTTATAGGTACAAGCGCTGTTCAATCGCGACTCGAGCGAAAATGATCTGGTTGAGGAAGCAAAAGTGGAATCGATCGAGAAAAATGGTGCATCCTCCCATGGTCCTTCTACCGTTGAGAAATCGGAAGTCGTCGTGCCTTCAAGATACATTACTGATGACGATCAGACTATGCACAAACGTGCACCACCAAGTAAGAATCGCTCAACAGTCCAGCGTATTCAAGAGTCGCTGTGGCCCACGTGGAATTTCATTGTAGACACGAAGAATGATATTTATGATGATATTTATTACCGATTGTTCGAAGAATTGACTTGCTCATCCAATATTTTTTAACTCTCATTTGTAAACTATAAAGTTTATTCAACAAGGCAGACGATACAATATCCGTTTTTTTTGCATTTTTATTCGAGCACCCATTTTCTCAACAAAAAAAACAATTGAAAAAAAAGCAATTGAAAAGGCCAATTGAAAATCGCTGTTTTGCTTATTTTATACCTTTATTTTATACATTCTGTGTTGGCACGCTCTTTGGAACGCCTAATCTGTAATGGTGCGTTTATTGTCGCTGAGGAGTCAGAAATGGTCTCGTCATTCCCCACAGGCAGATGAGAGAGTGTGCAGAATGACGAGACCATTTCTGACCCCTCAGCAACAATAAACGCAGCATAAGTGAATTGAGAGAATGCGATAGATCGGCCCTGCTCTCGGTCTACTTGATAAAATAATATACAATTACAATTACAATATTTAACACGTCAGACGATAACGTCAGGTGACGATGTGGTTTCAGGGGTAAGGATCATTCTTCTCTATAATATACAATGATTTATTGAATTTGTTTATTTTATTTGAGAAAAGAATTAAGAGAATGTGTTATATTCGCCACATTATCTTGGCAGAAGATCGATGTAGTGCCCTCCCCTGGTTATTTCTCCTACCCACTGGCAGAACGCCCACTGGCTCGACCTTCTCGACGCGTCTCTTAAAGCTACAGGGAAGCGATTCTCTTTCATCCAACGATAATTTTTTCAGGGTAGTTTATTCTTCCTTGTACGGCAATATCTCGAGCCTATCAGATAGTGTCTGATATACACACAGGGAAAAATTACTTCGTCGCATGCATGAAGTAATTAATTACTTCTGTGGAAATACACTTGAACTGTGTTTGAAGTAATCAATTACTTCGATTGCAGTTCTAGCTTTTTTCCACAGAAGTAATTAATTACTTCATGCATGCGACGAAGTAATTTTTCTCTGAGTGTAATCATCTCGGTGGACGGAGCGAGTCCATTTGGAGCAACGCTTGAACAGGTTTTTGATAAAACAGTATCTTTTTTTGCAAGTATAAGTGCTTAATCAGAGCCATGAGGACGAAACCAAATATAACAGATGATGATTTTTTATTATTCCCATTTTACCAGAATATTTTTGCAAATTATAAAATAGTACATTTAAAGGTGGTGTCCCACGAACTTTTGGTCAACTGAGATCTAACTGTCGGGTTATTGCAATCGGTTTCCAAATGAGAGCCCCGCAAACCGTATGTTCAGCCGATAAGTTTGAACAAAGTTGTTCGCGTTTGGCTCTGTGCCAAACTGGCCCTGAATGCAGGGGTTCAAAAATGATAGGAAGGGATAAGGGAGGACGAGGAGAAAGCGACCGCGTCATTGAAACATATGAGATAAGGAATGATGAAGCAGGAGATTCGTGATTCTCCTTCTTTAAAGGCTATCGAGCTATTCGGACGTCATTTACTGCAACAGCAACTGATTGTTGGTAATGAACAAGCAGTGGACAACCAGGGATTTGACGTCCGTCGATTTCCGTCTCTTATCAAAAACAAAGAGAAAACATATGAGGTTTTTGACGAAGATGATGAGGAGAAGAAGAAGAAGAAGCAAAGGAGAGGAATGGGGAGAGATCAGGGGGCTGTATAATCTGTCAAAACTTCACCAAAAACTGTGCCAAGTTTTCACTGACATCGTTCAAAACTTCACCAAGTTTTCACTGACATCGTTCAAAACTTGACCAAGTTTTCTTTAGAAATCAGCCTTCTACGTCATCAGCCTATTTACATTTTTGTTTCTGTTGTTTATACTCGTTTAGTATTAATATTTTTTGGCAATTTCTAATGCAATTACTATTGATTAACTGGCAGGATCATTCCATTTCATCCATTCCTTCGCTTCCAAGAACAAAATCAAAGTCTCTACAAAGAAAACAATTCATTTCATAGGAAGCGTTATAATGCAGTGTTATATAAGAAAATGGGCTTCACAAGACGATAAGAGCATTGCGGATGTAGTTGTACAATTAAAAGAAGCGAAAAAACTAAACAAACCATGCAAAATTGCAAAAATAAAGAAAAAATGCGAAATTCGAATAAAACGTTCCGATGATTCAGACATTTACACATTTTTTTTTATTTTTAAACTCTACTTTCAACCCAATTTGTTACGCTGATTTAGAATTTGCTGGAATTTCATTATGAAAACAAGGATGCAACAGACCATCAGCACCCAACAAAGCCAAAATTGGAATTTTAGCGTTCACTTCATTGCGCCCAAATTCCCCCCCCCTAAAAAAAGGCTCACATACATGCATACTTTTCCCTCTCTCGATTTGCGTGCTATTTCTCTTTCTCTAACCAAACTTGGCCAAGTTCCGTTTAGAACTTCGCCAAGTTTTCTCGCACATTTCCGATTGAAATTTGGTTAGAGTGACGAAAATAGCATGCTAAATTGAGAGAATTAGAGAAAAATCTGCCATGTTTTGAGCGATGTTTTTTGCCATATTTTTCTCGCACATTTCTGACAGATTATACAGCCCCCAGATGAAGAGGTAAATTAATTTAGCCATGCGTGATAGTTTTCCTATTCCATTCCATTTGCTCTTCTTAGATTCTTGAATATGTTTCGAGTGCGGATAAATCAACCAGAGTGATACATACGACTTTTTGTTATTCACCTCAAATTGCACTTCGCCAACTTGAAATTCGTAGCGGTGTAAACTGATCATGTGTTTTCAAAATCAAATGAAATTATGTTCTATTCACTCGATATTTCAGGACATCACTCAATTTATTCGCACTCGTGGTGGCAAATTTGGCTATCGCTGGAAAGTCGATTCGCCACTGAACCTGATCATCACGAGTGTCAAAGAGAATTCGACCGCCTCCAACGCCGGATTGAGGGCGGGCGACCGTGTTGTGACGTTTAATGGACTGAACGCTTCTGGATTGGAACACTCCATGGTCAGTGTTCAATTACGGTAACAATGAGCTTTCGGCAGTGAAGAATCATGTTAGAGTTGTATGAAGGAGTGCGATATTTTTGAGAGTGATACTTTCACCACGCTCACTTCTCGTTTCCATAAGTTTTTTCCCGACAAATAATGTTGGTTTTACAGATTAAAGGGACAGTAAAGACACCGTTGAATTCCCGCAAATTCCTGATGGTCCCATGTGGATTTGCGTCCCTTTGGGAAACATAAGAAATAAAGCAAAACCAACAGACTCCGGCGGGGATTGAACCTCCGTGGGCAGGGTGGGAACACCAACACACAGGCACTATACTAGTAGAACACTTAGGGGAAGAAGAGGAGAGTTGCACTATCTCTTCGCGGTCGGGCGCTTTGCCACACAAAGTTTATCAATGAGGACTGGAAGTGCTTCCTATTTGAATACTCATCAAAGTCGCATCTCTCATTTCACGGCTACCGTACTCCTTCCTATCAAACCTACCGTACCACCCCTCTCATCCCTACCGTATCTTTCCTCGCACACTACCGTACCTCTTCCCTTCAAACCTACCATCTCCCGACTCTTCAAATCTACCGTACCCCATCTTTCACGGCTACCGTACTTCTTCCTCTCAAACCTACCTTACCTCACCTTCGCGGCTACCGTTCTTCATTCGCACTTACCGTGCCTCTACCCTTCGAACTTACCGCACTTCTCATTTCACACTTTCACTTATCGATTTTAGATGGAATTAGGGAATAATTGATTTTGCGATCTATGTTTCACTCTAACAGAGATCTCGGTTTCATATTAGAAAAATCGCTCACTTTTTCCGACCATTGCAAGACAATTGCTCAGAAAGGTGTATCCGCGTGCCACATTATTCTCAGAGCTCTTCGCACCAATAACGCTGAAATACTCCTCAAAGCCTACTCTATTTACATTCGACCCATACTAGAGAGCGCTTCTATGGTTTTCAACCCCTACTTAATACGTGACAAAGAAATCCTTGAAAATGTTCAGAATTATTTCACTAGACGACTATTTATGAGATGCCACAAATCAACCTGGCAAACAATGCCGAATTTCCCTAATAGAAATATGCAATTAGGTCTAGTCTCATTAGAAAAGCGTAGAGAGGAAATTAACCTGAAGACAGCCAGTAATCTCCTGAGAGGCAAATACAAAATATCTAAAAAGACACCACATCACTTTAGCTATTACTTCACTCGACATGGGATAAATTTCACTAACGCTAGTTCCACTTCAAACTACCGACATCATAGTTTCTTCCCCAGAGCGGCAAGGCTATTAGTGAAGTCCAGAGAATTGATCAGCTTCTCTGAGTGACTCGTTATTAGATTGTCATTGTCTTCCTACTGAATTCGTTTTTAATCTAACTTAATTTTGTACATCGTTTCTTGTGATCGCATATATATATATATATATATATATATATATATATATATATATATATAACTTCGGACTATCATCGGATACTCTTCAATTCGTTCGAGAACGAAGTAATCTACGGGAATCTCATAATTCAATCTGCTGCTGACTCAATGTCAGCTAGTCTCCTTTTTGAGACTAATGCACATTGTGTTCGTCACATTGTAATGCAGAGGACAATACAATTGAAGTCAGTTATTATCTTTATCTCTCTTATCGACAAGATAATAACATGAGAAATTTTGAAATTATGAAGAATGACTTATCAAAGTAATCAATATATAGATCGTCAAAATACTACCGTGTTCTTAGTATACCTATAATAAATTCTTAGAATACCGTACTCCTACTATTATTCATAATCTCCTATCCCTAATTCACCTGTTTTCCCCTTTTCCTACTCTACTCCTTCTTCCTTCCAACCTTCTTCTTCTCTCTTCCATTCTCCGTCACTCCTGTCGACTCCCGCCTCGGTAGGTGCTGTAATCATAATCAATAATTATTTTTATTCTACCGTATCAGACCGATACTACCGCACTCTGAAGAAATCAATCGATCTCGATCTACTGAAATCAACCGTTGCGAAGAATACTAGGGGAGATGAGCTATGTTGAGGAGGAGGAAGGTAGAGAAAAGGAAAGAGAGATGGGAAGGAGGAAATTGATGAATCAGAAGAAAGTGAGGAGGAAGACGAGGAGAAGAGAAGGAGAAGACAACGAAGATAAAGAATCGAACCGACGAAGAACACGAACCGATCGATACGGAAGATAGAGGGGAGAATGAGAAGAATAATGAGATAGTTTAGGAGGAAAACAATGAGCAAAAAGAAGATAGCAAGAAAGACATTAAAAAAAACAAAGCAAAAACGGTTCGACGCACCTGAACTTGGCCTCATCGTGGCCAAACGGCCCTCTATTCGCTTTATTTCACGTTACTTCGCAGCCGCCCGCTACCGAGAACGCCTACAGCTCCTTAACACAAATATTGCAGCAGGGAAATATAATTAAACAAAGTAAAAAAAACAAAAAAACAAAGCAAAACACTGAAAACTGGCTCGGGAGAGACTTGGCAAAATGCCAGGAATTCAAAGATACGCATTACCGAGGGATAACATTCCGTGTGAGAGCCACATAATATGAATGATGACTAGGGGTTACTGTAGTTTTTGGTTTCTATTTTTTTGTCTTTACTGTCCCTTTAATTGTTTCTCTCCCTATTTTCCGTTTCCCCCTCCGTTCTTTTCCTCTCTTCCTCTCCCTCTTCGCCCCTCATTCATTGTGTCTATTGTAAGGATAGAGAGATGCAACATCGCAAGCTGAGAGAAAGGGCAAGGTTAGAGTAGAGACGAGAACACACTGATGACTCATAAACAAGAGAGAGGGCCTACAGTGACCCAAAGAGTAAGTTAGAACAGAGAAGCATAAGGGAGGAGGAAACAAAGCCATGAGAGCTCCAAAGTGACTAACCGCAACAAACTCAATAGGAAGGGGGGAATCAGGGGTAAACTAGGACGACCCGAGAGTATGAAGCATACATGTGGTGGAGGAAGAGAGGGCAACATAGAACTATATAAACACGCCACATTACAGATACGAGGAGAGAGCCAGGCCTGGCTCACTAGTCTACACTACATACTACAGTCGCCACCACTACGATGATCCACCAATGACCTACGCACAGCTGCTGACCTACACCTACTACTATGCTACCATTGTACCAATCATGGAGATAAAGCTATATCATCCCTGTCTTGGTCTATCCCCAACACCTGTATCTTGACTGGTAGCAGCGAGTGGTTTTTTTGACCAAGATTACGGTCAGAGATCGGTGGCAGAATGCAATATCACGCGTTCTGTCATCACAGGTGAAAGGGAGAGACATCGAAAAGGATGAATAGAGGAGAGAAAGGAGAGAGGCTCGCGACCTCTCCAAATTTTCTTTCAGAGAGTAGCTAGTAGAAATCAAGCAATCATGCAGGTGATATCTTTCTTTATAGACACTCGGGGCTGCGTCCGAGAGGAGAAGCGTCTATGAAGACAAGGAAAATAGAGAAGCGACAAGTGGACTACGGGAGCAAGACTTACTCAAAAAAACTGATCAGTATTGAATGTGTTGATTATGTGAGGGCGCGAGAAGACGAAGACAGAAGCCCCAATATGAACATACAAATGCTACGTGTGAGATGCACGACGGGAAGTGCTAATGAGAAGAATACTCTGAATGAATAGAACATGAAGTGAATGAGATGAAAGGGGACAAAGATCGGGTCCAGCAGGAAACTACACAGAGCACACGAGAAGAAAAATTAGATGGAGCCCAAAGAAGAAGTAAACGAAAAGGTGAAGCCGAAGAAGAAGTAAGAGTGAACGTGAAGATTACGAAAGATGGCCTGAACATGGAAGTAAACTTGAAAACATATGACTTGGTGGAAGAAAGTAGACGGTAATCCTACTAAAAGGGCAAGCGATAACGGAGCGCGAGATACAAAGATAAAACGACAGACCTATAAAAAAGAGAGTATGCAAGGAGAATCAATGAAAAGAAACTGAAGGCTAGAAGGGACTTTTTTTTTAATCGACAAAGCCCCATAATAGACAGAATAACTGAAGATTGAAGAAGTAGAGGAAGAATAGATGAGAAACATGAAATGATCAGGAACGACAGATGGTGAAAACGATGAAAATTCGGGCAATCAAGGATGGAGAAATCGAGCAGTGAAAAGAAGGAAAGAAAAAGGGAGAGAAGAGTTGAGAATCCGAATGTGGATTTAACGAGAAGATGAAGGGAGACGAACGAGAAGGGGTCAACGAGGAAGAAGATTTCGAGGGAGAAGCAGAAGAAGAACTACAAGGAGCAGCGATGACGAAGCAAGCGAGGAATCGGGAGAAGAAAGCGAAGAAGAAGAAGAACAATGAGAACCACAGATCCTTATGATCCAGGCCCCAAACTGAAACAATTTTACTTTACAGGAGATCCAGCAGAAGGTACGTGGACAAATTGGCTGGGATCGTTCGAGGACTACTTGGCAGCGAAGGACAACGCACTGGACAACGCAGCCAAGAGTCGACACCTGTAGGCGGCGCTTCAAGGTGAAGCACGCGAGATCATTGAGGAGATGCCGGCTGGGGATCAGAGTAATTATGATCGCATAGTCGCGCAATTAAAACTCCATTTCGAGTCAGACAGGCAAAGGTATCTCGCAAAGCAAAGCCTTGCAGCCATAAGGCAGGCTCCAGGTGAGACATGAGGGAGATTCGCCATTCGAGTGCGCGAGTTGATCAAATCAGCCTACGCAAACCCCAACAGTGCCGAAGCAAGAGAACGCCAGCTTGAGACGTTCATTGGGAAACTGAAAAGCGAGATCCGCTACTACGTAAAATTATCACAACCAACCGATTTCAGGTCAGCAGTAAAAAAAACGGAACTAATCAGTCAGTTATTACAGGAAACGACAACTGAAAGTCTGCTCAATCCTTCGGTCAGCGTTTTTCGCCAACCAGAGAAGAGAGAGGGATTCGTACGCGCGAAATCAGAGGGACACCAAGCAGAGAGGACTGAAAGAAGACAAGAACAAGGAGACCAACAGTAGCCATTAGAAAGGAAGGAACGGGAGACAGAAGGTCAGAACGGACAATAGACTAAAGAGACTCGATAACTTGTCACAGATGTCAGAACAAGGGTCATATAGCACGTGCATGCACAATGCCAGACATGCGATACAACAATAATGCTAGGGATTTCAGATCCGAAATTCGAAATTTGAATAATTATAGACTGGGAAATTTCAAAAGACAACAGCCACGCAACTGGCAAGGGAATCGGTTCGAGGCAAGAAGACGGATGGAAGACAGAAACTGGAAGGAAGGAACACGATTCGACCACAGGCGAGTCAACTTCAGAGACCATAAGGTCTCTCACAAACAGGGCAGATGTGATGAAGGAACTCAGTGCTGGAACAAACCAAGAGTACACTTCCGTACCAGGAACGGAAGGTGTTCTGGCTTTTATGAACCCCACACTCAGGTGATCAGCATGGAAGCAGAACCACGCGCATGCAGCGAGGTCGCGAACTTCTACATCCCCATCGACGGAAAACAGATGCGGATGGACTCGGCGACAGGAAAAGTGAGAGAGGTAGAAGAACAAGAAATGAGCCTCTTCGGGATTACAGATATTCTACACCCAGCACCGAACACGAGTCTAACAATATTCCACAACATTCAGATTACGCCAATTGACGAGCTACTCGACGACAATCTGACAGCGACCGAGAGCTGGACAAGCGTCTGGTCATCACAGAACACGATCAAAATACTAGATGGGACATCAGGAAACTGGGATGTCACGGAGATCGCAGGCGCTATGCACATTCCAAGTTTATGGGAGATCTTCTTTGGAGGGTGGACCCCATATCAAATATGGTTAGCGATGTGCGCTGCGGTCACGACATACCAAATCATGAAAGTCGGTGTCATTATAGCGAATAAACTACAACTTCAGTACTCAGGGCTAGAAACAGCAAACAGGATCTTCAGGAATCTACGCGTAAGAGGAAAAGAAGAGAAGACACACAACGTGGTAGAGGATCCAGAAGGAAGCGACACCTACCCGCTGGGACAGGCATACGTGAACGTCATTGCAGGTAACCCACATTATGTAATGCAAGTCCCGTGCAAAATAGGGAACAAGCTCACATGCTTAGGATTAGTGGATACGGGAGCGACAGTAACTGCGGCGGGAATGAGATTATCACGAGCACTAGGAATTAAGGTGCGTCCCTCGACAATCAAAACAGCGGTAGGCGTAGGTGGAAACGCGGTAAACATTGAAGGTTGCGCGACGATACCGATTCAATTGGGTTCACACGAAGTAGAAACGGAGGTACAGTTTACGGAAAGCGATATCATGAGCAGTAGCTACGAAATCATAATTGGCAACAATTGCCTACAAGAGCTTCCGCCACTTACGGTCTCATATAAATCAAAGCAAATCAGCTTCGGAAACGAACAGGTACCTATAATCACGATTCTCAATACAGGAAAGACGGAACAACGATCACAAAAACCTAGTGAGCTCAAACTAAAGGTGGGAGAAACAACGAGATGTGATGGAGGCACAGAAACGATGGTAAGATGTAATCCGATTTCAGATGAGGCGGACAATTTTACCACAATCACGTTTGAGAAGTCACTAGCAGAGAAAGGGCTAGAAATCATGCCTGCGATAGTAAAGGTAAAAGGTAAAGGTAAAGGTGTTAGGTCTTCTACACGCAAGGCGGTCTCGACCACCCCTATGCCTGAGGGGCAACGAGAGCCTGTCCTGAGACAATCAGCGGCCTGTTGCGAGGCTATTCTCGTGTTGTGTGCACGTGAATCGGGGACCCCTTTTCGAGGCATGTTTGGATCGTGATTTACCAATCACTACCAACATTTCTTAACCCCCTTGGTTGGGTGGATCTGCAGGCACGGGGGGTCGAACTGACCATTCGATTCGCATTCTAGCACACAACCACTGCGCTACCCGGCCTACAGTAAATAGAGAAAACCCATACGTTTTGGTTTCGAACACGACAGCGGCGCCAACAATTCTATTTCAGAATCAATCTATTGCAACAGTTGCACCACTACAAGTCAACGAGCAGGGAACAGTCTGCGAAACACGCCAGCAGATTCCAGCACAATTCTACAAATAATGGAAGCAGAGGTCAGTAAAAATTACGTGTGCCCTCTAGATCTATCGAAAGCAGAAATTTCAGAGGCGCAGAAAAGACAATTAGAAAAATTAATCTATGAATATCGCGATAGGATATCAACTTCATCTTATGACTTAGGAGACTACACGGACACACTAGTAGAAATTAATACAACAGCAGACTATCCTAACTATAAACCGCGCCCAAACAGGCTGCCATTGAAATACGAGCCAATTTTAAATGAGCATTTCAAAAATTTAATTGAGTCAGGGCGCATAGTGGTGAGTGACACGCCATTTTTACACAATTTCGTATTAGTCAAGAAGGGACAAGCGTCGGGAGATGCTGAGAAAGGAGACGGTGCGTCACATATAGATTGGCAATAGATTTTCGCCCATTAAATAAGATCACAATACCCGATAGGTATCCGATCGGAGACTTCTCATCATTTCTGAATCGCTTCAACAAAATGAAATACAAATCAACCATAGATCTAACCCAATCATTCCTACAATTAAGATTATCACCAGCATCACATAGATTATGTGGAATCGTAGGCCCGAGTACAGGTAAATACAAAGGCACATACATGTATCGATTCCTACCATTTGGAGCCTCAGGCTCATCCTCTAGTTTCGCGCGTTGTTTAAATCGCGTGTTGAAAGGACTAGACGACGTATGCATGAGTTATATAGATGACGTGATCATATTCACGAACACGTTCGAAGAACATATAGAAGCAATACGGAAAGTGCTACAACGTTTCAGAGACTACAATTTGAAGTGCAGTGGAAAAAAAATGCACTTGGCGAGAACAACAATCACCTTTTTAGGACACGAGATCTCGCAGGACACCTACTCACCAGGGGAAAGGAACGTTCGGGCAATCAAGAATCTGCCAAGACCGAAGAATATAAAAGAGGTGAGAACATTCGTGGGCGCGTGCACGTTCTTCAGAAAATTCTGCAGAGGATTTGCGGAAACAGCTAGACAGCTTTATGACCTCATAAAACATAGGGCGAAAAAAAAAAAATTTTTTTCTGGACGGCAGAACAAGAACAAGCGTTTGTGAAGCTTAAGGAAATTTTATGTACACCACCGTGTCTGGCGTACCCTAGAGACGGTGATTACGAACTACATACAGATGGGAGTACGATAGCGATAGGAGCAGTATTACTGCAGGCGCCGAAAGACGATCCTAAAGCACTAAAAGCAATAGGGTATTTCAGCAAAAATCTTACAGATTCACAGAAGAAATGGTGTGTTAGTCAAATTGAGATGTGGGCAATAGTTGCAGCTCTAAGAAATTTCAGATCAATAATACATGGATGCCATGTGGTAGTGAAATCAGACCACAAACCACTAACATTTATGCTGAATCACGGGAAAATGCCGGATAGCTTGTCAAGGTACATAATAGAATTAATGACGTATGACATAGATCTTCAATACGTAAAAGGCGCCGCAAACTTAGTAGCGGATTGTTTGTCAAGATTAGAAAGGAAGGACAAAGAAGTATGCGAAGAAGACGAGAAAGAGCTCCCAGTATGCATGTCACTAGAACCAAGTTTAGAGGCGTGGAGAAGCAGAGATGCGCCACTCACGAAAATACCACCATACAACGTTCTCCTTGAACAATTACATGACCCGTTATGTAAAACGAAAGACCACAAGGAAGACAACGAGGATGCGCTACAGCTGAGTGAGCAATGCGAGGTAGGCAAGAATGGCTGCCTATATTTTATGAAACAAGAAAATAATCGACTCAGAAGACTGATCCTTTTGCCAGAAAAGTTAAAAACCCCAATCCTCAAAGGAACTCATGAAAGCATCTTTTCAGGAGCTCACGCAAACTGGAAGAAGACACTGCAGAAGTTACAACGGTACTACTACTGGAAGAACATAACATCAGATGTGCACAAGTTTTGCAAGGCATGCGAGGTATGCCAACGGAAGATAACGCGCCAGGAAAATAGAGAGAAACTTCTCCCCATCCTAACAAATTGTATCGGGGAGAAGGTCTATATTGATTTATGTGGTCCGCTGCACCAGACCACAGCAGGAACTAAGTACATAGTATGCTTGATAGATCACTTCTCAAAATTTGCAGTAACAGACGCAGTACCAGACTGCACGGCAATCACAGTAGCGCATAGTATTGTAACAAATTATATTCTCAAGTATGGGGCGATGGATCAACTAGTGAGCGATAATGCGAGTTACTTTAGAGCAGATCTAGCAACAGAAATAGGGAGACTACTTTCGGTAGATCGTTACTTTACAACACCATACCACTCACAGGGAGCAGGACTAGTAGAAAGGATATTCCTCACATTGCAGCTTTCCCTACGAGCTTACGTAGCAGAGGACCAACAAGATTGGGACCGATTCTTACCAGCGGTGACATTTGCCTACAACACATCGGTACACTCAACAATTGGAGAAACTCCATTCTTCATGATGCATGCGAGAGACCCACGGCTAAACGTAAGTTTGCTATTGCGAAACTTTGAAGAAAGACATATTCCGAGAGAAAATGATGTGGGGGTATACAAAGCACAGATGCTCCACGCCATACATAATGCGTGGAGAATAGCAATAGACCGAAATGCAATAGAGAGTGAAAAATTCGTAGCGAGAGCAGAAATATCATCTAAGAAACCTTTAGAAGTAGCAATAGGAGATAGAGTGTTACTGAAAAATATGATGCCGAAACTGTTTGTTTCAAAGAAACTATGCCTACCATGGATAGGACAACATCGAGTAGTTAGCATAGACCACCCACACCTAACTATAGTTAGCATAACAAATCCATTGGCCGGACCCAAGAAAGTTCACAAGAACCAAGTAAAGATTTGTCACTCAATTTCAGGGCCAGCATTCACAACACCGTGGTGTCCAGAAACGGAAGAACGAGCGTTGGAACAAGAGAAAGTAGAAGAAGTAACACTCGTCGGATATCCCAAAAAGAAGATAATAGAAAGAGAGAATCCGGAACCGAAACAGACAGAGACACATGGATATAACCTGAGATCAAAGTCCAGGAGAACGGAGACACCAATTTGAGAATTCATTTTATTGTCGCGAACATCTGGCCCTCGTTGCGTGGAATTTACCCCGACCCTTGTACCAAATGAGAAGAAGATAATTGCAAACTTTCCAGATGTCAAATCTCGAGCGAGCGTCGCCAACGGACTCACTCATGGAATGGGAGATACTCATCGGGGATGAGGTAAGATAAAACACAAAAAGGGAAAAGTCAAGACTATTAAGGCTGGAGAAGGAGAAGAGCTCATGGAACTCAGTCCGGACGAGGTGGACAGACTGCTCCGAACACCAACTCCGACGGAACCGACTTCACCTATGGACCCGAGGGATGAGCTCGAACCGATCATGCAACTGGTGGAAGGGAACTGGAACACTCACGCACTAGCGGCGAATCCAAATGAGATGACAGAAAAGCTGCAATGGGACCAACGACGGCACCAACCCGAGGACTTCAAGAAATTCAGACGGAGACAATTCCCACCGACAATCAGATCGACGCCGTGGAATGCACTGACTCTCCAAGCACCCAGAGCGGCGGCAGCGGCGGCAGCGATTCGAGCAGAAGCAGCAAGTTGGATAAAAAGGATGGAGGAAGGAGAACTCGTGAGAGACAGATCCCCGAGAACAGATTACACTCAAGACCGACCGATTGCCTACACGATAAAACCAGAGATCAGAGAGGGAAGATGGCCAACACTCTACCAGATAGTAGCAAAATCCGATGCAGGAGATAAACTCTGTCTCGAGGCTATCGACCCGCTATGCTACATTTCTGGGAAGGAATATCTGAGGTAAGAAGAAAACAAAATAAAGCAAAAGTTTAAAAATTACAGATATCTCACGATGGACGGTCAATCGATGGATGTGGGATCAGAACGGAGCGGATTTGCAAGGGAACACATTGCGGTCGGAGACCAAGTATGGACGCACACGATCTATCCGGGAGCAGAGATCAATAGAGCGATGGAGAAGAAGGAGGCACTTGAATACGCCAAATGGATGGCAACGACAGAGGAGAAACTCACGGAGTTTTGGACAGTGTTCCGCGTCCATGAGTACTCTCTGGTAGTGCCCTCAACACCGACTCAAGTCAAACTCGCACGGATATCACGAAATTGAGTAACTATCGAAGGAGAAGAACGTACGGAGCGATTCCCGGTAAGAATACGGAAGATAAGTGAACATGAGACAAAGCATTACAGATACAAGCGGAACGGGCATCGAGAGAGAAGTTTGCACAGTTAACCTTCAGAGAACACAAGGGAGGATGCCAATACTTCTCAGCGCCACCCATCACGGAACCCGCAGCAAGAATGCTCTACGGCATCATGCGGAGTCAAGCACCATCGCAGCTTCGTGCAGGATTACACGTGATGCAAGTAGAGGAAGTGTCGGACGACATCAAGAGGATCATACGGAGTCGGACGGAAAGAGCACAAGATGAAGGAATGGACTGGATAGAAGATCGATGGAAAGACTACATCCGACTCCTCAATCTCGGTTAGTAAGAAAAGAATAACAAAAACAAATTTTCTTTGAGGTTCGACTGGATTACGGAGAGAAGTGAGAAAGCAGTACGACTTCATCCCGAGACAAGCGACTCTGGAGAGGATAGAAACCATGGGAAAGGACGACTACATCTACCAAACGAGTTTCACTGATAGAGTCAGAGAAGCAGGATGGAGCGAGGGAGCCCGAATCAAAGTAAGAGAAGAGGGAGAACGCGCTAAGCAAGAAGAGAAATCTCAAAAATAAATTTTAGGTAAAACATAACACGCATTACAGGTCGAAGTGGGAGGTGAACAACTGCTCGTGAGAATACAGCACACGAAAATCGAAGGCACGAAACAAACAATCAGATTCGTGAGCAAGGATTTGGACCACACGAGAGAGATCGGAAGGGACCACGTCGAGGCAACACTCATACTCGATGAGGGTGCGATGCACAACCCACCTCAGGAGCGAGTGATGGAGGGAATCACGATCCCGCCCAACTCGAGAGCAGAAGAGCTGATGCAAGTAGTCTACAACTCGACAAGATCGGCGGATGAGATGCCACTGGAAGTGCCAAGTGTACCGGAAGGAACACGCTTCGGATGCCTTTCAGATGCATTCGAATGGGATGAAGCACAACTGAGATTCATATACCATTCGGCCACGGACATGCCGGTGCTGTTTATGGACGCGGCTGCAGGATGTGGAAAGACGTCCGCTCTTGCTGCAGCAGTAGACTACTGCATTCAGCAGGGAAACGAAGGAACGCTCGTAATCGTTGCGGCGGCAACGAACACAGCCGTGGCGGTGGCCACCACCAAGATCGAGGAATTGGCAACATCAGAAATCAGGATCATCCTAATGGTTGCGAAGACAGATGAGGAAACAACGAGATCGGATCTAGTAGAGTACATCCACAGGACAGCAGAGGATGTGAGTGCAAGCAAACTCATAAGGAAGAGGGCGAAACTACTCAAGATCTGCATGGATCGAATGAGTGAGATCAAGAAAGAACACGTAGATTTCGCAGCGATGCCTCCGAGAGAAGCAGGAGATTACATCAGGCTCGACACGATGATACGCAAGATCAAGGCACAATCGACAACAGAGGTGCTCGAAGCATTCACACCGAACGCACTGGCGATCACGCTGGACTCACTGATCACGAAGATGAAGAAGGACAGCAAGGACCCGGTGAAGAACTACATTGGCACCATGAAGAACGTCTACATCTTCGTGGATGAGGCCTCACAAGCGTGTGAAAACGCCATGGTCGCGTTGGCAGAGCTAGTCCCTCGAGCTCGCCATCGTTACATCGGAGACCCGGCGCAACTAGAGCCTCATTGCCTTCTGAACAAGAGGGACTTCGACAAAGACTTCGGATCACGCGGGATTGCATTCGTACTCGACAGAGCGAGGGAGTGTCCCAGGGTAACTCTGCGCACATGTAGAAGAATGCACCCTGCGTTGACCCGGATTCCATCAAGACTCTTCTACGAAGAGACGCTAGTGTCTGGAGTCAGAGGAGAGGAGAGAATGCTCGACATTCCACTACTTCGGAAAGAATGCCCGGTGTGTCTAATTGACACGAGAGGAAACGAACAAACAGCGGCATCTGGCTCTCGATTCAATGAGGATGAGATAGCGGTGGCAGGCAAACTTTCCACATGGCTGGACAACACTGTGGGAAAGGGAACCGTGCTGGTTCTCGGCTTCTACAAGGAACAAATCGAGAGATTCAAGGCGCAACACCCAAGCATTAAGGTAAGATAGAGGAAGAAAATACGAAATGACAGGTTCGAATTACAGACAGCAACGATTGACTCAGCTCAAGGAAAGGAGGCAGAAGTGGTCGTGCTCATGACCACTCGGACACATGAGAAGAGATCGGGTTTTATAACCGACCACCGCAGGCTCAACGTCGCGGTAACTAGAGCCAGGAGAGCACTCTTCATTGTGGGCGATCAGCCCACACTCAGTCAGATGGAACACTGGAAGAGGTGAGAATACACGTGAGAATATACTTAGCAAGAAGAACATATAGTTACAACCACACCACAGGATCTGCAAATACGTGGACATGCAAGGATGTCGGCTATTTGAGGGAGATCTCGACCTCGTCGGCCAGTAAGAGTAAGTGGAGAAATAAATTAAGGCCGGGGTCGGTCTTTTCAGGATAAGGGAGGTGTAAGGATAGAGAGATGCAACATCGCAAGCTGAGAGAAAGGGCAAGGTTAGAGTAGAGACGAGAACACACTGATGACTCATAAACAAGAGAGAGGGCCTACAGTGACCCAAAGAGTAAGTTAGAACAGAGAAGCATAAGGGAGGAGAAAACAAAGCCATGAGAGCTCCAAAGTGACTAACCGCAACAAACTCAATAGGAAGGGGGGAATCAGGGGTAAACTAGGACGACCCGAGAGTATGAAGCATACATGTGGTGGAGGAAGAGAGGGCAACATAGAACTATATAAACACGCCACATTACAGATACGAGGAGAGAGCCAGGCCTGGCTCACTAGTCTACACTACATACTACAGTCGCCACCACTACGATGATCCACCAATGACCTACGCACAGCTGCTGACCTACACCTACTACTATGCTACCATTGTACCAATCATGGAGATAAAGCTATATCATCCCTGTCTTGGTCTATCCCCAACACCTGTATCTTGACTCTATCGAATGACCTCTGTGATTGCCTTCGTCATCATTTATTCGTTGTCTCAAACATTGCGTGTGACACCTCTCCTTCTATTTGCTTCTCTCTATGATCTCCCATGATCTCTCTCTCCCTCTCTCTCCGGATTCCTTCGGGGGTTATCCGATATCGTTGTCTGCCCATTGTTAGAAATCCCCGCTTGTTCTCAGATGAAGTGCAGTCGAAAAATCTGCGCCCTGAGGCTATTCATGGAAGAGAGAAGGGAGAGGGAGGAGAGGGGATGGGACAGAAGGGGTTTAGTACTGACTGAGATTGACAGATCAAGTAACTCTATATACAGACGAGCTTCAGATAGAGACTATACTAGAGTGATTGATCTCTCTTCCTGAAAAACCTCTTGTATTAGTTGTTACTATATATTAGAAAATGCTAACGTCTGTCTGTCTGTCTGTCTGTCTGTTTGTCCGTTTTTATTTTTTTCCTTCCGTCCGGTCACACTTTTTTCTCATTTTCCTCATATTTCGCTTCAAATTCGTCTTCTCTTCTTCTCAGAACCTTTTGCATATGATAACTGACCAGAATTGCTTTAAAATTTTACAAAATTTAAATCACCGCATCCATGGCCAAGTGGTTAAAGCGCCTGATATTCAAATCCGACCGACACAGGTTCGACCCCCGCCGCGGGCAAACCTTTTGCCGCATTTTTCGCAAGTGTCGCAAGTGCTCCTGGCACGTATTTAAGTACCGTGGAACACGTTTTCACCTGTTTTGCCGAGTTTTAACGCAAAAAATCGAAATTTTCGAACTTTCTCCAAACGCACCGTTGAGGGTCGGGGATCACAGGAAAAGTTATTTACGATGTCGGAAACGTTTCTGAACGTGTTCGAACTCGTTTCAACTTGAAAATTCGAAATTTTCGAATGTTTGCCAAACACATCGGGGAATCTCGGGGAAAAAATTTTGCAATAAAAAAAGGTTAGACCCCCTGGCTCCAGTTTCGGTCCCCTGGACCGAACCTGGAGTCGGCTACCAAGCTCCCCCTGAACCGAACTTGGAGTCGGCTATCGAACTCCCCTTGGACCGAATCAGAAGTAGGATGTCACGCTCCCCCTGGACCAAACCTAAACCAATCTACCGCGTTCTCTCTGGACCGAACGTGGAGCCATCTACTGAGCTCCCCCTGGACCGAACCCGCACAGAGAACTATGCATAGAGCGTAGTACATTTAACCTAAACACAACCCCGCTAGTTATATTGTCAGAAACGAGTGATTACTGCGATCTATAGACAACATTCCACTTAATTCACCTCTCTCAACAATACATACAATGTACAATAGGGTCGTGCATTGATATCATGGCTGCGCGAAATTTTCCGGCACTAATGATTTCGCACATTCTCTCGAAGGTTAGACACCACGACAGAGTTTGCGAAATCGAGAGTGCGGCAAAATTTTGCACAGCCCTGATTGATATTTAGGAATTGGCTAACTGTACAATGAACTATTGCACTATCCATTTCATAATTATTCGATCCTCTTCCAATTCCAGATGCAGTCCAGACCCGTCAAGCAGCCGAGGCAGCTCAGGCTGCAGCCCTCCAAGCTGCAGCAGCCTCATCTGCAGCAGCTGCCCATGCTGTAGCCTTTAGGAAGGTGAATAAGCGGAATGTCAATCTGCTTCTACAGGTGTGTGCATGAATAACTGTCCTTTTGAGTAATGATCAGACTCTCCTCATTCTACATGCTCTCTCATTGATCAGACAGTGCGAGAGAGCATTCTGATTTGAGAGGGTCTGACCATTACTCATCCTCTTTCACTCATTATTTCAGATTCAGTTTCTTCTCATTCTAAATTTCTTTTTTGTTGAGTGTGCATGGTTCTGTGTCAGTTTGGTGTGCGTTCTGCATGGAAATGCATGTGACGACGGTGGTCTACCGTATCCAGAGATTCCGTTCAGGACCCGGATCTGGCAAAGTACCAGCAGTATCTGGACATTCTGCGTGCACATTACGGCATTCAACTGCCCATGAATCCGAATTCTGCAGCACAGCAAGTGAGAGAATGAATTAGAACGAGATAATGGAGAGTGGCCCAAAGACGCATGGAGCGTTGGATGGTCGGTTGTACTGTAATGGATCATATCTCGAACGAGCGGCTGCGTGATCGCACAAAGGTAGGAGACGTTGTTCGAGCCGCCTTGAAAAGAAAGTGGCTCTGGGTACACAAGATTGCTAATGATCATGATTTGAAGTGGAGCAGAACCGTAATCGATTGGACCCCCCGAGGACCCAGACGGCGACGTGGACGACCACCAACAAGATGGAAAAATTTCTTCATGCGAATAATCGGGCCGACATTTATGAGACAAGCAAGGAGTCAAGACTGGCCAGCCATGCACATCAGAGCCTACTCTTGATAAATGTGTTAAAATCCAAATCCAAATGGAGAGTACTCCATTGCTAAATCGAATAAGTTTATTCGATCTAGATAATAGCACCACTGGAGAGAAACAGAGTAAGCTCATGAACATAGCCTGTAGATTGCTGAGCAGTGGTAGTGTCTAATAGTGATAGGTACGTTTTGGAACTACCATGTAGCAACATAACATTCCCCCCTTGGATTAGTGTGTGGCACTTTTAAAAATGTTTAGAAACATTTATTTACCAGTTCCTAAACGTAAAAAAATGATAAGACTAAAAGGTCTCTATTTAAGTCGAACTCTGGCATTCCTCAAGTCCAATCCTACACCATCGCTTCAATGTCTCAATCGCCTCGTCCCTCCAATCCATTCGCCAAGTACACAACAGTACCTGCAGCTGCAGCCAATTACTATCCCCAGCAGCAGCAGACTCCCTCCCAGTCGTGAGTATTGCGTCATTCTTAGCCAATCATAGATGACTGATTTGAGTCGACACATGATTCCAAAACTTCTGAAAAGGGTGAGGGTGAGACATTCTCTATCATACGCTCTCTCTCTCACCCCAAGCCCCTTTCTCGACCGGTCATTGGAACGGTGTAGTAAATCATCGTTGCAGGTACTACCCTTACTCATCTCAATCGACATCTTCTCAACAGTCTCAACAACCCTATCAGCCTCCCTATTCCTACTCCAACTCAGCTTCTTCTGTCTCATCATCGGCCGTTGCCATCCCCGACCAGCTGCAGCAACAGCAGCAACAACAAGCTTCAAGTGCTGCTGCTGATGCATACGCGTCGTACGCCAACCAGGCTGCATACGGCACGCAGCAGCCCACGCAGCAGCAACAGCAGATGCAGCAGGTGCAGCAAGTGCAGCAACAGACCCAATACGGCAGTCAGTCTACACCTTCCCCTTACGTCTATGGCCAGTACTCTCAGCAACCACAGCCGGTGCAGCCTGCCGTCGAATACTCCTACCCGACACAGCAGCCCACTGCTGCACCTGCTGCAAACTCCTACCCTGTTTACGGCAGTCAATACGGATCTCAGCAGCAACCGCAGGAACCATCCGCCAATCAGTACGGCCAGTACGGTCAGCAGCCGGAGTACGGTAGTCAGCATCACGCTGGATACGGTCAGGAGTATGTGCAGCAGCCTCCTGCTGCAGCTGCTGCAGCGACGCGGCAACCTGCTGCAGCCTCGTACACTGCGCCCTCTTCAGTTGTTGAAAATGTGACTCGACCCGACCCGAGAGTTGTCATAGCCTATCCTCCAGCCATCTCAGGAAAAGCGAATGTGAGTGGAGATTACGTCATTCTTAGGTAATCGAAGCAGATAATAAATGGAAGATTGCAGCCTCTGCAGCCCGAGCAGCCGATTCAGTCGCTTCCCTCGCAGTCGTCTTACCCTCAAGAGTATTTGCCACGACAGCCTGCGCCCGTACAACGACCCGTCGAGAGACCGAGGTAGAGACTGATAAAAAGATGTCTTCCCCCAGACCCAACATAAACGAACATTTGGAGAAGACATTTCTCTTTGTGTTGAAAGAATTGAAGAGTCTAGAGGATGTATGGCATTGCAGACCCGCTGATCCTCGTGACTACAGATACCCTCCGCAGCCGCAGCCAGTGGTAGAGGAGTTGCGACCCGTGCAGCCCATGCAGCCGGCTACAAGAGGTTCGAGTCTTGATCGAGAGGTTTTCTCTTGTTGTCACTAATGCGCCGAAATCATGATGCTTCCCTGGGAATCAGGCGGATAACATCTTAGATATTTCCATTGTCTTTTTATTAAAAAAACTTTTCCGTTAATTATTGTGGCACCCTTCGCGGGTGTACTAACTAAATATTTAAAACCCCCCTCTCTTTGAGTGCCGGACGAGTCCGGACTGAGTGGATCTCCGATGGAATGGTGGGATAGAGTCTCTTCTGCCATTGCACAAGAAATCGCCGCAGTACAGACAACTCCCAAGTGAGTGAATTAATGGAGGATTGCCAGGAAAGTGACCTCGTACTGTCTTTTCCCCATTTGGGAAACATACTACGTGGCTGCTTTTCGGACATACACAACATTGTGAGAGGGAGATCGAAGCTAAACATTGGGGAAGACTGTCGACTGGATAGATTGAATTGTTTCAGATACGTCGTTCCCATCATTCCTGCCACCACTCCTCGTCCCCTCCCCGCCCCTCAACCCATCGTCCCATACGAACATCAAGGCAAGAACCGTTACTTACTCGCTAATCGATAATCTCGCTTTCTGTTTCGCTCTAACAAAGTCCTTCCTCAGGTTACGCTCCTTCTTCTTCCATCCCAACCCATCATTCCTATCAATCCAGTCGAACCTCCCAAGATGATCTCCCAACCACCACCAGTTATCTACACTGGAGGTATGAATAAATTCAATCATCGATCCATCCACAGTAATCCAGTACCGTACTTTGCAGCAGCCTTCCCTACTCCGGGTGATCTTCCCACTCCCACTCGTCCTCCTCTTCCACCTCCATCTCTTCGTACTCCCCGTCCCACTTCCCCTCCCTCTCCTCCCTCTCCCTCTCCCTCAGTGACCTACCCTCCACCTACCGTACCCATTGTCCATCCTTCATCAGTACAGACTCCTCATGCCTCCGTCTCGGCCACTGCAGCACCCGCACCCCCACCCAAGAGTGTCAAACCGTTAGTCCATTCCATCTATCTAAACCAGTGGATAACTTCGTAGAGATCAGAATTTAAATTAATTCCAAACCTCCAGAATATGAGGGTGAAATAATCGATTGTAGCACGACAAAGTAGGGAAAAGCCGCAGCGACGTCGAGAGAAGCATTGGCTGAACAGGTGAGATGAGAAGGAGAGGAGGGGAGAGGAGAAGGCATAGGGGGCACTTCGAGAAAAAAATAACTTCGTCGAATGCACGCTCCTCCCAGATTCGTTCTCTTCCCGCAGTTCTCTACACGAAATCATCGGCTTCCAAGAGAATCGAGAAGATTCTGAGAGCCAAGGGCGAGTTCATTATTGATTTTTATTGATATTGATTAGTTCTTTCATTAATTGTTGTGCAGTTAGCAAACTATTTACAACCCCACTTCTCTCAATTACCGAACTCTTTGAAGGTCTTCCATTAGTGGCTCTCTACATCGACAAAGTTGATGGACGAGAGACTCAGATTCAGAAGCATCTCGAGCATTTAACTGGATCGACCACTATGCCTTATCTGTTCATCTGTGGATCTTATATCGGGAGTGAGTTTGTGGATCGATATTATTATCTATCTTGATATTTTTATTTAAATTTTCAGACAACTTTCATTGTAAATATGGTCCATGAATATTGAGAAAGTTTTGAATTTAGGAAAAAAAAGAAATTTAAAAACGTGTCAGGTGAGGAGCATGTGGAAGACAAATGGAGCAATTGGTCGAATATGTATGTAAGGGAAGCAAAGAAGTGAAGAAGAAGAATAAGAAGGACAAGAGAAAGAAGAATGAGTAGAGATGGAGATAGATTAGGGATGGCTTCGCAAGAAATAACTCTCGAGAGATCTCTTCGATTTTCACACTCTCTCACCGGTCTGACCGACGAGACAGTGTGCAAAATGATGAGAGCATTTCTTGCGAATCTATCTTTAAGAGAGATATTCGAATACCCACTATAGTCAACTCATTCCCGAGTGTGTTATTTATCTATTTCCTCATTTCGTAATACTCTAATCAATGTCGTATTTATTGATTGAATATTCTGATCTATCTTTAAGAGAGATATTCGAATCTAACAATCGATCGATCGCAATTCCAAATCGGGCTTTCAATGGGAGTCCCAGACGGAAAGTCTGTGAGTCTTATTGATTACTCGATTGTGCACGGCTCAACAATGTGCAGACTCCTCATATTACCCACTATCGCATTTCTTCAAAAAATATCCTCACTTAATTATTGATTAATTTATAGTGATTAATAATATTCGTCGTTCCATTGTTACACGGATCAGTGAGTTGACAGAATAAAGATATTTAGTTGTCATTCGAAAAATGAGAGGTCGTATTGATTGCCTCATCTCATTCAAGTTTTCATTGTCGGTTCCCTACCATTTTGAATCATAAATTCTCTCCTCATTTCTCATAAAATAAATTCTCTCCTCATTTCTCATAAAATAAATTCTCTCCTCATTTCTCATAAAATAAATTCTCTCCTCATTTCTCATAAAATAAATTCTCTCCTCATTTCTCATAAAATAAATTCTCTCCTCATTTCTCATAAAATAAATTCTCTCCTCATTTCTCATAAAATAAATTCTCTCCTCATTTCTCATAAAATAAATTCTCTCCTCATTTCTCTTATAATAATTTCTCTCCTCATTTCTCATAAAATAAATTCTCTCCTCATTTCTCATAAAATAAATTCTCTCCTCATTTCTCTTATAATAATTTCTCTCCTCATTTCTCATAAAATAAATTCTCTCCTCATTTCTCATAAAATAAATTCTCTCCTCATTTCTCATAAAATAAATTCTCTCCTCATTTCTCATAAAATAAATTCTCTCCTCATTTCTCATAAAATAAATTCTCTCCTCATTTCTCATAAAATAAATTCTCTCCTCATTTCTCATAAAATAAATTCTCTCCTCATTTCTCATAAAATAAATTCTCTCCTCATTTCTCATAAAATAAATTCTCTCCTCATTTCTCATAAAATAAATTCTCTCCTCATTTCTCATAAAATAAATTCTCTCCTCATTTCCCCAATCTGTCATCACTTTCCATTCTAAGTGGTTAATCTCTCAATGGTTCATAGATGGTCACTCATTGAGTCAATTTGTTCTCTTACGTAATCATTCCATTCGTCTGTCTCTCTCTCAGGTGAGTGAAACATTAGAAGGACTCCCTACTGAGCGATTTATTGTGGCCGGGAAAGTGTTTATTGAGCAGAGGGGGAATGCAAATGAGAAGGAGCCATCGACTACCGTAGTCTATTTACAGTAATCGACTACTGTACTTGGACTACTGTAATTCCGATTCCGTCTTGATCTCAGTCGAATTTGTAGTGAGATCGTCCACTTTCTGCTTGAGAGACGCATTTGCTTTGTTGAGATGGCGAATCCTGGAAATGGAAAAGATCTATGAATCAGAGATGCAGTCGAAGAAAAATATATCACGAACCATAACAAATTTCGAAAAGAACGACGACGGATGAAATTATAAGTTAAAAAGGGGAGTGAAACTAACCAATTAGTAGCCAGAATGAGCGTGCTTATCTTTGACATTCGACGATTTGAAGTATCCTGCAATTGAATAATAACTCCAGACTCTATCTATTCCACAAAAACTCATCCATCGATCAATCAGTTCAACCAGTTCGGTGTTTTACGAATTGAAAAATTCTTAGCTTTGAAAGTTTATAACCGTTACCTTGAAATAAGGGAGTACAGATCGTAGATCTTCGAGTGCATCATTCAAATCGTGCATTCTCTTTCTCTCACGGGAATTGATACACGATCGAAGGGCTCGCTCCTCCTCAAATTATTTCGTTTCATTGGAAACCAAGAAATGATTCTATCGAAAACAACAAAAAGTAATTCAAACTGTAAATAAACTCTTTGTACCTCTTCAGTAATTCCTAGATCTCTCTTCCTCTCCTCTTCACTCTTCTCAATTCTTCTCCGGCTCCATTTCCTCATCCTCCAGAATGTTCATTCTATATCAATAAGTGACAGATAGTTGGGTTTGAAATAGGGTTCCGCAAGTGAGACAGCTCGAAATGGAGCCATTGATTGGATTAGTGTATCCCTTTATTGATGTCTCCTGGGGAGACGTCTCTCGACGCTAATCTCCAGGGAGACAATTGGAGAGACGTCTCCTTTCGCATTGTTCCCGTGAATCACCGGGAACAATGATCCCATCTCACGTTAGGTCGAGATTGAGCGGTTGATACGATCTCATTCACCACCGATACAACAGCTCACGACACTGATATGTATGCAAAATGGCGAGAGACGTCTCCCACTTTTCATCAATCAATTAACAGAAACATTCAAAATTAGATGTAAATGATGGAAGACGTCTCTGTCTCTGGATTATAAAGGAGACATTACAAATTCCGTTGTTCTGAGTCTCCCCAATTGTCTCACTTGCGGAACCCTAGTTTGAAAGCTTAGAGTTTGGAATTCGGGCAATTGATTAGATTAGCTCTCTTCATTCCCGGGTGTGCGAAATGCATCGACTTAATTCAATTATTGAACCGAATTTGAAAATTCTATTGGATAGTCGAAAATGCGGACAACGGAACAGTTCACATTGGTCACATGTAAAGTTAATGTGGTGTTAGTTTTCGGAAAAAGGAAACGGAAAAAGGCCAAGATTTGAATTCCCGCAATTTCTTATCTCAGTTCTCCGTGGAGCAATCGATTCAAAACTTCGAATTTAACATTTTTCGACCCTTTTACACCTATAAACGAAATTTTGAGTCGATTGCTCCACGGAGAACTGAGATAAGAAATTGCGGGAATTCAAATCTTCGCCTTTTTCCATTCCCTTTTTCCGAAAACTAACACCACATAACATTTCAAAATTAAACGTGAATTCAACAGAAAGTAAGAAAAGTAAGCGAGCGACTAAGCCAAGGTGTGAAAGGTAATAGTGATCCAGTGGATAACTGCCTCCACGGGTGTCACAGTGGGAAGGCGGGGTTATCCTACAGTGGCCACCACCTCCCTCCCCCTCCCTCCCCCACTCCCTCTTCTCCCTCTTCCCCCTCCCAATCCGCGAAGAAACCAATCTCATTACCATCAAGTGTGATTGTTGAAAGAGGCGCGAGAAAGTGGGAGATCACTCGTCTTTTTTTGAGTTGTCGGCTCTGTCTGATCTGCCACTATGACGAATCAAGATGAGAAAGACAATCAGATGGAGGTTTACGTTGAATAATGTCTAATATTGAGTGTTAAATGATCGGACGATGCTGCTTGTTGCTTCTTTCTTCGTTTTCTTTCCCAAAATGAACCTGCAATTATGGATTTCTCTTCGTTTCTCTTCTTTTCTTACTCTCTGTAGATTCTCACATTGAGCAGTGTGATGTAGGGATGGAAGGCAGGAGAAATTGATATGATCTGAGATGGAAGGGAAGATACCATGTCATGCATGGTATTCTATTCTCTAGTTCAGAAATCCTTGTGGGATCTTATCTATTAAAATGTATTTCCTGGTTTAATTTTTTCCTAGTAGCATTCTAGAGCGGTATCCTACTAGGAAAGTGGCTAGGATACCACTTGGATTTCTGCAGCAGTTGAGAGAAGGGGGAGACGAGATAGAGAGAGGAGAGGAGGGGGGACTGACTCGACTGAAGTGATCTGCGATAGGAGAAGCGTAGATTCCCTTCTTGGCAAGGATATACGAAACAGCTGAGATAACAGCTGACATGGGAAGAAGAGATTGGAGAGTTAATACCTTCAAATTATTTTCGGATATTACGATATTACCCCCAGATCAATATTTAACTTCTCTAATCGTATTGGTAACTCTAGAGGTCATAGGCTCAAAATTTGTCCATTTACTTGTAACACCGTCAGGTTTAATCGTTTCTTTTCAAATAGAATAGTTCATCATTGGAATCGTCTAGATGATGATATTGTAAGCAATAGTAGTATCAATGTTTTCTCGAACTACATCAAACACATTAATTTACAATCTTTGCGTTAGATACATATCTACCTCATCAAATGTTATCTCTTTTTCTCAGCTTTTCTGAGAACACCTTCTTTGTCACTATATGTGACATCGTATCTCATGTATGCCGTTACTTTCACTTCGTCTCAAATTTATATTACAATTTGCTATGTAAATTGCATGATAAACATTATTATTATTATTATAAATGATCATTCATTCGATCTTCAATTAGGAAGTGACAGACTCAACACGCCATTCCACTGTCACCTCAGTGGTCAGTGCGAGAGTCTGGCTTTTCTTCGCATTTTGACTTGAGACTCAGGAGCGAGAGAGTGTATGAAAGTGAGAGAGACCGTAGGTTACAATCATGTGTTAAATAAGTTCTTTAGTACCTTGACCATTGATCTGTGCATTTCCGCTGTCTTCTTGGACATTTTTTCGCACTCTGATTTGAAAGTTTTGAGCACCTGAGGAAGATTGAAATTCGAGAGAATTTAGTGGAGGGCTCACTTTTCGTCTAATAATTAGAATAACAACGAATATTGGGAGACAGAAGGCAGTGCAGTACAAGAGAAGAAGAGTGTAGAGGGGTTTGGGACGAGAAGCGACGTGGCCTGATTGTGAGATGTTGTAGTTATTTGTTATTACGCCGGTGGGCATCCCCAAGTTTGTATCAGGCTTGGTGCAACTTGGGGGGGGGGTGCACATCGGCTTAGACGGAATGAAAGGAAACGGAGACATCCTTGAATGTTGGCAAAGGAGTCTGAAGGAAAGATATCTTCTTGATGAGAGGGTGTTGTTAATACATCTACATTTCGCGGAGAAATAAATCTTCGACTCGAAACGTCTAACCTGGCTATCGACGAGTTCAAAGTCTCATGGGCACAAGGAGCAAAGAGACTTTGGAAGGCGTCGATATCCTTTGACTTATGACTTCCTTTCATGTGAGATCTACCTTGCACAACATATTGATCGAGGTCGCGAATTGATCGAAAAGCTTCTCTCACTTCAGATTCATCGTCGATTATAACGAATGCCATGGACTTCAAAATATTCGACCATTTTAAAAAAGATAACAAAAGTTTACCGTGAAAATTACGTGTGGAGAATTGGCCAAAATTGTAAGTAGAAGCATGGCACGAGGAGAGGGCAGATCACTGATAGGAAAAAAATCAATCGATAATCATCCATGGTACCTCACTTCTTCAGGATGTAGAGACGATAGATAAATGAATATAAAATGAGAAAGGTGGCGTGAGTCTGAGACGTCATTAAGGTTTCTTGATTGTTACTGAAGAAGATTTGTATTATACCTGACTGCACAGCATAATTGAGTGGTTGAAATGGCAGAATAAGGGAGAAATGAGTGTGCATGGACCGAGATAGACCATCGCTGTACCGAATTTAGCAGCTATCATACTGTAAATGGACGAATATCGATTGAAATTTTATGGAAGTAACATTTCCATGCTGAGAAAACACGAAAGAGAAGCGAGGAGATCGTTGATTGTCGAACTATAGAGAAGCATCGAATAAGATCTGAGTGAGAGATGGACACAGATTTCATCATTCGCTCGTGAGGAGACGTTTTCGATATTTGAAACTATTTGGTTGCTCTTCAAGTAAAGGGGAAGTCGAGACTGCCTTCACATCATCACTCGACCAGCTAAACCATATTGAAAGGGCTTTGAGTGAGGGAGGGTGTAAAAGTATGCCAGAGGGACTCTCTTACTTTCACACGCTCTCTCGCCCTGACCCCTATCTCCACATTTGGAATCACGTGCCTTGCGTCTTTTTCGCAGGCAAATCTAGTAATTTTTTTATAACAATCTCTTCAATGATTTATATTAAAAAAATTCTCACTTCCATATTGCTGGAGACTTCAATAGAATGGCAAAAAGTAGAATGAGATTTCCATTTATTCCAATTAGATCGATAATTGAGTGAATAATAATAGCAATTGAATCGTGTAATGGAAGAGGATGAGGAAATCGAGCGAAGAGAAACCAAACCATCTAGCAAACAACATGGGCATCAATTTGCAAATATACATTATTAGCTTAAAAAATACCTTTATCCTGACGACGTTTCGAATTGAGAGAATGTGAATACACGAAAACTAAAAAAAAGAAACTTATTTTATGATGGAGAATAAAAATCGGAAAGCATTGAATTTGAGAGAATAATGAGACACGATAGATATGTAAAACACTACAACTTCCACCACAAGAAGGAATCTAAAGACACAAAATTGTAGCCTGTATAATCGGTATATTCATTCTTCGCATACATAACCACCGGTGTTGTCTCATGTTCATACTTCATCTATATCACAGATCTCCGGTAACGCCGTAGGAAAACGAGGACACATTGCTACCAGAAAAAAGTTTGCATCTCCGATTTGGATGAAACTTGGGCGATATATAACAATGAGGGTTAGAAAATTTTTCATCGAGATCATTTTGTCAAATTTCGCAATTATCGATTTTTTCCATAAAAAATTTCAAAATTTCATAACTCGGTGAATTTTTATCGTACAGCGTAAATTTTTTTTCCATTCGATTAACTTCTACGAGTTCTTCAATTCTTCTGTTGAGCAGGTCCGGTTTAAATGCAATCTTGGTTATGTTTCAATCGAAATAACGTGTTTTCGGGTATATAATCGACTTTTTCTCGAAATTTTTCTATAGAGTTCCCGATCAAAAATATTAAAATCGTGTTCGCCGCACGCGATTTGTGGTTGCTGTGTTGTTCGATTCCCATAAGAGGAAGAACCCAATATCGATTACTCGTAAACTCAGGACGATTTTTCAACCCATTTTTAGTTTTTTCATCATATCTCAGTTTAAAGTTTTAGAATCGTGTACTTAAAAAATGAAATCGATAGCGCTCAACGAGGCGCATAATATTGTCTAAGTAACCTAAATTGAATGGATGCAAGGTTTTCGAGATATTCAACATGTTTTCGAATGTACGATAACTGAATACCACATTTGCCTATGGCGGCTACTCGAAGCGAGTCTCTGCGATATTAACACCAAATATTTTACTTTTAAACATTCTCTTGATGTTATATATATTTCATTTAACAATATTTCACCCACATCATTGCTCATCCCACCCCCTCTACTCACGGCAAAGGGAACGTATCTCTTTACAAACGAGATATCACTCTTTTTTCTTTTTTCCCCTCGTTTTCCCTAGGGGAGATATCATTCCAAAAGAAGTTGCATGATTCCAAACATACACACTGCGTTCTGACGAGCCTACGCAAAAAACATACAATCAGAGAATGCGAAAATAGTATGTAAATAGTCAACGATCTCACCACGAATTCAATTTTTGACATTTCCCCCGGAACTTTGTGATACATAAGGAAGATTATGTGTAACATTTACTATTAAAGAGTCCCTCTCAACTTTTGACGATCTGCTCTCAACCGCTCGATTGACCGGACTATGGAATGCTGTGAATTCTCACTGTTTGAGTATATAGAGTCGATAGAAGAAGCTTGCAGCTACTAGATAAATTGAGTGAGTTTGAGCATTCATCATGATGGAATGGAAGATGTGACAAGAGAGAGGGGAGATGAGAGTACAGGGACCGAGATACACCATCGCTGTCCCGAAGGGAGAGGGAATCATCCTGAAGAGTACTGTAGATGGGATAGATCGATACGGTGGATATGGAAGTGGAAGCTTGACATATCCTCTGGCAGTATTTTTTCTCTAAATCTTTTCATCTTAAGCCGTATTATGATTTCGATTTCCGAACCTGCGTCTCTACAGTGCACAATAATCTCTAGTTCGTGTCAAATGGGAGTTTCTCACCTTTCAATACTCAATAGACAGGTAAAAGAGGCAGTGAGATCGACAATTGCAGCATTTGTGAGAATAAATTTGTATGATCTGAAACGTTGTACACCATTCCATCGCCCAGTCAAACTTACTGAAAGGAGGAAGAACACGTGTATAATCAAGAGGGACTCTCTCATTATCTCACTCATATCTCTTTTCTTTTCTGGAGGGTTCCAACTTTTCTTATGTCCATTTTCTGAGATGTACGTTGCTAATTGAAAAAAACGCCTACGCGTCGATTTTACAATTTGAATAATGATTGAGAATACCAACTCTTGGGAGACTTCTGCGTAATCGCACAAAGTAGGCCGATATTTCCGGCGATTCCGAGTCCGTCAATTAGCAGTTGCAAAATGATGGCAATCCAATCGATAATTGGAAGAGGGTGAGGAAATGGAGCAGAATCGAGTAGAAACCAGACCATCTGAGGAAGGGGAACGAACACCTAAGGAATGAGTATAGTAAGATCGAGATATATGAAGTGTAGATAATTCATTTTGGTGCGAGATCCGTAAAGAGGGAGAAAAACAATGATGAACACAACCGTATTACCTCTGGTAACAGAGAAAAGGTGTGCACTACGAAGTCAAATTGCACGGAGAATCAATTTTTTGGTCGAGAAAATAGTTTTATTTCAGTCGTCATTAGGAGGAGGCGGAGATAATGCCCGATTTATTAGATCGAAAGTGGTCAAAAACGAAGATGAAATTATTAGAGTGATCGTGTTACAGAAAGTTTTTAGATTACTGAACAGTAGAGAGAATGAAATCATATTTAAAAAAGATATCGACGCTATTACGTTGTATTTGCACATCTGAACCATGCGCAGAAAACATCTACAGGTGTAGTCTCAAGGGAAACTTATCTCATGAGATAAACACTGTTGATAGTGTCATGATTGAACTATTCTCCGAATTATGGAGTTAGATGGGGGACTAACTTTGTCCATCTCACTTTCACATTGGAATACACCCCAAACCTCTTCCGCCCAAGTGTCAAAGAGTGCCGTTATTTTCAGAGTAAGTTTCATTAATAATAATTATGTGGGCTTGTTTTTCAAGAAAAGAGTAATTTAATTTATTTTTTCTTGATTTTAATAAACAATGTCTAGGGAGCTTTTCCAATCTCCACTGATGTTTTGTCTCTTCTCTCTCTACATCTCCATTGCAATCGCAAACTGAGCCCACATGCCATTTCTTCTTTTCGCCGGCTCTCCTCTCCGGCTCTCGGTTGTTTTCGCTTGTTTTTCTCTATTTTCATCGTATTCCATCCACAATGAGCGCCGTTTCGTATGCCTGGTGAGTTCTTCCACTTTATCTTTTCCTTATTTCAAAGTCTGCTGAATAAACGTCTTTTGGCTCTTTCAAGCACGGAAAACACTGTAAAACTCGTTTTATCACTTGCAAATTGATTTGTTTGCACATGATTCCAAAACGACAGAAATTGGTCAGGGGCGAGAGAGTGTGTGGAAAAGTGAGAGAGTCGCTCTCGATTTTACACACACTCTCTCTCCTAAGCCCTTTCTGTAAAGTTGATCGGCCTGTATAATAATGTGTTTGCACATTGTTCTGGTGCCTCAAGAAATGTAAGGCAAACAAGCAACGAGTGAATTTCCCTAATTGGGAAAAGGCGCTCAAGAGCCGCTGTTCGGCGCCTTTTCCCAATTAGGGAAACACACTACGTGGACGCTTCCCTGACAATCCGAACATTGTGTTTGCAGTCAAAAGACGGCTGCTCGTGTGGACGAGTTGTTGATGGGATCCTTTGGTTTCCTTCTCCCTCAATTGGTGGAACAGGCAGGATTGGCAGCTGCGTTGGCTGCTTCTCGAGTCTTTCCTCGTCCCTCTCATGCCATTGTTCTGGCTGGACCAGGCAATAATGGAGCCGATGGACTCGTCGCCGCCAGACATCTCAAACTATTCGTCAGTTCAATTTTTCCCTCTTTTTTGGGATTCTAGGAGAGTCATGGTCTGGCTCTCTCCATTTCACATACTCTCTATCACAATCAGACCGATGAGAGGTCGTGTGGAATGGATAGTGTCTGACCATGACCTCTCCTTATTCACTTTGTGATTACGGTTCCCACCGTATTCTCAGGGCTACGAGTGTACGGTAGTCTACCCTCGTCAACCATCGAATCCACTGATGGAATCACTCAAGAAGCAGTGCGAGGTGCCGTTTCTTCTCTCTCTGTCTACCGTATCGTACCATATCGTACCGTACTCTTCAGGTCTTCTCAATCGATATTCTACCCGATCTCCCTCAGCTTCTTCCCACCTCCTCTGCATTCGTTGTTGATGCATTTTTCGGATTCTCATTCAAGGTACAGTACTCCGTAGTTCTCTAATCTACCGTAACCGTAATAAGTACCGGAAATACCTAATTCGTTTACCTAATTCGTTTACCATCTACCGTAACCTTCACAATCTCTTTGCAGCCTCCCGTTCGTCCTCCATTCGACTCAATTCTCAAGCAGATCGTCGATTCCAAATTGCCTGTCATCTCAGTCGATATTCCATCAGGTACCGTATCGTCTCACAGCAGTATACCATCATAATCGACGAAGGTTGGGACGTCGAATCCGGCCCTCTGACCGACGGCACTACCGTACTCCAGCCACAGGCACTTATCTCTCTGTCAGGTATATTGTAGCCGTAGAGTGTACCGATCGACAAGCTCTGATACAGTACCCAAGAGCGGAGTTCGATCGTTCACTGGTCGTCACTTCTTGGGGGGTCGATTCCTACCGCCTGGTGAGTTTATATCTGTAACAAAAAATTCGACACTAATCTAAGTTACCGTAGCCAGTTGATATGAAATTTATGTGATTATGAGAATCGATACATAAAACATCGACTACCGCATTCTTTGAGGTCTTCTCTCTGATCTCTCCATCTCAATTCCACCGTATCCTGGCGAGGAATTGATCCAAGAACTGCCGAGAAATGCTTCACTCTGAGAGAAACGAAGAGAATTCAAGCATATCACATTGCTACGGTTTGGTGTAGATACAGTTTCCACTATCTATACGGGCTTTCGTTTCACATTTTTACATTTTACATTTACATTTAAACAACTTTATCAGCAGACACTGTTGCCTTGAGTTCGACTATTGTGGCCACCGCTATTCACGGAGCTATCTTCATGCACGTCTATTTTCCATAATGTCTGGATAATTCTGTATTTGTATGGTCTGAGGTCTTAGGTCAGCTGGGTTGCCATGTGAATCCTCCATTGCTGTTGATCGTCTTTTGCGAGTTGTAAAAAATGAATTCGTTTCACAATTCACTCAAGTGTGTTTGTTGATATTGAACTCAGCTGACAACTTCGTCAATGTGTTTGTACAAGTGAGTCAAAATGAGAGAAAGTTGCGTAAGGTTACGAAAGTGAGAGGGGAGAGAGAGGGGGGGGGGGCTCCAGAATGAATGGATGTCTTACTGAGACAATGGACAACATCACGTTTCTTTCCAGTCAGTTCCCAGTCGCTAGACTACCGTAACTCGCACCAGACTTCATATTGCCCCCTTCTCTTCTCCGACCGTTTCTGTTCACAATTTCTGTTTTGACTCTATCTCTCTCACCTCACCGGGACTGTTTTGGTAGATCAATGGAGTGGAAATGGAGAGAGAGAGGCTCTCTCTCTCTCTCTCTCTCTCTCTTTTTCTCTCTTTAACTCTATTTACTCCCCCCATCTCACTTACTGAGCCGAGTTAGGTCGCCCCCTTCGTAGAGTTTGATCTCACAGTAAATAAAGTCGACCATTTCTCATACTTTGCTCTTCTGAGAAATAGAGAGAGAGGGCAAAAAGCGTCTGAGTTCTCTGTTATCCCAACTGTATCCACTTCTGTGTTTAGTTGTTCCTTTTAGAGAGCAGAGTTGTTGCCTCATCCGATTCCAAAGCATTCTATAAGCTCTGTAGAATGTACATATTATAAGTGCATTTACATATTATGAGTGCTTTCAGTAATCTCTCACCTAAGATCGATATTACTCCTGACAATATTCCCAGTATTGTTCTCACTAATTGTAAATTATCGATTATCGCCCCACTTCTTATAATCTACAATAAGTCTTTGCTCACTTGCACAGTTCCTCCATTGTGGAGACATGCAAGGGACAGTAAAGACACCGTTGAATTCCCGCTAATTCCTGATAGTCCCATGTGGATTTGCGTCCCTTTGGGAAACATAAGAAATAAAACAAAACAAGCCGACTCCGGCGGGGATTGAACCTCCGTGGGCAGGGTGGGGACACCAACACACAGGCACTATACTAGTAGAACACTTAGGGGAAGAAGAGGAGAGTTGCACTATCTCTTCGCGGTCGGGCGCTTTGCCACACAAAGTTTATCAATGAGGACTGGAAGTGCTTCCTATTTGAATACTCATCAAAGTCGCATCTCTCATTTCACGGCTACCGTACTCCTTCCTATCAAACCTACCGTACCACCCCTCTCATCCCTACCGTATCTTTCCTCGCACACTACCGTACCTCTTCCCTTCAAACCTACCATCTCCCGACTCCTTTCACGGCTCTTTCACGGCTACCGTTCTTCATTCGCACTCACCGTGCCTCTACCCTTCGAACTTACCGTACTTCTCATTTCACACTTTCACTTATCGATTTTAGATGGAATTAGGGAATAATTGATTTTGCAATCTATGTTTCACTCTAACTTCGGACTATCATCGGATACTCTTCAATTCGTTCGAGAACGAAGTAATCTACGGGAATCTCATAATTCAATCTGCTGCTGACTCAATGTCAGCTAGTCTCCTTTTTGAGACTAATGCACATTGTGTTCGTCACATTGTAATGCAGACGACAATACGATTGAAGTCAGTTATTATCTTTATCTCTCTTATCGACAAGATAATAACATGAGAAATTGTGAAATTATGAAGAATGACTTATCAAAGTAATCAATATATAGATCGTCAAAATACTACCGTGTTCTTAGTATACCTATAATAAATTCTTAGAATACCGTACTCCTACTATTATTCATAATCTCCTATCCCTAATTCACCTGTTTTCCCCTTTTCCTACTCTACTCCTTCTTCCAACCTTCTTCTTCTCTCTTCCATTCTCAGTCACTCCTGTCGACTCCCGCCCCGGTAGGTGCTGTAATCATAATCAATCATTATTTTTATTCTACCGTATCAGACCGATACTACCGTACTCTGAAGAAATCAATCGATCTCGATCTACTAAAATCAACCGTTGCAAAGAATACTAGTGGAGATGAGCTATGTTGAGGAGGAGGAAGGTAGAGAAAAGGAAAGAGAGATGGGAAGGAGGAAATTGATGAATCAGAAGAAAGTGAGGAGGAAGACGAGGAGAAGAGAAGGAGAAGACAAAGAAGATAAAGAATCGAACCGACGAAGAACACGAACCGATCGATACGGAAGATAGAGGGGAGAATGCGAAGAATAATGAGATAGTTTAGGAGGAAAACAATGAGCAAAAAGAAGATAGCAAGAAAGACAAAAACGGTTCGACGCACCTGAACTTGGCCTCATCGTGGCCAAACGGCCCTCTATTCGCTTTATTTCCCGTTACTTCGCAGCCGCCCGCTACCGAGAACGCCTACAGCTCCTTAACACAAATAATGCAACAGGGAAATATAATTAAACAAAGTAAAACAAACAAAAAACAAAGCAAAACACTGAAAACTGGCTCGGGAGAGACTTGGCAAAATGCCAGGAATTCAAAGATACGCATTACCGAAGGATAACATTCCGTGTGACAGCCACATAATATGCATTTTGACTAGGGGTTACTGTAGTTTTTGGTTTCTATTTTTTTGTCTTTACTGTCCCTTTAAGACGCTGTTCGCCAGATGCGGCAATGAGAATCAGTTTTGTGTTATTCGAGAAGAAAGCGAGGAGAGGAAGGAGGAAATCGATGATGTCATTCCACCGACTCTACACTGAGCGCAAGTTTACTAGGAGAATGATTCTCCAACTGGGTTTGCTAGGAGAATGGTTTTCCAACGCGGGCGAACTCTCCAGTATTCTAGAGAACGTTCTCTAATTCCCGCTGGAGAACGGTTTTCCAGTTTGGCGTCCCGCCTCTTTTCCTATCAATGAGGGCTACACTGAGAGTGAAGTTACTTAGGTGCACGATATACACTTGTTGTTCCGGGCAATACATTCACTATTTAGTGTATTGATCTGAGCCACACACAGAAAAACATGAATTACTTTTCCCGCGAGCACATCAAAGTCATACGTGTGATTTATTCAAAGCAATACATGGGGGCCGCGAAATAATACATTTTAATGTATTACTCTATGAGCGGAAAATGTATTGAAACACATACATGGGATGTATTAAAATGTGGTATACGGTAGAACCAGAGCCGGCGAAAAGTTTTTTGGGAAAACGCGCCGAGGCGCACTCCGGTTTTTCAGCGCAGCTTGTGCGCGCGATTCCAATTGCACAAGCTGCGCGCGGGATTGTACAAGACGCGCGCCGGACTTTTTGCCGGACCTGGCTTGTTCCGTTCGAGACCTTCAAAGGGAACGCGCGATTTGTGTAAGGTGCGGCGCATGCCGCGTCTTACCCTACACAAATCGCGCGCACAAGCTGCGCTGAAAAACCGGAGCACCACACTCACTCAATTCAGCTTTTTCGAAATTATTTAAATTATTCGTTAATTACATTGTGTTATTATTGTTGTTTTACTCTGTTTTGTTGCTCAGTGTTACGGCAAACCATCGCGGAGACGATCAGCACACGCGGATGAAGGACGCCGGCGACGAGGAGGAGAGAACGCGAGAGGTACGAACTTGCCTCTAGTGTCTCCTTGCACTCTTCACCGGCGTCGAGGGACTCCCTGAGGTGTGCTGTTATAACCCAAGTAGAGTTCACATTATCATTTATCACTGTCTGTTGTCCAAGCGCACTTGATCAGTTCCGCTCGCGAAGCGATTTCGTTGATATTTAAGAAGAATTGACCTTTACCTTATATTCGACATAACCTGCCCGGGTCTCATTAAACACCTCCGAAATGTAGAAACCTGCCCGAACAATTTTCCATGCTACTTTACTTTTTGACCTCTGATTTTCCATACTACTTTACTTTTTGACCTCTGATTAATATTAATATAAATCAATATTGCAGGGACTTGTTGACTACCTCGTCAAGATCACCACGACCGATGGACTCATCGGACTCTACAGAGGATTCTTCGTCTCCGCCCAGGGTACGATAATGCTACTGCTGTAGTCTCACTGAATACCGTACTCTGTTACGCAACTATAATTCTTCAGGTATCATCATCTACCGCGCCGCCTACTTCGGAATGTATGACACTGCCAAGTACGTGTTCGCCAAGGACGGAAAGAAGCTAAACTTCTTCGCCTCTTGGGGAATCGCCCAGGTACGATCGTCGCTGGTTCCGGTAAAAATAGTTCCGGCCCTGGTCACTGTATGGTACCATATCGTATTCTCTTTGCAGGTCGTTACCGTTGGATCTGGAAACGGTAACGACCTGCAAATACCCCTGGGACACCGTAAGTAGACGCATGATAACGCAAGGTAATGTAGCTTGGTATTGGCACGGTGCCAAAATTTGAAGAAAAAAAACTAGCGGGGTGCGTGGAGGTTAAGCGCACTACGTTTTCAAAGTACGGTCCAGGGGGACTTCCGTCGCCGGGTACAGTTCGGTCCAAGGGTACTTCAGTCGCCGAGTACAGTTCGGTCCAGGGGGACTTCCGTCGCCGGGTACAGTTCGGTCCAAGGGTACTTCAGTCGCCGGGTACAGTTCGGTCCAAAAAGTTGCCACTACGCCACTTCGTGGCGTAGTGGCAACTTTTTACCTGACCCAAGGAAGTTTGGTTACCCCAGCGAATTTTTTACTGTAGGTTACGGTAGCACTTATTGATTTATTGATTTTCGTGTTTTTGACAAAAATCATGTATCTGACCCAAGGAAGTGTGGTTGCCCCTGCGAACTTTTTACTGTAGGTTACGGTAGTATTTATTGATTTATCGATTTTCATGTTTTTGAGAAAAATCATGAATCTGACCTGCGGTCTGACCCACCGAATTCAGCGGAGGGTACTGTAGGTTACGGTAGTATTTATTGATTTATCGATTTTCATGTTTTTGAGAAAAATCATGAATCTGACCTGCGGTCTGACCCACCGAACTCATCGGAGGATACTGTAGGTTACGGTAGTTTTGATTGATTTATCGATTTTCATGTTTTTGAGAAAAATCATGAATCTGACCTGCGGTCTGACCCACCGAATTCATCGGAGGGTACTGTAGGTTACGGTAGTATTTACCGAGCCAATGAGTGTGTGATGACCACTCCCCCACCCCCTATCGTCGGGAAGATTACTCTACTCCATTTCTTATGGAATACTACAGGTACCAAGGTGGGTTTTCAATATTTATTCCTACATTGGACAGAGTGGTTAGAATTGAGAATTATAATGCTGATAGCAATGAATCTAAAATCCATTTAAAAATGCTATATATGAGTCAGTACCCATTGCACAATTCATTCTTAGAATAGTATGAAGTGCAGTAGCTTCTCGTATGCGTGTATGTTATGAATAAATTGTTAAAATATTGTTCATGTTAATGGAGTGTGTCCATCCGAAAGGATTATCTTTGAAGACATGAGAATTGTGCATGCCTCTTTGTGTTGTCCGGTCCATCCCTTTCCCATTCCCTTCCCACTTTCTCTTCCTTCTGCTGCCACTCCCCCACCCCCTCATCCTCCGTCATCGGCTGAAAACAGTAAGTCTAGGCATACTATGAATCGACTAGTCTTTCCTTGCATTGGTAATTCATAAGAATGGGTTACATTTTGCAATGGTGGTTAGTTGGTACAATGAGTTGTATCCCCAGTAAACGTCCAGGGACGGATCAGGGGAAAGTGAGAATCATAGTCTAACCGAATTGACTTCTATATTTAAAACGTGTGTACAATTGGAAATTGTACGTGTATTGCTAATACGGGTATGCATTATGAATAAATGGCTTAATAACTGCTCCTGTAACGGGAATAAGTCCGCCCGAAAGGGATATTTCTGGCAATACGTGAATTTGTGCATGCCTCTTTGTGTTGTCCGGTCCATCCCTTTTCCATTCCCTTCCCACTTTCTCTTCCTTCTGCTGCCACTCCCTCACCCCCTCATCCTCCGTCATCGGCTGAAAACAGTAAGTCTAGGCATACTATGAATCGACTAGTCTTTCCTTGCATTGGTAATTCGTAAGAATGGGTTACATTTTGCAATGGTGGTTAGTTGGTACAGCGGTTTTCGCTCCAGAAAGTGATGAGTTATTGGTTAACCAATTCAATGTGAACTTATCCATATCTACTTTACGGAGGTTTAGAATAAGCGAATTACTTCTGTAATAATTGATATTTCAGTTAAATCTCGACTATTTCATTCTCTCCGTCTTCCTTCTCTTCCCCTTCCTCTCACAATTTCACTGGCTAAGAACGTTAGAGGTATTCTCTATTGTCAATTTTGATCTTTGATATATGCAGGACACTCAAGTTGGAGATAAAGATGACCGTAGAAGGAACTGAATGTGACTGATGCATAGGGGATAAGGAATGATGAAATGGATAGGTTAATGATATACCCAGTGATTATCGATTGATTAATTGACTTCAGAGTGAGTACTACGTATGTGTTAACGAAGATGTGGCATGAGACAAGAACTGACATGACACAGATGTTCAAATCAAGTCATCTGTGTGTGAGAACAAGACGAGAAAGGAAGACATTCAATTCCGACTGGAGGGTGAGTCCTTCCCTCTTCCCCTCTATCCATTCATTCACTCCCATTTGAGTCCATATCTTTTTCGATGATGTATGGGAGGATCAGAGTGAATGTAGTCGAACTCCCAATCATTTATTCCGTATTTTATTTGATCTCATCAATGAAATGACTGAGTGAGATTTGTTGTAATGATTTCAATGAAAGCATTGATCTATCAGGAAGAAAATGTCGTAGGTGGCTGAAAATGCTTGTTAGTAGGAACTAATAGAGATCAAATATCAACCGAAGATAGAGACAAAGATCACATATCAATCTGTCAGGTTAATACTTCGTGTGGCGGTCGACTTGTGGACGAATTGATGTCAGTGGAAATATTATATTGAACGAATGTCGATAGATCATATGAAGACAACTTGTTTCGGTGGGTCTCTACTTTTTTTTATAACAATAGGAAGTATGTGTAGAATTGGAAGATATAAATTGTTATTTAATGCAAAGTATACTCTTCTAATATAGTCTTCTTACATTTAGAAAAAAGACGATTGTTAGTCAAAAGTAGTAAATAATGTATAGCAAATTTGTACTGGAGTAATTTAGTAGTCACTCCGTGCATTGTTTCTATCCGGAATAAATGGTTTGTTATCTATTCATGTTAATGGAGTGTGTCCATCCGAAAGGATTATCTTTGAAGACATGAGAATTGTGCATGCCTCTTTGTGTTGTCCGGTCCATCCCTTTCCCATTCCCTTCCCACTTTCTCTTCCTTCTGCTGCCACTCCCCCACCCCCTCATCCTCCGTCATCGGCTGAAAACAGTAAGTCTAGGCATTACAAGACGTTCAGTAAGATTTGGAATCGATTAACGTTAGGACAATTACATATAATATGTTAATATATCCAGTTACGGTAAGCGGCAAGTTGATGACGTGTGGTTGAAGAGATGCTCTTTTTGTTGTTTTCCTTTAACTTTTGATTCCGAATGATTGACCCATCGGTAATAAAACTATTGCAGTTAATTATGTTTGCGTGCTTGATGGATGAATATTCTATAGAAGCGGCATATCTTTCTCCAAGGTGAGAGAATAATATTGTAAAGACTCGTGGAGTGTTGATTAGGAAGTGAGAGTGAGTCGCAAAATTCCATTTTCTATACTTGCCTTGACCAATCATTGGAAATGTTGAGTGAGTGATGTATTATGTCCACATTTTTCAGATAATGTTTACTGTTGTGAGCGAGATGTTTACTTCCGCTGAGGTTGTATGAGGTGAGTGAGTGGTGGGAGCTCGCGTCTTGTGTTGCATGTCCCATGCATATTTGTTAGTAACATTATTTTACCAAGTGAAAGTCACATCAGTATAAATAAATTGCAGTTATTGTCATTGCTTGGTTTATACCAGCCCATCTGGGTTATCTCATATACACCATTAAAATATGAATTTTTATAAAATTAAATGTAAAGGTACTACCGGAATGAAGAGGACTTTATGGGTATTAAAATGAAATGATGTCACTTATTACTATTATTTATTATCACTTATTACTTACTTATTATCACTTATTACGCCGGTCGATTAACGAATTGTGTGGGATGAAGAGATCTAATGTAGTTATCTACCCAAATTCAAAAAAAAGTATTGTTACTGTACACTTGTCGAAAGACCAGAAATGGGTATGGTGGTTAAAGCTGTAAGTGTAAACGATCTACGCTGATTCAGCTAAAATTCCTCCATGCCCATTTCTGAATTTAGAGATAATGTTGTGATTACAGATTTTGGTAGTAAGCGGTTGTTGAGAAGATTTTAACTGTAGATAAAGACTTCCCTGTGTTTTATTCAGTATGCCGCCGAAGAAGAAGAAAGCGAAGAATGACTCAACTGTAAAGGTACGTGTATCGTGTTAATTGATATATTTATGATAGGTTATGAGCATTAAAATCGTTGTCATGTCTATTAATTTGACAGTCGCTTGATAATATGATATGTACTTGTCAATAGCTTCAACCTATGCGCTACCTGGTGGAAATCTCTCAGGGAAAAGAGTAAGAGAGTAAAACTTTTTTAAGTTTGTGTTATTATTTCAGGTTGTAAAATTACTTCCTGACCAGTCTGATTATCTCATCCAATGTGTATATGAAGAGCGAGCGATTATCGAGTCTAATAACGAGGCGAGAGGCAGAGATGGGTGCCAAGAGAAGAAGCTAGCGTGGCATAGAGTATCTGATAAGTGGAATAGGTTTGCTTTATTTATCTCTTACCATTCAATAGCCACACGTCAGTCAGTATCCCGATATTCACAAAAGTGAACACCAACTGTATACGCACTATATGGGGAAGAAGTCGATTGTGAAACAGAACATTGGGAAAATGAAAAGGTGAGATTTAGTTATGAATTGTTGAAAACATCTGTTGCAGTTAGATTGTAGTATCTTCTCTTTATCGAGTCAATTGCAGATATCGAGAAATAACTGGGGGAGGGAAGGACGAGGAGATTGAAAAAGCACAGGCGATTGTAGATGCCGAATACGGTAAGGTCCTGTTCTGCATAATCTGGTGATTTACTAATATGATTGTCAGGTCTCGGAGAGGCGCTAATTTGCGAGATGTTATGTCGAACTCCTGCATCTATGTCAGCACGAGCAGAGTCCTTCGGAATAACAAAGAAGGCGAAGGTACTTGTAGTTGTAAACATTGCAAATATTTTAAATTATAGGAGGATACGATGGATACCAATTTCGACGGGGATCAATCGGCATTGGGAGATGTGAAGGCTGATAAGAAGAAAGTGGCTAGGAAGAAGATTAAGCAAGAAGTAAATCAAGTGAGTAACATTTGTTGTTCATTGTTTTATTTTTTTCTGTTTCATAAATGCTTAAATTTTGCGAATTGAGGAAAGGAAGTAGTGTGTTTTCTTTCAGGTGGATTCACTCGAAGATTCGGATTGTGAAGACGTTCAAGAAATAAAGAAAGCTAGAGTACGCAGTTCTCATTGTTTCATAATCGTAAATTGATTACTTCATTCCATTTGCTCCAACATGAATAATGGATTTGCAGATGTGCTCGAATCAGAATGTAACAAGCTCCCCATCACCAAATGGCGTAATGCAAGTGGATTTGATGGTTAGTAATTTCGTTGGACCTTTTTCTCTTAATGATACCGGTAATATAGTGATGTATACGTAAAATATCTAAAATTATTATCCTTATTTGCAGAACACGATATCTCAAGCAGTTTCACAGGGTATCTCACAAGCTCTCCACTCATTTGCTCAGGTTAGAACTTGGTATGGAAATGAAATGATTACCTTATTTACCATGATATGTTTCAAATATAATGAGAGTATTGCAGATTCATCCGTACATGCCTTCTTTGATGTCTGCACCTACTACAAGTAGAGGACAACAGATGAGCGGTACATCACAACCAACTGCAGGTCATTTCGCGCACCCTCACTATGCACACTCATTGATGCACTATCCCCCTACATACCACCTCCCTCCCTCCATTGGCATGCAAGGTTTTCATTTCATGGGAAACCTTCCACCGTATCCTCGTAACAATAATGCTTCCCCCTTCTATCCCCACACACCAAGATAGTGCAGTACTGATTTATACTAGATAATTTCCTTCTTTTGTTCGGTTCATAGAATCTCATGCATTATGTAAAACAGATATTGAATTTCTACTTCTTTATATTTATCAATTTGAAATATCAATTACATATTTTAAAGTAATACCTAATGCTTTTATACAATCTTATAACTGAGCTACGATAGCATTTCTAGCATCACGAGAAACTGGAGGCAAGTATAGTTGATTTTGCACATTACCACGCACTCTTGGCACTCCGATACCGTATTCAATACCGAAGTTCCAGAGAACGGAGCATGCAACTATTACCCTCACAGCCTTCTCAGCGTCGAGGCGAATGGTGCTCGAAAGAATGGCAAATCTTCTCTTCAGCTTTCCGAAAGTCTGTTCAACACAGACTCGCGCTTTGGCATGTCGCTTATTAAATTCCTTCTGGGCGTTGGTGACGGGACGACGGAACGGGGTCATAAGTCGTCGTCCATTGGCGTATGCCGAGTCCCCTATGATGGCATACCCATCCGGAGAGGTCATCGCATTTAGTTTCCTTCTGATAGACGACGACTCCAGTATGTAGGAATCGTGACAAGAGCCCGGGAATCTAGGGTTAAGCCAGAGTATTCTTGACCAAGAGTCGACACAGACTCCAACGTTCAAGGAAGGGAGCCCCTTCCTTGACCGGAACTGTCCACGAGAGTTCGCAGGTGTCTGCAGGGAGATGAGGCAGCCGTCCACACTGCCAATAACATTGGGTAGTCCGCGTTCTCGAGAAAAGTCTCTCGCAGTCCGTCTGCAGTAGGTACTATTACTCAGTTTATTTATTGTGCTTGCCATTTTTATATTGAAGTTTTTTTATAATGAAGTCACTACTAACATATTAATGTTTATTAGTGCTACTTACCTCAACCATGTTTGATCCTGTGTAGGAAAGTGGATGAAGTGAGATACGATGAGTGGGTCAGTGATCCCAATGAGTAGACGGTTTACAATATTCGATACTGATTGTTGGCTGATTCCGTGCCGGTCGGCGACGATGGACTGGAAGCCGTTGGTGCCGAGGTATGATAGAAATACCTCTACCTAAGTGTACAACTGCCATTTACAAAACGATTATGCACATACTTGATCGACTTTTCGAATTGCCCAATCTGCAGAATCCTCATCCACTAGGTAATTGTCCAAGTATCCAGCCAGCACCTTAACTTGATCCTTCTTGAAACGTAACTTGGATCGATAAATCAAAGGATTAGAAAGTGAGTTGTGGACGTGATTTCTTCTATACGCCATGTTCTGTTGTCGTCCTCTCACATACGCCATTCTGTAGAACAAAATGAGCCAAACAATTAATAGTTAAAAAGTACATAACAACAAACTATGTTTATTAAATTATAAATAAGTCATAAACGTGAGAGAGAAAACTATTCGCGCACGGCTGCACGCATGTTGCGCATCATCAATATGTTGGAAGGGAAGGGGGAGGGGTTACCCTCCTCCTTCCCTTCCAATTCAACCAAGCCATGTTCTCCCATACACTTTTTCCTTGTTCTTGTTTGGTATAAGGGGTACATAGTGATGAACATCTCCATCTAAATACCATATTCACTTTGCAGATAGCCGAGAGTTGATCACGCACATCAAGTCAACTACTGCGCTTTTTGGAGATTATACTGAAGATGGCGAAGAGGAAGATATAGATCCACTCCACATCTTGCTATTTATTGATTTCTCTTTTTTTATGTTTAGATTGCTTTCAATGTCTTGCCTTTAATTTCCGCAGCAACGAGTCATTGTTAATGGCAAGTTGGCGATCGTCATATTTCAATTGTATATTTAGTCTTTACTTACCTTTCTCTATCATTTGTCTGCACTCTATCGTCTGAACACTCTGTCAACTTCTCTCGCTCTCTCTCCCTCTTCCTTGTCACTTTCCCCTCCCTTCTCTCCTCTCACTGTCACTCTCACCTCCCCCTCTCTCCTCTCCTTTCCCCTCCCCTCCCCTCCCTCTCTCTCCTCTCCTTTCCATTCCCCCTCCCTCCCTCTCTCTCCTCTCCTTTCCATTCCCCCTCCCTCCCCCTCTCTCCTCTACTTCTCCTTCTACACTCTCTCCCTCTTCCTTGTCACTTTCCCCTCCCTTCTCTCCTCTCACTGTCACTCTCACCTCCCCCTCTCTCCTTTCCTTTCCCTCCCCCCTCCCTCCCTCTCTCTCCTCTCACCCCCCCCCCTCCCTCCCTCTCTCTCTATCTACACTCTATATGTCTGAACACTCTGTTGACTTGTAATACTCCACTCCTCACCCCCCCCTCTCACCTCTCACCTCCCTCTCTCTCCTCTCCTTTTCCCTCCCCTTCCCTCCCTCTCTCTCCTCTCCTTCCCCTCCCCCTCCCTCCCTCTCTTTCCTCTCACCTCCCCTCCCTCCCCCCTCTCTTTCCTCTCCTTTCCCTTCCCGCTCCCTCCCTCTCTCTCCTTTCACCTCCCCTCCCCTCCCCTCTCTCTCCTCTCTCTCTCTATCTACACTCTATATGTCTGAACACTCTGTTGACTTGTAATACTCCACTCCTCACCCCCCCTCTCACCTCTCACCTCCCTCTCTCTCCTCTCCTTTCCCCTCCCCCTCCCTCCCTCTCTCTCCTCTCCTTCCCCTCCCCCTCCCTCCCTCTCTTTCCTCTCACCTCCCCTCCCTCCCCCCTCTCTTTCCTCTCCTCTCCTTTCCCTTCCCGCTCCCTCCCTCTCTCTCCTTTCACCTCCCCTCCCCTCCCCTCTCTCTCCTCTCTCTCTATCTACACTCTATATGTCTGAACACTCTGTTGACTTGTAATACTCCACTCCTCACCACCCCCCCCCCCTCTCATCTCTAACTCCCTCTCTCTCTCCTCTCCTTTCCCCTCCCCTTCTCTCCTCTCACTGTCACTCTCACCTCCCCCTCTCTCCTCTCCTTTCCCTTCCCCCTCCCTCCCTCTCTCTCCTCTCACCCCCCCCCTCCCTCACTCTCCTCTCTCTATCTACACTCTATATGTCTGAACACTCTGTTATGTTCCCTCCACACTCTCGATTCCTCCCCTCATCATCTCTCTTTCTCTGTCTGCACTCTATCAGTCTGTACACACTCTCTCACTCGATTGTTTTGATCTACCGATCTATCGAGTCTGATAAACATTGATTTCTTATCGATCGTCTGGCAAAGGTCATTTGTCTGGAGTATAGCAAAGGGGTTTGGTACGCCGGCAGAGTAGTAATGCAGATGAATCATAGATTCAGGGAACTCTTTCCTGATTGCATCGTTGACATACTTAGAGAGTGAGTGTCCCATGAGGAGAGCATTCAGCTCCAGCTTGGGAATGGTTGCTTTGACCTTGACAGCTGCCAATCTGGTCTTAGCAATGAGAAGGGTGGTCTTCTGACTGGTCCACAGGTACACTGCGGCACCCATCGCTAACTTGGAAGCATCAGCGAAGATTACCAGATGAATAGTCTTTTCCGATGACATGCAACTGTATCTCGGAATGGAAAGATAAAGTGATTCGATGTCAGACAAGAGATCATGGAATTGAGACTGAATCGATTGTTCAACTGGTTCGTCCCATTTGAGTTGAAGCGTCCACAGTTGCTGAATGAGAGCCTTGGCTCTCAGAGTGAGAGGGCTAATGATACCCACTGGGTCATATATGGACGCTAGTGTGCTCAGCATGGATCGTTTAGACTCTTTCTGAATCTTGTTCAGTTTTTTTCTTGATCGAGAGGTTGTCAGACACCGGATCCCAGATGATACCGAGAAGCTTCTGGGTGCCATCGGGTCCTCTGTCTGATTCAGGGACTGTTCTGTTGAATGATTCAGAATTGGATGCGTAATCACGCAAGTTCATATGCATCTCATCGAACAGTGTCTTTGTTGTGTTGTACATGTGAGGATTAGACTCGTCAGTATTGATGATTACATTGTCGACATACACGTTGTTGATGAGTTGCTCGATGAAGCCTGCATCTACTCTGTTGATGGCACTCTTTAGATGACTCTCTATCACCTTACTAAGGAGGTACGGAGACTGATTAACTCCGAATGGAGTTACTGTGAAACGATATGTTATCAGATTGTCTCGTGTGATTGGTTTGTACATGTCCTTCAGCCAGAGGAATCTGAGCAGATCTCTCTGGGATGGGTGTACTCTCACTTGAAGGAATGCTTTCTCAACGTCTGCCTCTATGAGAATCTTCCTAGTGCGAGCACGGATGAGGAGAGCGGGGATCTTTTCAAGGTTGCAAGGGCCCTGGGCAATGACATCATTCAAAGATGGCTTTCCCTTCAACTTCGCGCTTGCATCGTACACGATGCGCACGGGAGTAGAGGGCTTGTCTGGTCTGAGAACTGGTTGATGTGCCAAGTAGTGGCACTGATTGGTTGTCATTGATTCAACTTGTTCGATCATCCCAGCTTCGAGCTGGTCTACGATGATCTGATTGTAATGTTTCAGATACTCTGGATTCTTATTGAGTAATTTCACTGTGGATGACAATCTGCTGTAAGCCAAATCGAGATTCGTTGGCAGTTCAGCTGATTCTGGTTTGAGGTAGTATTGCACCTGATACTCATTGTTGATGTTCTCGACAGTGTCATGAAAGTGTGCTTCTACCTTCTGATCTAGTGATTCTCTCTCCTCCTTCTCTGTTGTCGAATACTCATTGACTGTATCATCGACTGCGAAGAAACGTTCAACTTGTTTCTCGAATGGAGTGTGAGAGACAATAGCTGACATGATCGTGTTCGACACTAGTCTGTTGGTCTTGCTCCGACCAATAACCATTAGACCGATGCTAGACTGAATGAATCTGTGGCCACTTGGCAGAGTGATTGACTGAGAATCAGCTAAGATGTCATGCGAATCGTCGATGCATAGTAGAAGATCTGGAGTTACTACTGTTCTATGAGTGAAATGTTCAGGGATGTTGCCGTATTTCTCGTTGATTACGGTTAGATCTTCAGCGGAGATTGGTTGAAGAACCATCGACTTAGTAATGACTGAATCCATTACAAGTGCTTCGACTTGTTGGATTCCCTTGGTGGTCATGAGATTGATCTTGACCACATCATGTGTCTGTCCTCCGGTTGAGCTTCCACCCACACCACTGATGCTCATGCTTTGCTGTTCACACGGAGCGAGCATCAACTCGTTGACAAGCGACCGAGAAACAATGGAAGTCATTGCTCCGTTGTCCAGCAACACAGACTTGATGCACACTGCGTTGTTAATCGGGTTCTGTATGCATACGGGGGCAGTAAGCAATCGAGCGACTCCGTGGACAGGTTGAGTGGATGACATAACCGTAGCAGCGATGCTGGACTTCGGTCGGTACGAGGTATTGTTGTCACATATTGACTTATGATGCGACTTGTTGCACAGTTGGCATTTGCGATCACACTCATTGCTAGTGTGCCGTGATGACAGACAATTGTGACAGAGCTTCTTTTCTCGAAGGATGGCTCGTCGATCGGATAGTGAAGTGACTGTTGAACATTCAGAGAAGGTGTGTTTATCGCAGTATACACACATAGGAGACTCGTTTGTGTACCTGTACTTGCTATTTTTGTTGAATGCTTTCGAGTGCATTGAACTTTGGTTTGACGAGATGGGTTGCGACTGCTGCGTCCTCTGCTGCTGCTGCTTGAAAGATGAAATTGTTCTGTTGCTGTCCCTATTATTGTTATAGCGAGGATGGCAGAACGTTGACTTGATGTCTCTGATCTCTATGCTCTCTTTGATATCTGATTCAATGTGCTCGAGTGCTTCCATCATTGTTTTCGGCTCAAGTTTGTACATCTTCTTGATGTTCTTTTCATCGATGGAACTAGCTACTTGATTAATGAGCGAATAGTTGTCAACCACACTACTGTCATCTAGATGGATGATCTTGTTGATAAGGTTGATCGTGCAGTCCAGTTGATCGTCGAGAGATGTAGACTCTGGTTTCAGGGACAGGATTTGTTTTATGAGAATATTTGCTGTTTGCTTGCCCCGATCGTACATTTTCTTGAGTCTCTCCATGGACTTGTCAAGGAATTCTCCCCGAATAGGAATACCTTCGATGACACGCAGCGCTTGACCCTTGAGGGCTGATCGCAAGTAGCACAGTTTCTCATGCTTAGTTAGATCCTCGCGCGTATCAATTATGCTAGTGTACTGACTAAAGAATGATGACCAGTCAGTAGTTTCACCATCGAATTTCATCAGAGTGATGGGAGGGAGGGGAGCGAGGTTCGACTTATTGATTAGCTTATTGATTAACTGTGCGGTTTGAGCTGTTGCATGACTGTTGAGTGCACTAGCTGCTCCATCACCACTATCGACTACGTTGGATTGATTGGGGTTGACAGTGCCAGCTAATTGCTGTTCGAGTAGTTTGTCATGGGTAGTGATGCTAGAGAGAAACTTGACTCTGTTCATGGAAGCCGTAAGGGCGTTTGTTCCACTGGTAATGACGATGCCAACCGCACTAGTGAGACACACCTCGTTGTACTCCAGGTTGGCATCGTTGTCATTCTCGAGCATGACCTCGTCGTGGTGCGCCTGCTCGGATTGCTTCTCGATGGCATCCGACATGCTGGTAATGCTGGTGGTGATGATGGAGTGGACTGATCTGTAATGACCGAGGGATGATGTGAGATCAGATTGTGCTTTGAGAAGCTGGGTGGATGCCGTGGCATATTCGGTCATGGTAGAGACTGAGTACATATCAGTGATGGCACTCTCGAGTGCCGTTTTGGCGGTTCCAACGGCGACAATAGCATTTTTGAGCTTGTCGTAAAGTGGTGCGAAAGATGTCATGGTTGGTGATTTTCTCGGTTTTCTGCGAGTGACGCGAGATAAATCTAATGGGTTGCTGCCACGCGGGACTTGGGAAGTGGTTGGGTTTGACTCGGGTTCGATAGTTGGACTATGCACCATATGCGAAGTAATCTAATACGATGTCCGGTCTATCGATCGATAACCGGGACAGTCTACTAGTTTACGATGCTTTGATGATGTAATAACACGAAACACGGGAGAAATTAATAAAGATTCATTAATAGATAACAGGGCAATTAATATAAATAAGTGACGAAATCAAGATAATAAAGAGAGAGAAAGAAAGATCCTAATGTGGGCTGGAATGCGGGATGAATGAACCGACCTGGTCGATGACAGGGACGGTGGTGGTCTGCTCGTCCGTTGACGATGACAGGCTCGAACTGATCGTCTGGGTGACGATGAAAGGGCCGAAGTATGTGCGAGAGGTCTCGCGGATGATGGACGTGTTGAGTACGTCAAAGTTGACAAGCTCGGGGGCAGGGGCACCTCAAAATTGGGTAATTAAACCTTGTAAGCACTCGTGGACGCGTGAATAATGAAATAACACGGAAAATAATAAAGAAATGGAAGAAGAACGGGCGTGAACGCTTCACAGAGCAAGAAAAAAAGGAAAATATGAAATTTAGCAGAAGCTGGAGTCGGATTACTGTAGGTAACCTTTGTTCCGTGCGGGAGGCCGACTCAGTCAAACTTGAAGCAGTTCAAATGGGTCAGACTTCTGATTTGCTCTAGCGTTATTTGTTATTTCATGGTTATTATTGATTTCCGTGATTATTTAGTGATTATTGATGATGAAATGCGTCTTTGAGTTGAGAGAGCAGCGGAAGGTAGCGATATTCAGTGAAAAGTTGCTACAGGTTGTAGCCCGTACACAGTATTCGGCCTATAATATCTTATGGTAGTCTAACTACTGTAGTCGTAATACAGTATTACCGCTGGTTTCACCTATTTATTATATAATACTTTTCATCTCCAAATGTTATTTTCCAGATCACCTCACCCCGATGGACATCTGACTCCATTTGAAAGCAATACAATTGTCAATATTATCCTGATTTGCCTATTATGACGGAAGAATGTCCAATCTGTCGACCCCCTTTTTCACTTGTGCCGTCGATCATTGTACGATTTGTGCGGATAAACATAATTTCCTTATTACATGTATTTTGTTGCGACAGCCTCACAACAGATCAATATTTGAATTAGATTACGGTAGCCGAAGGGAGGAGAAGTGGGAAGGGGCGGGGCCAGCGAGCAACCCGCGCGCGACCCCTCTCCGTAGCTGGCAAATCGTTAGCTAGAATTCTGGAGAACCTCTTTTCCAACTAGCTGGAGAACTTTCTCCAGGGTTTCATATGTCAGAGAACCGTTCTCCAACTATCTGGCAAACTTGCGCTCAGTGTAGTAAACAACGAAGATATGCTACCGAATAAAAGGGAGAAAGAGGTGACTTCTTCTTTTCATTATGAATTGAAATATATTACCCGTGTTTATGGCTTTTGTGTACTACAGTTAAACAAGGGTTGGTATTGCTATGTCTGCATCACTATTTGTGCAAATAGTTAAAAAAATTGTTTCTTTAAGAATATTCGAGTGGTTCACATGAAGAGAGAGGCTGGAGATGAATTGATTGGCATTCGATGGAACTCGAGTGCTTCTTACTACCCAATTGTTAACCGAGTGATGGAGAACACTCTCGAGCTGGTCTAAAAGCGGGCGATTATATTGCGATGATCAATGAAGCGTCCACCTTTAAAGCTACGTCCGAAGAGGTCAGGCTTTTATCAATTCACACCTTGAAAGAGGGAAATATTTAGGCGATAGTGTGTAGAAACGAGAGAACGTTTCTCTTAAGCTTCACCTAATCACGAAAAGAGATGTTCATGGTCGTCGTTTTTTTATGGAAAGCTGTTTTCTACAGGTGAGGGAGCTTTTCGACTCCAGCGAAAACGATCATTTTCTCGTTGTGTTCAATCACGAAGTTCCCTCGAATGCGGTAAGACATCAACTGTTGTGTAGTTTGTCCATTAATGAAACAATTTTAACAAAAGATACTCACATTCTGACTTTTCTCTTTGTGGTGTTCTTCCGCCGTTATATTACTTCGCACGAGTGTTTGTGAATGTCTAATACAGTTAGCCCCCACAGTCTCCGCCCAAATCCACCGGGCCCTCAATCGCGAATAGTCGAGCGGGGTGAAGCACAAGCTGAATTCTAAACGCTATGAGACGTACTTGGGCTTATCTTGTAGCTTTTTAAAAGCTCTATCGTTCGAGCCCAGGCCCATAATAATAATAATATATTTATCATGCAATTTACTGAGGCTAAGTATGGGGAGAAATAATAAGTTAGTCTAATAAACAAACGGCAAACATGAAATACGATGTCGCATTATGTGACAAAGAGTTTTGTTGAGATATACTAATACAATAATGAGAAGACAAAAGAGAGCGAAAAAAATGCAGGTTATGAAATGGATAGAAAGTCTAAGAATTTGATGTAGTTTGATACGACAGAGATGCTACTATTTCTAATAAGTTGGTCATCTAAACGATTCCACAAGTTGACAATTCGGTTAGCGAGAAATCGATTATATCTTACTGAGTTACTACGAAATTGGCAAAGTTTGAGCCTATGACCTCTAGTAATACCAATACGATTAGAGAAATGAAACATCGAACGTGGACTAATGTCGAAATAACCAAAGATGATTTTATATGACACAATTAGATGAATACGAGTACGTCGATCGGAGAGGGGAGACGTCGAGTGTCTTCAGTCTGTTCGAGTAGGAAGTGGGGGGGGTCACATCGAAGGAACACGAGTCGAGAGTACCTGTGGAGCACGTTCTCGAGACGTGCAATGTTTGCTATCGTGCTGGGGTTCCATAGTTCACTACAAAAGTCAAGTAGAGGACGAACGTAGGTGCAAAAGAGTTTGGAATAGAGTGCCGGGCTCTTAGATGTAAATGATCGATGAATGAAAGAACAACGTGCGGATGCTTTCCCTTTAATATTATCAAAATGTTTCGAGAAATTAAGTTTATTATCATAAGTAATCCCTAAATCCTTGATCTTGCTTTTAACTGGGAGGTCAATTCCGAGTGCAGAGTGGGAACATACAGGGTGATTAGTTCCAAGGTGCATGATTACATTCTTCGAGGGAGAGAGTGTAAGTCCCCAGCGAGTACTCCAACTAACAAGTTTATCGATTGCCAGCTGGAGCCGCTGGGGGTCGTTAATACAGTAAATCTTGAGGTCATCAGCGTACATGCTACAGTATGCCCCATCAGGCAGCTCCTGTACTACATCAGAAATATAGAGTGAGAAGAGGAGGGGTCCGAGACACGAACCCTGCGGGACTCCACTAATAGCATCGAATGGTTGCGATTTGCAGTCACCGACAGTTACAGATTGAGAGCGGTTTGACAAAAACGCTTGGATCCACCGGAGGAGACAACCACGAATACGTGCAGTTTCACATTTGCCAACAAGTAGATTTATGGGAATGGAATCAAAAGCTTTGGAAAAATCAATAAAAGCACAAGTTATATAATTATCCTTATCAAGTTGAGCATGCCAGTGTGCGAATGTAGACAGAAGTGCAGTGCTACAAGAGCGCTTCGCTCGAAAACCGTGCTGCTGATCAGGGAGTAAATTGTTACTATTGAGAAACTGGGAGAGTTCGTAACAGATAATGCGCTCCATAACTTTTGAGAGGGCGCAGGTCAAAGATATCGGACGATAATTTTCAACTGAATATTTTTCTCCTTTCTTTTTGTATATTGGTCTAACAATAGCAGAGCGCCAAATAGACGGAATCTCGGAATTGAGCATGAAAGAGTTAAAAAGAGTGGACAAGGGGCGGCTTAATTGATGAGCTGTGTTTTTAATGAAAACATAAGGAATTCCGTCAGGAGAAGTCGAATTTCGGTTAGGCAACTTACTTAATACCCTAGCAATAATCATGGGAGAGAAGGCCACATAATCAATGTAAGGACCGTCGTAGTCGTTGCGGGGAGATTGAGGTTGCGGGCTGAAGACTTTGTGGTTGAAGCACTTAGAGAAATGTTCGGCTAAAAGATCAGCCTTTTCTTGATCTTTGATCATAGGGGTACCATTATTGTCAATTAATGCCGCGATATCATTGGAGCCTTCTTTTAGTCTGTCACTTGCGAAACGGAAGAAACGCTTTGAGTTGAGATTACTAATAAGATCGCGCTCGCGTGCGCGCCGAGAAGCTCTTACTGATTTACGAAATTTAGATACTGCCTCTAGGTACGGTTGGAGTCCGTTTGAGAAACGCTGTTTATATTTTCTATTGGAACTTCTAAGCAAACGTAGTGATTTGCGAGTGAGGGTGGTGCGAATGGGGACCAGCTTGCGATATGGGATGAAAGTGTCCATTATAGGAGTCAAAACATCGAGGAAAGTTGTGTATAGGGTGTCAGCATTTTGATCGACTGATGATAATAGGTCATAACAATCGATATTCGATATTGCAGTTTGAATATGCTCCCAATTAACATTTCGAAAGTCCCTTACTAATTTGGATTTAGTGCGAGGAATAGATGCATCGAGGGTAAAAACGACAAGGGAGTGATCCAGCTTGGGGAGAGGGGGAAGGACTCGGCAGTTCTTGATTAGATTGGGATGGGAAGTGAGCACTATGTCCAAAAGATTGTTGTTTCTTGGTGAGGTGACGCATTGAGACAACGAAAGAGAGCGAGCGAAATTCAGAAGGATATTCGAATGATGCGACTGAGATGTGACCGAGGATGCTAGATTGGGCCAATCAATTTCGGGGCAGTTTAGATCACCAAAGACGATGAGCGGCAGGGAGTGAGTACACGCAAAATCATAGATGAAAGACGAACATGATTCGAAGTTTCCACTATCACAAGAAGGACTACGGTATACTAGACAGATCAGGAATTTTGCTTTTTCGAAATGGACCTCAGCGGCAACGATCTGACAATATTGCGAAAAAGATCGAGAAAAGGAAAGTGTTGAGGGTATATCGGATTGAATTAGGAGGACTACACCTCCTCCACTAGCATCTCTATCACATCTAAAGACATTGTAACGGCCAAAACTAAGCATGCTATCGTTTACTGTATCAGGGGAGATCCAAGTTTCAGTGAAACCTACAACAGTGTATGCAAAAGTATTAATGAAATCCTCTAAGAGCGGCAATTTGTAACCTATGCTCCTCGTATTGATTAAGCAAAAACTCGATTTATTTGAATCTGATTGTGAGGAGAACCCAGTTTGAGAGCTACTTGCAACGCTAGAGGGTACTAGTGACCAATGGGGATGGGTGAGAGAGGGGACAGACTGAAAGGACTCTAGATTAGTACTCACCTAGTACGTAGTCGTATCCTCCTCCTCCTCTTCGTCTCTCATCGAGAGAATTGGGGAGAGTGACGACAAGTGCATCACTTTGTTGGGCCGTCCAGCGGGGGACGACTCCTCACCACTCCGTCCCCTTTTGGACGGCTTAGCAGCTGCATCCGGCTGCGAGCTGCTTCCATGGCCAGACGAGTGTTGAGAGTGGTCTGGCTTGCGAGAGGGACGAGAAGAGTGACTTCCCCTTCCTCCACCTCTTCCTCCCCTTCCCCCGCGATTTGCCCCTCTGGTACCTCCCCGACTCGATGCAATCGATCGGGAACGTGCGAGACGGGAATTGAGAGATAGTGCGGGGAAAGAGGAGGGAGAGAGAGGAAGAGGGAGAAGATCAGAGGTCACAGGACGCGAACTCTGTGCCCTGTCCAAAGCACGCTGTGATCTCTCAGGAAGAGCACGTGGGTTGGAAAGGCGCACGATTTTCAGGTCGCGCACTATGTACTCTAACTGACCGGCTTTTGCATTCAGAATACCGGCCTCTCTGCGGAGAGTTCTATCAAGCTCGAGCTCCTCGAGAGTATAATCTCTCCTAATGTGAGCATGTACATTGCCCGTAAGGCGGCAACCCTGACAGCGACGCACTAGCTCGATGAAACGATCTCGATCAGATTGAGATGCAAACTGTACCTTAATTGGACGGTGGTGGGACGTCTTGAAGACGTTCAGAAAGAGGGAAAACAGTTTCAAATACCCCAAATAATGTAATTATAGCTATCGTAGCATGCTCGGCCGACTGCCATTCTATTGTTATCATCCTAAAAATAAAATCTGTTAAGAAAAAACAAAGATAAAGTCTAAATTCGAATTGTGCTTTCGTTTGCAAAAAAAAGAAGTGAAAACGAGGGTTTTAAGAGATCTTCATAAACTATTTTTGTTCTGGCATACCTTCGAAATGTCCTCTCAATAGCAATGGTTTTCGCAAAAGAGGAATTGAACTTGCAGTGTGCTGCGCCTGAAGCGAGCGCTTATCAACTGCGCCATAGGTGTTCTCTCGATCCACTCTCCCACGCGCTAAGTTCTTGCTCTCTCACCACGCGTCGACTATCGCAATCGTCGCAATTCAGATGCCGTTGCACTCTCCACATCTTCATAAACTATTTTTGTTCTGGCATACCTTCGAAATGTCTTCTATCACCTGAGTTATGCCCCTAGAAAGATGGACGATTAGGCTCCGCCCACCTCCCCTCCCCTCTCATCTTTCCCCCCTCTCACAACAGTCGAAGCGCGCGTGGTTTTGGAGCTGTAACTCGGCTCGGGGGTGAGATATCGACCCAAATCCAAAAGAATGTTCTTATTCAGACATGTAGCAACATGGTAACACTAAAGTTCACTCCTCTCATTGAATTCTGCTGACCACGTTGTGGCCCCTAAATACAGTACTAGAATTTTTAATGAGAACATTCCATAGTCTCATGAAAAGGCATAGCGCAATGCAAGAACAAAACAGCCTTGAAACTCCGCCCACTGGGACAGAAGGAGCGGTTTGTGTACTCCCGTACGGATTGTTGGCATACTGTAATTGCTCGAAGAGCGCTGGCGGCTTGGGCCGACGCATGAGATTTCGGACGATAGGGTAGCGCAAAGTAGAAGACTGTGTTGTCAGCCCTCATGGCTCAGCAGGTAAGTAAGTAGTGTGTCAAGGAGGGGCCGGGGGTTCGACCCCCACCCCATGCAAAAATTCTTGCCGCTTTTTTTACGAGGCTCTTTTCTTTTCGTCGACTAGTTCCCCCCCCCCCCACTTCACCACAAAAGCTTCGCACCAAGCGTGCTTCGCGTGCAGCTTTCGAAATGCATTGGCCATGAGACTGTGATTCTGATTGTACCTAATTCAGCCCGTTCCTCGGCTGCTTCAACTCGACAGTGCGATCGTCTCGACAAGGCGATCGTCTTCTCTCCATAGATGGATGGAACACATTTGGAGAGGGTTTCGAAAAGGTCAGTGTTCTCATCCTGCCTCCCTTCCATCACCTTAGCACTTTCCCGAAATCGGACTCTTGGTACGATCTTGCGATTCTTCTTGACCAGCCCTAGATAGGTTGCACATCGCGTTTTGCTTACTTGGTCAGAAAATTGGTCAGAAAAGATGTCATACTATCACTAGTTATTTGTCACACATCAAGAGTGTGCGGGAAAACTTGTCGGGAAACTTTCGGGAAAAATATTTTACCCGGTCTGAAAACCGGGAAATTTCGGGAAATTCGGGAAAAACACCAAACATTTCCAGTACCTTTAATTTTGCGATTTTAGGCAAATATTTGTTTTTTAATGTTTTATATATAAAACGGGTAAAACTATTATTTCCAAGAGGTTGTGTCAGTTTAGTGAAACTGGCAGTTTTTTTGAGGCGTTTCTTCGCTCTGCCCACACATTTCTAGCAATTAAGATTCTGAATGTTTCTTTTGCAACATTTCAGCACAACATCTTTTATTTGCTGAGTTTTCATTTTTTTCGCTAATACTGTGTATAATTAATGTATATTTGATTATCTTAAGAGTAAATTGAATATCAGATGTATGCGTGCACACATGTTTTGTGATAACAAAGTATTTATTACAAAATCATGGAAAACAATTGTTTAAAGATTTTTCATTTTTTCTTCTTCTTTTTCGATTATCTTCGTTGATGATGAGTGACGATGTTTTCTTCACGACGGTACTGGAAATAATTGTTTGATTATTATTACATTTTTAAAATGATACGAACACACAAAAAGTCAAAATGGTACTTCCTGTGTTTACCAAAGCGAGAGAGCGGGCAAAAGTGAGAGGGTCGCGTACGTGCCTGTGTGGTAAACAACGGCATTTGACTTTTTGTCCGTCATTTGACTTTTTGTTTGATCGTATCATTTTATAAATGTAATACAGTATCTTAAGAACAAGGGACAGTATGATTCGTACTGGCGAAACTGCGCATTTTGAGAGTCACAAAACGCGTAATTCTGGTCATTCATTGAGCGCTAAAGGGGAGGGATCGGTTGAAACTGCGCATTTTGCGAGTCACAAAACGCGTAATTCTGGTCATTCATTGAGCACAAAAAGGGGAGGGATCGGTTGAAACTGCGCATTTTGCGAGTCACAAAATGCGCATTTCAATTGACTCTCCCTATCAGAACAATTGTGCGACCAATTATCACGCGGTTATAACTTACACCCATGTCGTACAATTATGCAAGAAGCTAAGTGATTGAGCGTGAGTGCCTTTTAAAAACAATTTTATTGGAACCTGCATGACATATGACTCATGAAAATACCACAGTGATCAAACAGTATACCCTGCTTTCATAGTCTATAATGGGATAATGTAATTCATAATGGGATACTGTTACTCAATCCTACCGTAACCCGAAAAATTTAAATTGAACAAATTGACTGGCATAATGCTGATCTGGAGTAGCCGTTGCCGGATGGGGATTCCGTTTCTCACCTATAGCTTTATCGGATACGGTAAACTTAGCGTAACCCGGATTTCTAAAATTGAGTAAATCGATTATGAATTTTGTAGGAGGAAAATACGAAATTGCGCAAAATTGGCCCGGAACTTGCTGGATGATTAATATCTCGTACGTTATCCTAGGTCAATTCGCTCAATTTCAATTCCGGGATACAGTACGATTGATTATGGTTGTTATTTTTGTTGAGGGGCACCAGGTTGGAGAACAGTATTCCACTATGGGCTCGGTCTTGTTCATCTTCAGAAACTTACATTATATAAATTGGGACGAATAGTTGCAACAGCAAACAACCGCAAGGGGAGATGAGAGAACGGAGGAATGTGAAATGATTGATTACTAGTTTGGTTATATTGATTTGTGTCTAACTCATTTCACTGGACTCACTCAATGATGCACGGTCGTCTCGCTAAATCCAAGATCACAAATGTGAGTATCGCTTGTAAATTACCACTTTAGAACTATTACATTACCTACGATCTTATAAATTCGTTCCCCCGCCCTCTCCCTTGACTTAAAATGGAAAATATACATTAATGTGTCAATCGGGTTTCCACGGTTTTTTAAAAGCAAACGTTCTATCGCCTCTTGCATAATTGTACCACGTGGGTGTTAGTTATAACCACGTGATAACTGTTGGCACAATTGTTCTGATAGGGAGAATCAATTGAAATGCGCATTTTGTGACTCGCAAAATGCGCAGTTTCAACCGATCCCTCCCCTTTTGTGCTCAATGAATGACCAGAATTACGCGTTTTGTGACTCGCAAAATGCGCAGTTTCAACCGATCCCTCCCCTTTAGCGCTCAATGAATGACCAGAATTACGCGTTTTGTGACTCGCAAAATGCGCAGTTTCGCCAGTACGAATCATACTGTCCATTGTTCTTAAGATACTGTAATAATCAAACAATTATTTCCAGTAACGTCGTGCAAGAAAACAGCGTCATTCATCATCAACGAAGATAAGCGAATATGAACAAAAACATACTAACAATAAGACAATTGTTTTCTATTATACTGTAATAAATTATGTTTGTTGATGGATAACAATGTTTTTCGTATTGCAAAACAGTACATTACAGTAACACGACAATTATGAATAGAAAAGGAATAATATTTGATAATTGAAAAAATACACTTCGTTGTGCAGATATTTGCACTGGAAACCAATGAAATCAGAAAATTTACAATAACCTGATTTTTTTAGGATACACACCTCATTTAACAGTCAGTTTTTCAAAACTGCTTCAACCTCTTGGAAATAATAGTTTTACCCGTTTTATATTATAGCAACAACAAAACAAACATTAAACAAAATCAACAATTCTATTACTATATTACTATCGGCACAACAACAACCTTAGATCCCAAAATGAGGAATGTTTTTGCTCAAAGTGAGCAGCATGTCATGAGAGAGAGACTTTCTGAGGTCATTGAAAATGTAAGTACAAGTGCTAAACACTCTCTCTGTTTCCAAACACTCTCTCTGTTTCGAAGACACTCAATCGATTGCGGTTACGGTATCTACTTTGGATCAAACTGTAGACTACAGCATACTGCTAACCGAAATATCGGCGGGTCGTACTGTAACCTACAGTATGCTGCTTACAGTAATATCGATCCACTTTTCAGGTTCCATCCCTGCAGAAGGACGTCGCAAAAGAAAAGCTGCCGCAACAGTCCTCTTCATAAGAAGCGATGAAAAGAGCGAAGAAAAAATTTAGAAAAATCTTTGAGAAAATTCTCACCCTGAACTTGCACACAATCCGCAGACCTCCTCTGATAAACAATGGATGGCAACCAATATCGTGCTTTGGCAAGGAATACTATCAACAGCGATTATCTGTTATCAACGATCAAATACAAAATGATGATAACAAGACCACTAAAGCATCCTCCTATAAAGGATTTAAATGTGATAGATAGATAGATAGATATACATGCTGGACATGTGGTTATAATTAAAGGGGGGGGTTTGGATTGAAGTATAAGAGATGACGATAGGATCTTCATTATTTGATTTCGGAAATCATTTGTTTTGAGAACTATGAGTATTCGATTGGTAATTTCCTTTTCTGTAATAAGGATATTAAAACGCATTCTCTGTAAGACCGTAGGAGAGGCAGTACAACTCCGTCAAAGTGATCCATCCGGGCTCAAACTTTTTTCACAATGCGTCTTAGGTACAAAGTAAATTTTAATTGTGAGAAATTCGCGAAATGTCAACTTTTGAAAAATCGATAATTTTTTTCCGAAAAAAAAATGCTTTCGTGTTATATATCATTCGAAAGAGCATCAAAAGTTATGTTTAATTCTATACTTTCAGAAGAATTGAACCACTAGGAACGAAAATCGATGAGCGTATCCACCGAACTTTGACGTTTTCATGAAACTTATTTTTGTCTAAAATTGTTCCCATGATTTGTAGGTCGTGGTTCCGACATATGTTATGTATTTTTCATTGTAGTATCGAATTATCAACATCTCATTAGAAATTTCGTGCGTGAAAGTACTCCAGTCTTTACCAGACCGACCCACTCTTAGGTAAGATTCAACCAATAAGTGTGTGGAAAACTTTTTTCAGGCTTCAAACCTAAATCACTTGTACACAATTCGAAAGAGCGTCAAAAGTTGTATATGATCCTATATTTTCAGAAAGATTGGACCACTAGGAGCGAAAATCGATTATCTCATCCTCAGAATCTGATATGTTTAGTAAGGCTAAATATTCGGCTCTATTACCTTTCAAAGTGATCGACCAGGGCTTAAACTTTTTTTACCTGCAGTCTTAGGTCCATAGTAAACTTTGATCATGAAAAAGTCATGAAAAAATAACTCCTGAAAAATATATCAACACTATTTTGAAGTAACTTTTTTTCACGGAAAATAAAATTCTTTGATAACAAAGTATGGAAAATCGCATTTGGGAGGTGATTTAGTGAGTGATATTGGATCCACAAGGATTTAATGTTCTCTTACTCGTAAAAGGGAACGAGCTCTACTCTTTTTTCACACTCTCTTCTCCAGACAATTTTGAAATGCCTTTGTTGGTTGGATTAAATGTGAAGACCTGACGACGTATTTGGATGCGGAATACGGAGTATTCTGAAGTACGACCATGTTAAAGTGCATTTTAGTTCTGTCTGCGGTTTTCGTTTCTCTTCAGGCGGTGCCAGGGGTTACTAATTTTTTATTATTATTTATGGCCGGTTCCAGTTTTATGGCACGGTTCCAGGGGTGCAAATCTTGCTTAGTTTTAACACTAGCGACAATTTTATTTTCAGAACTTTTTCGGGAGAGAAATTGCACCGAGCTTCTCAATAAACACCCCGCCTCCTCCCCCAAAAGGTTTCCTCTCATTATTCTTCTCCGCCGAACATCATTGAATTCTCATCAGATGGCCGGATTATTCCTGAAGAAAACGAACACGTTGGAATAGGCACAAACTATCAGGCTGTTAAGAAAGTAATGAACCATTTTGACTTTTTTGAAAAACCATTCCAGTTTTCTTTGGAAGCAATTTATATAGATCCATGTAGGTACATTATATGAAGTAAGTCTTACTTATTTTATTGCACACTGATTCATTTCGTAATGTTGATATTGACTGGAATTATGTTGACCGAAATTCAGTCGGGTCAGATTCGACTCGCCTCATTGTGGATTTTGTAGTTCAAAGGAGGAACGAGATAGGACATAGTGGAATATTTCTGTAGAAAGGGAGAACAATAATGAGTATAGGAAGAGCCACTGGACCTAGCTACCTCTTCCAGCTAGAGAGAACAGATGTGACCAATTTGGAGGGCTCGCAAACAATATTTCGAAAAAGATATAAAATGGCTCTGTGGGGCTCCCTATGAGAAATAAACTCCCGTTCTTCTATGGTTTATAGTGCCACCCACTGTTATTAAAATAGTATAACCTACTTTGAACTAGGTGCTCTGATGGTTTACTGGGATTAAATGACATCAGCTGTTCAAATTTCGAGGACGAAAATCGGCCTTTTCTGCATTCCACGGTCTTGTACTAGTCTATATCTACCCGAAAATGTGCTCATTTTATAGAGAATGTCTAATAGTATTACTGATAAATAACACATAAATTGGCTTTCACTAGTAATGAGGTGGCACGATATAGTTGAAAGTCACAAAAAGTATGCAGAACTTCAGGTGGATGACGGTTAGTAAGGGGGAACTGATAGGGTTTGGGGGATTGGATGGATCGTGGATGGATTGATGGATTGATAGATTGATGGATTGATAGATTGATGGATTGATGGATGGATGGATGTTAGTTCGTCCTGCCAGGGTCGCCATATGCAGAACTTCAGGTGGACTAGTAACTGCTTTATTAGTATAGAAAAGTGTTGGAGTTTTATAGAGCATCTGCAAACAATAGTGCTGATGGAAATGTGTGCAAGCGTGGGAACTATGATGCAACTGTAAATGTGCTGAACAAGAAGAAAGGATAACAACCAACAGTTCAAAGAATCATATCTTGGAGAATTGCAGATAGTTGCAAAAGACCAAAGCAATCAGAGAATCATGGATGATCCATGATCAGCCATGACACTCCCCGCGGATAAAAGAGGATTAGGATAATTAGATGGGATAAAAATGAGGTTATGAGGATTACATAACAGAGAGAGGTTCAATTAAATAGTTAAATTAGAATGAGCGATGAATAGATAGATGATGATTTCGGGCCATGAACGAAAGAAGAGAGAGACTAATGCAATACTATAACAAATAAAATACTTTAATCGAATGAATCGATGACGAAGAAGTCGTCGAGCCTCCCGAGAGCGGACAAGAGAGAAGGTGGCCCTGGGCACGAGAAGAGAGAGAAGTCGGTGATGGGCAGAGGCAGCCGAGCGTCCAGTGAGCGAGAATGATGGAGATGACGAGAATGAATGATCTGAGAATAGGAAGAATCGAATGATGGAGGTGGATGAGGATGGATGGATGGATGAAGACTATGACGAGGAGCGGTAGAGGAGTTGATGGATCGAAGAAGACTAGGAGACAGACGAATGGTAGATTGGTGGAGGGGATGATGAAGACTATGATGCGGACGAAGAGTCGGTGCTTTGGATTGATTTGTAGTTGAATGAAGGCTAGGATCGGAATGGATGAGTAGAGGGAGAATAGGATCGATGGAGTGATGGATCATTGGATCATTGGATTGAAGGATGGTCGGGGATAGCCGACGTGGACGGGGGATTGGAGGGGGAGACTGACGAGGGGCAGATGAGATGAAGTGGCCAGAGAGGACTTCGAATGTATCCAGCACGGCATTGGCGGAGTTAATCATCATACGAGCATGCTCTAGATCAGGATGGTAGTCTCTGAATTTCTCAAGATACTTCTCCATGATATCCCAGTCATTCGGGGAAGAATGGGCATAGGATAGGAATTCCTCATGAAAATACTTCAATTTGATATATTCGGCGGTTGCTTCTTCTCTTCTTTCGGAGAGGGAATAGAAGCATACAGTGAATTCATCATTGGACATTGTGCGAATCGACTCAACACAAAAGGAAAATAACTTGCATAGTTCCGGGGCTCCTCCTAGTTCGTGCTCGATGGATGCGAGAAGATCTTCGATTCGCCGCTCAAGTCGTCGAAGCAACTTGAAGATATGCCGGACACGTTTGGTTTGCTCTGTCGTTGTAGAACTCATTGTCGGAGGATCTCTTCGATGGATGACGGTTAGTAAGGGGGAACTGATAGGGTTTGGGGGATTGGATGGATCGTGGATGGATTGATGGATTGATAGATTGATGGATTGATAGATTGATGGATTGATGGATGGATGGATGTTAGTTCGTCCTGCCAGGGTCGCCATATGCAGAACTTCAGGTGGACTAGTAACTGCTTTATTAGTATAGAAAAGTGTTGGAGTTTTATAGAGCATCTGCAAACAATAGTGCTGATGGAAAGGTGTGCAAGCGTGGGAACTATGATGCAACTGTAAATGTGCTGAACAAGAAGAAAGGATAACAACCAACAGTTCAAAGAATCATATCTTGGAGAATTGCAGATAGTTGCAAAAGACCAAAGCAATCAGAGAATCATGGATGATCCATGATCAGCCATGACATGCGTTTTCACGAAAAACCATAATGGTTCTGGAATTTTCGATTTTCTCATTTTCAAAAACGTTCAGAAGATCATTGTTCTAGCAAATTACTGTATCTTATAGTTTAAATATACAAGGATATTTAAAGCGATATTATACATTGAACACTTCGCATTTCGCTACATCACATTCAATTAGCCAGACGTCATTTGTATGTCGCAATAAATTTTTGAATTGAGATAACCTCTAAACTAAAGGGAGTACCTACTCGTTCACACTATTTTCTAAAAGGGGACATCTGTTAATGTTGAACATTCTAAGTTGAGGCCATGAATATATTCTACAATGAAATCGCACTCAAAAACTTTTCTTCCAATGTTTTCTTTAAAATCAACAAAATTATTTTCCATCATATTTGCGGCAACAATAAAGAGCCAAATAAAATTAACGTTGGTGACTATTCTTTAACACTTCACCTACAACATACCATAAGTGTAAGGCATTTGAATCGTTCGAAAACCGCGAGCTCAAATTTCAAATCCGAAATGGTTCATTACTTTCTTAACAACCCTATATATGAAATGCACTGCGATCATTGAAATGCTTCGTCCAGGAGATTTGATCGAATTCAAGTTTAGTGGTATCAATTTCGATTTAACCTGCTTCATTTCAGACGTGTATCGGGATTATACGAGGTTTGTGAATCGATTCGGTGGATCCTCTAAGTTACCATTATTCATTTTTAAAGCGTTTCCCTTTGGAATGCTTTTTGAATCTAATTTTAATTGTATATCGTAACCTGGATTACTAATTCAGCACTGGGCTATTTTCACTGGAACTGAGGACAATGTTCCTCACATAATTCACAACAATTGATCAGGGGTGATTCAGATTTTTGTCGTGATATTTTGATATAACGAATTTAAGGTTTCGGAAGTGCCATTTGAAGGAATTCACACAAAGGGAAAGTGTCGGATCAACAACCGCCAAGATTGGATGTTTGTTCAAATTCTAAATTCTTCAAAAATAATAATTAATTGAAGCGACTTGCCCTATCACCCTGCCTTAGTCATTGAAAGAGCAAGAACCAGGGTATGTGACATTAGCTGGGTTTTTATTCAAAAATATTAATCAGTTAAATGGTTCTTCAATACGTCATTTTCGTTTACACAATTATTTAGTATGCTCATGTATTCGCATTCACAGCTGAACGTTCCCGACTATTTGTACGAAGAAAACAATTGTGAACATCTCGTGAAGTGGGCAAGGAATGGTTTCAAAGTCTCAATGCAGGTACACCTTTTATACAACTGATTACTTGTCGCCATACGCTACATACGTCAGGTTCTCTGGGAAAAGGACTTTCGTTGCGAAATGAGACGTCTTCAATTGGGCAACGGATGTCCTTTTCTTGAAGACTTTCGTGCCGAGATCGCCTCCGCAAACGACAAGGCATGTTTCCTATTTCGTTTATAATTTCATTTTAAAAGTTTTCAGAACATCGAGCGTGAAAGTTACCACTGCAAACCGCATCACCATCTTGCGATCACTGCACAAGACATTGTCCGGTACAGAAACCTTATTGGTGAGAAGAAAGGAGAACTAAAAGAATCTCCCGGGTCTCATGTACGTTGCTTCCTTTTATTGTCAGACTCTTGGACACTTCAGATATCAAAAATTACGTACAAAGCGGATCTCAATTTTTAAAATTGGATAATTCGAAGAAAAAAAATCGATTTTCGACTGTATTTTTCGATCACTTTCAGCAGTTCGTAGTGATGATGATAAATAATTTAAACGGAAATTGCGGTTCGAGATGAAAGAGTTTGTGCCGCGATTTTATCGGCATGATATTCTTTCTTTCCAGCCTGACATTATCACCAATGGGAACTCATTTTCGATCAGTTGGTCACACTACCAGTATCCAGTCAAGATGCGTCCACGCTGATTTGAGTTTCACCGAATAATTGAAGTGCGATCGTTTGGCATACCTTTCGACCATTGGCGATTATAAATTATATATTTGTAAAGATTACTCCCGATTAATCAAAGATGTATCCTCCCTGATTAAATATACATGATACGTGAAACACAAAACAATTGTGCACTTCGCACTCGTTTATTGCACTCATAAAGTACTCTGTGAAGTTTTCGTTGTTGTTTTTTTTTGTTTCGGAGTAAGTTTTTTTCGATGACTGTTACCTCTCTCAATCAACAATATTGTCCACTCAGACTAACCGGGAGAAAATTCCCAGAAATACGATAATTCTTCCTATAACCGATGCAACAAAGTGCGATCATATTCTGATTTCAGGCTATTCTCAGGCACATTTGTTGCAACTTCCTGGATAAAGATTACAATAATCATGTGTCATTCGTTCTCCTTTTACTGTGGTATCAAGTAGACTGTTGTCTATTATTGAAATTGACGTATTTATCACAACGAAAGAGGGGAAAAACTGGCCTGTCATAACACCGAGGCGACATGTTGCCTTTTACAAGTATGTACAGCGAAAATATAAAAAAGTTAAGAAGTACGGTGTTCAAAAGGCAGCATATTCCCAAAATATTGAAGTCTGGTCAAACGTGTACCTTCTCAACTTCTTAAATTTCCTACATGATAGACGGGGGTTAGTCACTCTTACAAAAAGTACGCTCAAGATCGATTACACCGAGGGCAAAAAGGTTGATTAATGGATGGGCGAAATCACAGGATAAACAAATGAATCATCGAAGATAAATCAATAAAACGTTAGAACTAAGATCCTATAGTTCAATGAAACAATCAATAAATCATCCGAAAGAGTCCCGCCACGACCAGCGCCAGGTACGGTATCCGCAAGTGGGCGGAGTCTGCGGAATCGCGGCGTAGCGCGAGCGCCCGCGGTCGAGGAGTTGAAGAGTGGCAACATAAGAGGGAATTACCGAAGATGAGTTGCATGTGACTGTAAGAATATCGATTTATCGATTTACTGGCAATTCTTCTGATCTTTCCCATCGTTTAAGATCAATTTAGGGCAAGGAAAACGGCATTTCCAAACATTTTATCCCAGTTGATCTTTGAGATATGCGTAGTCATAGCGGCCAATCGAAACACTGCGTTCTGCTCAACCTGTCGTGAATTTGCCATGAGGCAAAACGTGCAAGCGAGCAAACTATGCTCTTTTTTCCAGCCTTTCTGATTATTTTAAGCCAATTTTATTTAGTTTTTACAACTTCATCAGCGATGTAATCACTCATGTCGCTTTTCTATTTTTTAGATATAAAACGGGTCAAACTAATTTGTCCAAGGGGTAGCTGCAGTTTTGAAAAAGTAGTGCCTCTCCAAACCACCAAAACAATTAATTTATAATTTTGACGGCAGAAGCATAAATGCCGTGATTATAAGCAAAATCGAGGTGTTATTTTTCATGAATTGTATTTTTGTTTTTGATGATTTGATTTTATTTTAAAATTGTATTTTGCCATTATTTTGTTTTGTGGAAATTCTTGCGAAAATTTAAATAAGGATGCCACGTTCTATTTTATCTATTTATCATAATTTAATTGAAAATGACAGTGGAAAGGAAGTGGAATTATCTTCGTTTGTTCGGTCTTCTTTATCAAGATGTTCTTGGTCTTCAATCGTCTTCAATCGAATTCCTCCACTACTAGGAAATTGAAATGTCTGTCTGTTGGTGTGTGTTTTTTTTTGTTTTTTTTTTCCTTCCGCGTGACGGACAAATTTTTCGTTTTTTCGCTATAAATCGCTTCAAACTCAAGCAATCTTCTCAGATCCTTTTGCATACGATAACCCATCAGAAAACATTTCAAAATTTATTTACAAAAAATCGATAATTTCATGGCCAAGTCGGTAGCGAGCTCGAATTCAAATCCGAGGGTCGCAGGTTCGATCCCCGCCGGTGCATAGTCTTTTGCCGCATTTTTTGCAAGTGTCAAATGTGGCCCAAACCCATTTTTGAGTAACAAGATTCACATTTGAGCATCTTTTGCTGATTTTTGAAGTGAAATATCGATTGATTTCACTTGATTTCACGCGATTTCATGAAATTTTCGCACATTTCGTTCCAAATCATTCCTCTTGCCGGCAATCTCGCAGGAATGGAGTTAGAACGAGAGTGTAAGGGAAATCGAGAGTGACTCTCTTACTTTGGCACACTCTCTCGCCCCTGACCCCTTTCTGGAGGCCGGAATCATGTATCCGGAAGCTTCCTAATAAATCGCTTCAAAATCACGCTATCTTCTCGGATCCTTTTGCATACAACAACAGACCAAAATCTCTTTAAAATTTTGCAATATTTAAATGACCAAATCCATAGCCAAGTGGGTTACGCGCTTGACTTACAATCCGAGACCCCCAGGTTCGAACCCCGCCGCGGGCAAAACGTTTGCCGCATTTTTCGCAAGTGTCAGAAGCCATTTTAACACGTTCTTGATTAACGTGAAACACGATTTCACCTGTTTTGTCGAGTTTTAAAATGAAAAATCGAAAATTTTGAAAAGTTTCCAATTGATTCGCAGAGCGTAGGGGACCATAGGAAAATCGTTTTGCGATGTCGGAAACGTGTCTGAACGTTTTCTAACACGTTTTAACATGAAAAATCGAAAATTTCGAAAAGTTCCCAATTGATTCGCAGAGCGTGGGGGACCATAGGAAAAGTGTTTTGCGATGTCGGAAACGTGTCTGAACGTTTTCTAACACGTTTTAACATGAAAAATCGAAAATTTCAAAAAGTTACCAATTGGTTCGCAGAGCGTGGGGAATCATAGGAAAAGTGTTTTGCGATGTTGGAAACGTTTTCGAACACGCCCGGGAATCCAACACTCGGTATCCTGCGTTTCCGTTGAGAAAGGCTCGTGACGCTGAGAGCGATCGAAAAAAAGTTGCCACGGAGCCACGAAGTGGCGTAGTGGCAACTTTTTTTTCGATCGCTCTCAGCCTCACGAGCCTTTTTGCAACGGAATAAGCCAGTACTCTTTCTAGAAATTAACATTTCCCAACATACTAAACGCCCCCTGGACCGTACTTGGAGCCGGCTACCGAGTCCTCCTCCCTGGACCGAACGTTAAGCAAGCTACCGAGTTCCCCCTGGACGGTTCCTGAAGAAGGCTACCGAGGTCCCCCTGAACCGTTCCTGAAGAAGGCTACCCAGGTCCCCCTGAACCGTTCCTGAAGAAGGCTACCGAGGTCCCCCTGAACCGTACCTGGAGCAGGATACCGAGCTCCCCCTGGACCGAACCTGGAGCCAGCTACCGATCTCCCCCTGGACCGAACCTGCACCCAGAACTGTGCATAGAGCGTAGTGTACGCATAGAGCGTAGTGTACGCATAGAGCGTAGTGTACGCATAGAGCGTAGTGTATTTAACCTCAACACATCCCGGCTAGTTCTTGTCTGAAATAAATACATTGTTACGAAGGACAACTGTGGTTGAGATGTGAAATGACAAGAATTTGCACTGCAAAATCTTGTGATTCTGGCCATTCCCCCCACTCTGAGTGGTTGGGTCGGTCGAAATGACAAGAATCTGTACTGCAAAATCTTGTCATTCCATTTCGTCTCTCTACGCTTTAGAAATAACAATAGATACAGTATTTTGAGCGAACATGGGATCACGTCCTTGAAGACTGATGGGAATACCATAAGTAACAAGTAATTATAGAAACGATCATTTTTGACATCGCAAAATACTCTTCCTGTGATCCCCTACGCTCTCTGAATCATTTTGGAACTTTTCCAAATTTTTTCTATTTTTCACGTTAGAACGTGTTAGAACACGTTCAGACACGTTTCTGACATCGCAAAACACTTTTGTAGTGATCCCCTACGCTTTCTGAATCATTTTGGAACTTTTCGAATTTTTCGATTTTTCATGTTAAAACTCGGCAAAACAGGTGAAAACGTGTTTCACGGTACTCAAAAACGTGTTAGAACGGTTTCTGACACTCGCGAAAAATGCGGCAAAAGGTTTGCCCGCGGCGGGGGTCGAACCTGTGTCGGTCGGATTGCTAGTCCAGCGCGTAACCCACTTGGCCATGGATTTGGTGATTTAAATTTTGTAAAATTTTAAAGCAATTCTGGTCTATTCTCATATGCAAAAGGTTCTGAGAAGATAGCGTGATTTTGAAGCGATTTATAGCGAAAAGACGAAAATTTTGCGAACGGAAAGAATCACAAAAAAAACAAACAGACAGACAGACAGACAGACAGACAGACAGACGTTAGCATTTTCTAATATATAGTAATAAGTGTAACATAGATTTGTGTAAATAAGTACTCACCTTGATTATGTTGGGTCCAAGAGGTACGATGCCGAACGATTGAGGTGAAATGGAGCAATGGACCGTGCACGAGTGAGAAAGATGAGTGAAATGAGAAACGATCAATTGAAATCACCCTCACTTTGTCTATCTCTTCTCTTCGTGCGCGGTCGTTCGACATCGTACGGGATCCCATGTTTGCTCAAAGTACTGTATCTATTATTATTTGAAAAGGTGATCGTTTCTATAATTACTTGTTACTTATGGTATTCCCATCAGTCTTCAAGGACGTGATCCCATGTTCGCTCAAAATACTGTATCTATTGTTATTTCTAAAGCGTAGAGAGACGAAATGGAATGACAAGATTTTACAGTACAAATTCTTGTCATTTCGACCGACCCAACCACTCAGAGTGGGGGGAATGGCCAGAATCACAAGATTTTGCAGTGCAAATTCTTGTCATTTCACATCTCAACCACAGTTGTCGTTCGTAACAATGTATTTATTTCAGACAAGAATTCGATTGAAGACGATTGAAGACCAAGAACATCTTGATAAAGAAGACCGAACAAACGAAGATAACTCCACTTCCTTTCCACTGTCATTTTCAATTAAATTATGATAAATAGATAAAATAGAACGTGGCATCCTTATTTAAATTTTCGCAAGAATTTCCACAAAACAAAATAATGGCAAAATACAATTTTAAAATAAAATCAAATCATCAAAAACAAAAATACAATTCATGAAAAATAACACCTCGATTTTGCTTATAATCACGGCATTTATGCTTCTGCCGTCAAAATTATAAATTAATTGTTTTGGTGGTTTGGAGAGGCACTACTTTTTCAAAACTGCAGCTACCCCTTGGACAAATTAGTTTGACCCGTTTTATATTACTATCGGCACAACAACAACCTTAGATCCCAAAATGAGGAATATTTTTGCTCAAAGTGAGCAGCATGTCATGAGAGAGAGACTTTCTGAGGTCATTGAGAATGTAAGTACAAGTGCTAAACACTCTCTCTGTTTCCAAACACTCTCTCTGTTTCGAAGACACTCAATCGATTGCGGTTACGGTATCTACTTTGGATCAAACTGTAGACTACAGCATACTGCTTATCGAAATATCGGCGGGTCGTACTGTAACCTACAGTATACTGCTTACAGTAATATCGATCCACTTTTCAGGTTCCATCCCTGCAAAAGGACGTCGCAAAAGAAAAGCTGCCGCAACAGTCCTCTTCATAAGAAGCGATGAAAAGAGCGAAGAAAAAATTTACAAAAATCTTTGAGAAAATTCTCACCCTGAACTTGCACACAATCCGCAGACCTCCTCTGATAAACAATGGATGGCAACCAATATCGTGCTTTGGCAAGGAATACTATCAACAGCGATTATCTGTTATCAACGATCAAATACAAAATGATGATAACAAGACCACTAAAGCATCCTCCTATAAAGGATTTAAATGTGATAGATAGATAGATAGATATACATGCTGGACATGTATATCTAATTAAAGGGGGGGGGGTTTGGATTGAAGTATAAGAGATGACGATAGGATCTTCATTATTTGATTTCGGAAATCATTTGTTTTGAGAACTTTGAGTATTCGGTTGGTTGGGTTTGGAAACTAAAAAAAAACAGAAGTCGAGAAGTTGGTGTGTCTTCCGGTAGCATTGATTCCGGTAGCAACTTTACCTTTACCTTTATCTACAATTTTGAAACAGCAAATTTCGATCGCGGTTTGCAGGTATGCGAGCTCTTGGGCGGAGCTGAATCCGGGATGAATTCGTCGTGTGCAGTTGCTGTAATGGACGAACAGAGTGTGAAGAGGTTCGAGAAGAACAGTATCCCTCTTCCCACTGAATTTGAATCGACTACTATCCCCGAGACGACGTGGCTCGATCAGCTGACTAACAAAGCAAATGTCCTAATGGACAATCTTTTCAAGTAATACGTACGGTCCTAAAATATTCCCTCCTTCTCCTTCTTTTCGTTGGCATTCATGATTGCGAATGAATGTTATTCTACTTTTTCGACAGTTAAATAAATGGCTATGTGTTGTATTTCGATATACCGACATTGTTTTGAGGAGAAACATGCACTCGCCGAGCATTTTAGTGAACTAAAATATACAAAGTATAGCGAATTTTGTTGATCTGTGAGTTTTTTTTGCACACGTGATCGGAATGTGCGAAGGATTAAGAGAATTTATGCCATTCGTTACATTCTCTTGGTGGGAGATCGATGTGGTTGCCCCCCCCCACTGGGCATCTCCTCTACCCACTGGCACGACCGCTACGCGTCTCATAACGCTACCGTAACTAACCTGCACATCAAAACACGATAGGTCCGCTTGTTCTCAATCGGGCCTCGGCTCATTTACTAAGGCCTCTTCTCTTTTCTCATTTCTCATTCACTTTTTCTCTTTTTGTTGTTGTAAACTCTCTCTCAATTTAGAATGGATACTTTTCGAAGCGGTTCTCCCTCATCAGACGACTCGTTCGAGATTATCGATCAACCTGCAGGCATGTCTATTTAAAATTTTCGCCCTGGTTACGGTAACTGGCCTACTGTATAAACAATATCGACTCTAAATGAGTTTGGTGACTTGATATTTCAGATGAGTCTACTTCTCCTCTGGATAGTTCAATCATCAATATTGAGAGCAAGAAGTCGGCTTGGGTCAACATCGAAGATAATGAAATATCAAGTATGGTAGAAGTGGAAGACGCAGAAAATACCATTACGTTGGAGATTACTTCTGCAAGTACGTTACTCGTATGCCCGAAATGTGCAGACATAAGGAAAATACATTTTAAATTTAGAAGTATTTAATTTAAAAATTATTCAGATGTTTTGTCGTCCACTGATGACGCGGTTCATCCTCCGAGGAGTGCTGAACAGGCACGTTTACTATATTTAACAACTATAATAAACAGAGAAAAGTGGGCCTCCAGAATTCTGGAGGTTCCTTCTAGAAGAATTTCCAGATTTCTTTTTCCAGAATTCTTCTAGAAGGAACGCATGACGCCGAACCAGTCGGCATACCTAATCTCATTCTTTTGACGTTTTTTCAGCACATGCCTCGGTTGATTCGAATGCAAAAGGAGAGTGCTGATGGGTTGTTTGGTTACTGTACGTGTTCTCATCCATCCTTCTATCCGGTTGTTGCCCATATAGTGGAGGGATCTGCTGCTTCCGGTGCAGGCCTCAAGGCAGGAGATCGCGTTTTGATGGTAGATGGAACGAGTTGCTACGGATACTCAGCTAGCAAGGTAAGCTAACAGACCGGTCACGATAAGAAGTCTACATATTGGGGTCACGGTGAGACAGTGTTAAAAATTAGGCAGCCTTTTCACAACACACTTTCACTATCCAGAATGCTCAGTTAACAGGGTACAATGCATGCACAGAACAGTCAGCTGTTGCTCCTGACACGAACAAATATTGATTAATTGGTGGGATTTTGAAGGCACCCTCGTTCTTCGACAGTCGGCGCACCAACAGTGGGAGTGATTTGCCTCTTACGCAACCTGTTATTTCGTTATTTCTTGAAGTCTAATCATACGATTTCAACTCTCCAGAAACGGATCAAGAGGTCATAAGAAGAGAGTCCCCCGTACTTTGACACTCTTACATCTCTGATCCCTCGCTGGAGAGTTGACTATTTAATGAAATAACATTTCATAATCGTGATTTACTATTTTCCTTAAGAAAGTCCAGTTTCTGAAAATGTTTTTGTTGATTTCGTTGCTTGTCCTAAGAATATCAGTTTATTTTATCAAAAATATATACCATTCTTTAACTAAGTATTCTTTTATTCTCACCAAGGCCAACCAAGCCTTCCATCCATCTGTGGTAAATTGGTAGCAAAAATTATTGCGAAAAGTGGCGTGCCCGAGATGCATTGGGTTGCGTAATTCCACGTTGTAGCTGGCTTATTACATTTATAAAATGATACGATCACACCAAAAAGTCAAATGACGAACTTCCGTTGTTTACCACACAGGCACGTACGCGACCCTCTCACTTTTGCCCGCTCTCTCGCTTTGGTAAACACAGGAAGTACCATTTTGACTTTTTGTGTGTTCGTATCTTTTTATAAATGTAATATCGACTTGACCCATCAAGCGTAGTAGCTCGCTACCTTAAAATCGCTTGAGATGGAACACTATACGTTTCACTTTTCTTTTTTTTAAATTTAGTAATTTTTTAGAACGCTCGGATGGCACCGCCTCGAGTGGTCCGAATGAAGAGAGCGTCTCGCAATTGTGATCTGGGCTTTCGATGGAGATGCGATCCGTCGTACTATTATCCGGTTGTGGAAACGGTCGATGACGAATCCCCGGCCCTCACGTCGGGTCTGAGAACAGGCGATCTCATTCTTTCCATCGACGGACTGAGTGCGGACAACCGAACAGTTGAAGAGGTACATAATATATGCACATTTTCCAATCCCTGCACAGAGCGCGAAGTCTCCAGCTTTCCTTACTCTGGAGATGTTGTCTCCATGTGAGAGAGCATGCGAAATTGAGAGGTGGAGACATCACTTCTCCTAATAACTGGAGACATGAACTCTCCAGAGTAAGGAAAGCTGGAGACTTCGCTCTCTGAGTGCTGTAAAATTGAAAGCTACTTTGGTTGCGTAAGGTAGCGTGCCTCAGAATCCTGGACAGCGGGGGATATTACATTTATAAAATGATACGATCGTACCAAAACGCCGAATAACGAACTTCCGTTGTTTACCATACAGGAACATTGGCGACCCTCTCGCTTTTGCGTGTTCTCTCGTCTCGGTAAACACAGGAAGTCCCAATTCGACATTTTGTTTGATCGTATCATTTTATAAATGTAATACCCAGTCCTCGTAGGCGAACGGCCTTACCGATGTGCCCCGGCAGAGAAGTCGCATGCCGGCATGAAGTAGTCTGGATTCCGATAGACAATTTACTTTTCCTTTACCATATACTTCTAATATTTGTTTTGTGAAATAACAGAAACTGCATTTTAGTTGAAAGAGCTATTCGATCGGGGCGATGTGCAGCAGCAACTAATCGTTGTTAGTGCGAATGTGGCGCACAAGTTGGGTCGCTGCTTCAAACGAATTCCTGAAGAGAAGAGCGGTGCAAATGAGAAAGTTGATCTAGAGCATAAAGATAATCTTCCTGTCACTATCGGACAAGCTCCAACAAAGATCTCAACCCATCAAGTAAGCATTACTTTTTGAAATATTATTGTCGCTCGAGGGCGTTACAGCGCAAGGTGAAAACAGTAAATAATTGCTCACCATAGAGAAGAAATAAAATTGTTAGCGGAGTTATGAAACACATTCATATTTATTAATTAAACAAAATCACACGTAGGCATTATATTTTCAGCACGGTACTCAAGTAATTGAAATGAAGAAGGAGTCTGCACTCGATTTCTTTGGCAATGGATGGCTGGCAGATTCCTCTTTCTTCCCTCTAGTAACTGATGTCGAGGAGGAGTCACCGGCTTCCAGCGCTGGTCTTAAAGGCGGTCATCGAATTCTGCGTATCAATGGAACGAGCGCCTTTGGATGCACGATTGAAGAGGTGTGGAACGCACTTCATTTCATTGCATAGCATTTCAGACGGGTGGTAGAAGAAGAACAGAGTTCTCAAGTATAGTGCTTAAGTGAAAGAGCCTGAAGAATTTTTTTGTTGCTTTAAACGTGGTTGAACGAACTTGACATGTCCCTATGAAGCATATACGAGTGTAAAAAAATGTAACGACAATATGACACCCAATATGACACCCAATATTAATTAGCGATATGTAGATATGATTAGCGTCATTAAGGCGACCGCGCTCTTAAGTCGGAGAGGAAATGAGCAACAGTTGCTTGTTATTGACGATAGTGAAGTGGAGGAGTGGTACGAGAAGAACAGACAGATCATTATGAAGGAATCCATCGATGAAGGACGTATAGAGATACAACTTCCAGTGCAGAGAGATGAAGTATGTAATTAAATTATTTCACCCTGATGTGATTGGTGTACCATGTCGACAAAAGTGTGTAGTAACTAGAGTGCGAAATGTGAGACCACGGCCTCTTCATTTCACACACTCTCTCGATAGACCGACCTCGACCGGTCGATAGAAGAGAGATTGTGCGGAATGAAGAGACCGTGGTCTCATATTTCGCACTTTAGTAGTAACCATTTCATGAAACATTTCAATGGAAATGCAATTTTGACGATTTTATCAAGACAACATTACAATTACACGAAATGTTTCAGCTTGGCGCTCGGGTGATTCGAATGGGCAAAATCAGTCCCTCCGAATTCTTCGGATACTACTGGAATGCTGATCCATCCTACTATCCGAAAGTAGTTAGAGTCGATGACGAATCTCCGTCTTCACGTGCCGGTCTGAGATCGGGCGATAAAATAATATCCATCAACGGATTCGATGCCTATTTATGTACATTTGATGAGGTAATTTCTGCAAATTAACCAGTTCCCTGAAGAGTTTTAGCTAAACTAGTTCAGTCAGAAATTACTCCATTTCAAGGTGCGACAGCTATTTGACCGTTGCGGTGTTGAACAACAACTGATTGTGATAAACGAACAAGCGCGCGATGCATGGACTCCTGAAATGCTTTCTGATAGTGAAAGTGATTCCCGTGGAGACGATTCAGATGAAGATGAAGAAGAGGAAGATGAAGTGGAAGAGGAGAAGATAGAAGAGGACGATGTGTTCTTCCCTAATTGCCATGAGTCCCTATGTGCTGAGGTAATATCTTATACGAAATGTTGTGAAATCAATTTCCTAATGCAAGTAGAATATAGACAGAGACAATCACTTACCTGAATTTATGGAAGATGGTAGGAAATGAATAGGAGTATAATTTCACCGTTCAGCCCATGGCTTGGGTGATTCGTATGAAGAAAGGAGGAGGAGTCGGGACCGGATTTATCTGTCGATCTGATCCTTCCTTCTACCCAATAGTGACGGGGATAAACCCCGGCCTCCCTTCGAAACTAAGAGTCCATGATCTGATTCTGATCGTCGATGGAAAAAGTGCAAGAAGAGCAACGCACATCGAGGTTAGTATGAGACTACACACGTTTCTGCTTTGAAAGGACGTAAAGAAACCGAGTTTTCTTTTCACTTCCTTTTCTCTTCCGGTTTTTGACTGAAGACCTCTGCCGCTCAATACCTTGTAGCTAGTTCAGAAAATGCTTATGAGAGGTTATCTCTGTGGGTCAACATATTTGTTCAGAAACTTGGCACAGGGCTAAATTTACAATGCGATACTAACCATGCTATAAATTAATGCGTCATGTGAGGAGTACGATTACACTAAACAGAAAGTTCAAAAACGCGTCTACGCCTCAGGCGATGAAACCGCGCGATTATGACGTCATTACTCATTTTCGCCAATTCGAACCGAATCAATTTATACTGTGTATTAATGGATTCCTCGTCAAAATACAACTATTTTTTGGTTCCGGAACTTTTTTGATTGGAGCTGATGCTAGCGAGTTATTCAGTGAAATGAGTTTCATTTAATTTTCATTAAAAAGTTTCTCGTAAAAAATAAAATTTTATTTGATAATTTTAATCGTTGAATTATTATACAAAATATATTTTAAAAAGAAAATAAAACTTGCCCTGGAAGGAAGTCAAATCAGGAAAAGTGTGGTGAAAACTCGAATAAAGTCAGTTGTTGACAGCGTAAGTACGGTAAGTACTCGCATCATACGGTTTTATCAATATCGAAAAACCTATTCATATTATCTAATTTCTCTCGTTATGGACTCCGATGTTCTCTATGTAATAGAAGAAAACTGTAAAATATAAAGATGACAAAGTTAAACCGAGGAAAAGTGAATGAATTTAAATAATTACGGTATTGCATAGCAATCGAGGACTGACTTTATTCGAGTTTTCGCTGCACTTTTCCTGATTTGATTTCCTTCCAGGGCAAATTTTATTTTCCTTTTAAAATATATTTTGTATAATAATTCAACGATTAAAATTATCAAATAAAATTTTATTTTTTACGAGAAACTTTTGAATGAAAATTAATTGAAACACATTTCACAGAATAACTCGCTAGCATCGGCTCCAATCAAAAAAGTTCCGTAACCAAAAAATAGTTGTATTTTGATGAGGAATCCATTAATACACAGTACAAATTGATTCGGTTCAAATTGGCGAAAATGAGTAATGACGTCATAATCGCGCGGTTTAATCGCCTGAGGCGTAAACGCGTTTTTGAACTTTCTGTTTAGTGTAATCGTACTCCTCACATGACGCATTAATTTATAGCATGGTTAGTATCGCATTGTAAATTTAGCGCTGTGCCAAGAATATGTCGACCCATTCAGATAACCTCTCTTATGACACACGTTCTCGATTTTCTAAAAGTTCTATAAGCCACTCGGTATCAAATTTTGCTGTTTCCGTCAGTTGTCATTGGGTAGCATTTCAGAATAACCCCCTAGCCCATCTTTTCTTCTGATTTCTTCCAAAACTTACTTGCGCATCGGGCGTTGGTTTATTAATTATTATTTTAAGTTACAAGAGATGTTCACACAAGATATCGTGGAAGTCGTGGTTATCGCTAAGGAAGAGATTTGGAAGAATTTCGGACCTTCAGACGACAATAGGAAAGAAAAGAAGCAGAAGCGAAATGTCAATGGCCGGACATATAAAGTGTGTGCAGAAAAGGAGACAATGACACAGCTCCGAGCACATATTACATTCATAAAATGATACGATCAAACAAAATGTCGTACTGGGACTTCCTGTGTTTACCGAGACGAGAGAGCACGCAAAAGCGAGAGGGTCGCCAATGTTCCTGTATTGTAAACAACGGAAGTTCGTTATTCGGCTTTTTGGTATGACCGTATCATTTTATAAATGTAATATACAATCACTATTCTATTGGAGCAGAATGGTTATATTTTTCGAACGAATGACGTTGCCTTTGCTGGAAATTATGGACGAAACTTGATTTTGAGATTACAAATTTCATTTAACTTTACATCTATTTGCAAGTACGTCGGCTAGGGTTCCCTTGCTGAAAGATTAGGCTGTTAGAATCGCTTCTGTTTGCTCTTGATTCCCAATAACCCCCACTTTGTTCTTCTTAATCGAACTCCAGAATCAGTTCCAATAAGTGAATCTTTTTCTTTCAGCCGTCTTCTCGACTCGTTGAACTCGAGTGTGGAAACGAGTGGAGTTACAGCTGGCTCCCATCCACGGACAATTATCCGGTCATTGTCAAAGTCAACGAGCATTCGCGAGCTTTCGAAGCCGGACTGAGAAGAGGTGATCAAATTCTGTCCGTCGATGGAATTAACACTTTCGGAGCCGGATTCGACAAGGTCTGGTTGAGCTCTTCGAATCGACAATATTATATTCTTCTTCTACACCTTTCATAGTAAATTATGCAATGACTTTTGGGTCATGCATTCACAAAAGTCGCGCACAAAAACCATAGAATATTCATTGCAACAATGAAGAAAGGACCGTGGTTGTAATCAGATTTTACAGGTCACCGATCTTCTGCGTGGCTTAGACAAGAAATCAGTGAAGGTGGTGGTAATGGATGAGGAGGGAGTGAAGTGGCACGAGATGTTTAACTTTCCCCTTCCGATCACTATGGAAGATAATAATTTCCCTGGAGACACTTGGCTTTGCTACCTTATGAATAAGGGAAGTGAGATGTTGGGCAATCTGTTTGTGTAACTGATCATGTTGTGATATTCAGTATATAATTCATTTTCTCTACTCCCACTTTTATATATTTTACCCGCTGTCTAGACCTCTTATATTTTACCCACTGGCAAGACCGTAACTCTCTTGATGATAATGTGATATGATCAACTTTCGCAGCGATTTGATAAACTTCTTTCATGTATCACCAGTAATGGGGGTTGTTGAAAATAAATGAACAATACGAGTATGTCGGCGAGATAATAAATTATCTATGGGACTGTCATCATACAAATATATGCACTTGATTCTGTGGAGTGTTCTAATCAAGAAAAATATAAACGAAAAAAAGTAGTAAGTGCGGTAAATCTGGTAGAGGCTAGGCTCAGATGTAAAAATGGAAAGAATCAACGACGTTGGCAAACAAATGATTGCGGAAATCACCAAAGGAGACAAATGAGGGTGTGTCAGATAGCGTTCCTTACTGACACACTAAAATCCAATTATAAATAGTGGAACAAAAGAATTTTTCTCCACTTTTTATAGTTCCTTAATGATACACGATGGATTTTCGTGTATCATTAAGGATCCCAAGTGGCAGAGTCCTTTTGATTTGTGTATTCTTTCTCAACCTCACTCTAGACCCGTTGCTGGAAGGTTGACCAGTCGATAATTCTTCTTAAGAGCACGAATTGGCAGCCATCAATCTCGCTGCTCTCGTCCGTCGATGTCGTTCGGTACAGATGAATATGATGAGAATGAGAGAGAGAACGGAAGAGGAGACGACGGAAAGAGTTGCCATCTCCCTGCAAGAAGAGGGCTTTGGGCGTGTTACTCTAGAATCACCGGTAGCTTGAGCAGTGGACGAGTAGCATTTTGTGATCGAACGAGTAAATAGCTTGTGTGTTAGGGTTGCATGTTCGGTTTTCGTGAAACGGACTCTCGCGTACCCTTTGGCAGTCTGCCTCCGTGAAACGGCGAGAGAGTGATAAGGGGCCGTTTCACGGAAAACGGCCCGTTTTGGGAGTAGAAATAAATTCGCTGCGTGTCTCAGAATAATCGAAATGAAACGGGATAAATTGGACACTTCTCCCGTACCCATTTCAGATTTTTTGACGATCACCGTTATTCAATTTCTTCAAATTGGCTGTTGCCTCCAAAACGGCCGTTTTCCGTGAAACGGAGTCAAATGCCAGAGGGTACGCGAAAGTCCATTTCGCCGAAACGGAAACCGAACGGTCAACCCTACTGTGTGTGACTAGTGGCCGCCACTAGTCAGCGAGCACATGTTACTAGCCCGGTAACCGGCGAATTTTAGAGTATGACCTCTTAATGGTTTAATGTATTCAAAAAATGATATTTCTTATTATTTTGTCATAATCCTCTCAAAACTGCGTCGATATGCCATACCTCCACGCACATCCACGCTCATCTGAGAAATCGGAGAAGGGACAGTCCGAGTGGCCTGTAAAAGGCAAATTACCCGTAGCTCAAAATAGACTCAAAATAGACCAAAATAAAATTGAAATATCACTCTCATGTGTGTGGAGAAAATCTAGTTTTGCCGCACTAATATTCGCGAATTCGGTCTATTTCCCTGTTATGCAACTAGTCAGTTACTTTTAGAACAGTTACTTATCAAAGTCAACCCCGAAAGCACGATTACACACATTTAAAAAAATAGAATAGAGTGCTTACCGTCGCAAACGAGACTTCCGTTGATGCAGAGCGTAGACTTTGAGCAGGCTCCTTGAGAGTACTCCACACAGACGGGATACTGGCAGGGAAATGAGGGACAAGAGGGGGAGTCTTCCTCGGAGATTGAATCAACCGCAGTCCACGACAACTTGAAGCCGAATCGATCATCCGGATCAACAAATCGTTTGTTTGTGTGGAATCTGCAGTAATTATTCCATTTCACTGCACATCTCGTCTGACCACCAGTGACAACTAAATTCTCCAGAATCCCGGTCCAACATACCGACCGTGGTGGTCGATAGACCGGGACCGTCGATTCTAGAGAGTTTTAGAAACGAAGGAAACGGAAATGAATCCCCAAGAATTACCTACATTTTGACCATATCTTTTAACGTGCCCCATTCTGAAAACCTACTTAATCAGTATGCGATTGGAGGTGGACAGATAAGCAATTTGGTTGTCGCCCTGATAGGAGACGGAAGATCCGCAGAATCGAGCCATGTCCGCATTGTTATTGTTATGATTGACGTTGAACGAAGTGTCGAATTTGTATCCGTCCACGAAGAGAAGATGCGAACGGTCACACTCCTCTGAAATTTGAATCACCGATGCCGGTTCGGTATTGGCCATTCCCTTTGGCAGTCAATTTTTCCCCTGATTCTCCGCCTTAAAACCCGTAAATACCGAAATCGCTTCCCGTTTTCTGCATACCTCGCACTCTTTCACTGTTGAAACGGTCATGCAACCCGTTGACTCGTAATATTTTAAAGTCTCCTACTCACCCATGGTCGCCATGTGGACGTAGAGTGGTTGGATGAGAATCAGCTGATTGGACTGCACTCGAATCAACCATTCACAACTGGTGTTGGCGGAGAAGGATTGCGGCCAACCTGAACCATTCATTCATTGTTTATTCTGTTAGTTGTATTGACAAAGTTGAACCTGTGAATGCGGAACTATGAAACTGAAAATGTCCAAAAGTATCCTATCCTATCCTAAAGTACGGAAGGTTTTTTTCAGAGACGGATTTCCGTCGGCGTCAAACAATACTTGAGAAAGAAGTCATTAGGATCAGGACGCCATGCGAACATACTCACTTGTTCGTATAAGCGAAAGTCACTAGAAATCAGGGAACTTCCACTAACAGTTTTGTGGAGACGTTCACTTGAAGTAACCTTTTTTTCCGAGTGTACAAGCGTAGGGTATCGAATGCTCAAATTCTAGGCGATGACTTCTATAAACTGCTACCATTGAGCAACGGCGGACCATGACCAGCCCTTTGACCCTCACCTGGACTGAATATTCGGCCGGAGATTGCTGTTGAGTCCTGATAGCACTCCACCGGCGGCCGAATCTTATCTGTGAAGAACAATACATATGACTAATAACACCGTTGTAATTCTGATCGCAAGCGTGAGCAAGGCTGCGTGATCGCACAAAGGTAGGAGACGTTGTTCGAGCCGCCTTGAAAAGAAAGTGGCTCTGGGTACACAAGATTGCTAATGATCATGATTTGAAGTGGAGCAGAACCGTAATCGATTGGACCCCCCGAGGACCCAGACGGCGACGTGGACGACCACCAACAAGATGGAAAGATCTCTTCATGCGAATAATCGGGCCGACATTTATGAGACAAGCAAGGAGTCAAGACTGGCCAGCCATGCACATCAGAGCCTACTCTTGATAAATGTGTTAAAATCCAAAAATTCATAGGATGACATAAATCTTGTTTGAGAAGCCAATGCTGAGTTCTCGGATGTCTTTGTTATTTTACGCAGCCTGTCGACGACTCTATTAGGGAAAAAATAAAATAAACTACAAAAATGACTATGGTGACTTGAAATCGGCCGTACAATGAATTCCAATGTTTATCGCTGAAGCAACTACTGTTACCGTCTCAGCTATTCGACTTCGAAATTTGTCGCTCTGAAGTGCAACATGTCTAACGTGTCTGCTTTACCGACTTCTTGATTTGTCGTCTACTCTGAGCTGGATCTTTCTTAGATGTCGACATCTAAGAAATTTCATGCCCTCGGTAGTATGCGAGAAATATCCATGTACGTTCCATCACACTCACCCTCAGCCTTAATGTGGTAGTGCAGCGTGAATCCCGAGTGGACGCCTTTCGCAGTGTGTGAGACTAGAATGATCTTGAGATGGTGCTGGAGTGTCTCCATGTCCGCGGGAAGATCCTTCCCGCAGTAACGGGGAGAGGGAAAGAGACGACCAGATCTGCAGACAGATACATAAAGGAAACATGGCAATAAGAAAATATATTTATGGAAAAAATGTTTCGTGAATTACGCAAACCCCGTTCAGAAACAATTAGATTATTTAAAAAAAAACCAAGTTATTCTAAGTGTTATCTCTACAATAAGAAAACAGTCAATTGGTAAAGCATACGTATTTCTCCGCACCTCACCCATTTGCTAATGAAAAAATCGGTGAGAGAAAATTTAACTCTTGGTCTCACCTATCTGTCCATATCAACTGGACGTACGAGTGCAGACATTGCTTGCTAGTCGACGAATTTGGAGCCAAGTCAAAGTGACTCCATCGGATCGAAATCTGCAATTCACGTGTCATGGACAATGCTCTATAAAGTCGCTCTAATAATTAAACTCAGCGCCCAGAGGGGACCTGTTCCGAAATTGATGGCTCCAGTTTGTTAAGTGCTGAACGTTACTTTTGAGAACGAGTTTTGGAATCAATTCGAGATTTTACCTCTTCCAGACCCCGAAGAAACGTGATGAGGGTTCTCGAAAAAAAAACCTCGACGTACACCCAGAATGAATACACTCACTATTGAGTGTATCATACACTGTGTTAGGGCATCTAGTGTATGATACACTTACAAATCTCTCGTTTTCGCACGCTCTCTCGACGCGCGAATACACTCAATATTGAGTGTATCGTACACTAGATGCCCTAACTTAGTGTATTCATTCTCTGTGTAGGTGTGGAGAAAACAATAATATTTTGGAATAGTTAAGCCCCTTTCTGTTCGATATTTACCCACCGCATGACTCTCATCCGTGTCGATCGTCCACTCGCATCGAGTAGACGGAGTCAACGGGCCGGAGGTGATGGAACCATCCGTCTCCTCCACTGACTTGATCGATCGACCACATGGAGAAGAGGAGAGGGACAGAGGAAATAAGGAGAGGAGGAGAAGAAGCATCGATAGAAGAAGGGGAGGAAGAAGAAGGAGGAGAAGGAGATGAAGAAGAAGAGGGAAAAGAAGGGGAACTCATGTAAGAGGAAGGGCGAAGACGAGTAATGGAATTGGATCGAAGGAGAGAGGGAGGGCGCATTTTGGAAAGTGGTGGAGAGAGAGAGCGACGTCTCTCTCTCTCCCTCTCTTTCGAGGATACTCGAGAAAGAGAGGTCGTGGAGAGGGGCAGAGGCGACGTTATCTCGTGTGTTCATCCCCCTATAGAAGCTCGCTCACATCTCAAAATGTTCATCAAATATTTAAAAAAAATGTCTCAGCTTAGTGATTACACTGCATCAATTACACTTTAACACGGCACAATTCCTTTTTATTTTTTTTCATTGTAAACTTAAAATCTGCTTGATCACTGGAAGAGATCATTGAAGGCGTTAACGACGCTTCTTATCAGATTTCTCCAATTGGCGCGGAATTCTCTCTCTAGATTCTCCTCGGGGCTCATGGTTGTAGTGGTTGGTGGCAGCCGGCAATAAGGTTCTGTATAGGTATTGCGTCATCAATATTCAAATTAGGAATTTATGAGAAGTCTTGAGAATGAACGGCATTGGCGAGAAGAGAATTCAAGAAAGAGGTTGCGATATTTTCTCCGCAAAAGAACGCACATTTTGAATTAACAAATGATCAAGAACTCCTAATTTCGTGCCCAATTCAAACTCCTCTAAAAAAATTTATCCAAAATCTACCTGTTATGAAGACTGATCCAATGGCGGAGTTCCAATCTGCATTGCACATTTTCTTGTCACAGACAACATATTCGGAATCCTCGAAAGTAAAGTAGGTGCTCTGAAATTGGCATTGAAAAACGGGGATCAATAACGACACCGTACACGAATTGACAAGAAACCCATAACCCGGGCGGAATAAATAAATGCGATTGAAATTTACACGATACAGCCTGGGCAAGAGTTGCTCGTTATTGGTAATGCATCCTCGATGTTCGATTGCATGGTTCCTCTTGTGAATGTAGCAGTGTGCTCCCTGAAATTGTGAAACGTAAGTCATGTCCTGAGGAGTAGTATCTAATGCATGTCTACGTGAGATTTAATATACTATTTTTTAAAAAGAAAATTCGCGAATTGTAATTTATTGCACTTACCTTGCAAGTATCAGTTCCATTCGTGCCCATGTAACAAGTAACCTTCAAATTAGAAATTAATTTTAAAACAAATAAAACTGTGCTAACCGCATCTGACTGAAGCTGCTGTTTCTTCATCAGCTTCTTATCGCAGTTGTTGCCCTATTGATTAAAATGTGTTATATTACGATTGTTGCCCAAATGGTATGCTAATTCAATTCTTCAATTCAATTCTTTTTTTCTTCACTCTTTCAATTCAATTCTTTTTTCTTCAATCTTTCAATTCAATTCTTTTTTTCTTCAATCTTTCAATTCAATTCTTTTTTTCTTCAATCTTTCAATTCAATTCTTTTTTTCTTCAATCTTTCAATTCAATTCTTTTTTTCTTCAATCTTTCAATTCAATTCTTTTTTTCTTCAATCTTTCAATTCAATTTTTTTTAAATTAAAAAAAGTGAAATAGATATTCGGGAACTTACGGAATCGCAGACGCACTGTACATAATCTTCCGTTTTTGAATTTTGGAAACGAACGCAAGAATCCGGCAGCATCACTCTTAAACGAATATTGCTATTTTTAAAATTAAATTTTAATTCAGACAGATTACAATTAAAAAAAGATATATATTTCACTTTTAAAGCTTGTTTTTCCTTGAGCTTTTCACATGATTGCAAACCTACAGAAAGGGGACAGAGTGAGAGAGTGTGCAAAAGCGAGAGAGTCTCTCTATATTACACACGCTCTCTCATTTCAAACCCCTTTCTGCAGGATTGACTGGCATGTGGAAGGATGCGAATTAAACTTTTGAAATGATACTTTCATGAAATGGATTAGTGATCGTGTACGATCGATCGTGTACTCTCATTCTTTACCTCGGCCTCTTTCTCATTTTTCTGATGCTTTTGCAGCGGAATGTTTTGTTTAGCCGCGGAACGTTATATGCTTTTGGACGAGTGTTTGTTAATTTGTAACACTCACATATCGATCGACATTGACTTGTAAGAGCGACATCCCGATACTGAATCGACTTCGCCAACGTTGAAATTCTTGCGCTCACAAGCAAAACATCCCTGAAATAAATACAATTCCCCGCCCCTTTTTCATAAAAAATATATTTTGAACTTGCAGAAAATGACACCATTTTTGAGGGGAGTGACAATTAGGCAACCGACATTTCCGGGATTTAAAATTCAAATAACTTTCTCGTAAATGAACCTCATGAGCGAGTCGACGTATAATATCAGAATCATCAGGGCTTTCAAAATTAAAAATTCGATTATCGATTAATTAGCTAATTAACTAATTAGTGGCTAATTCAAAAGGATCGGAGAAATGAAATAAGCGCCGCAATTGATCGGGGGGAGCATATTGATAGTGAGGAAAAATATTTCAAAGATTCTTCAAGATTGAGTTATAACCCGTTGCGGAAATGTCGTTGCGGAATTGTCACCCCCCATTATTGTACTAGCATATCCTAGGAAAATTCATCCGAGTAGCGACGGGTGTTTGTTGTTGAATGAATTTCACAAAACGAATTTCGTAATATACTTTTCCGCATGTATGACAGTACGGTATTCATGGAAACTGAACACAGAATGTGAAGAAGGCCTAAACATAGCGGATTTATACAGTAGCCGCCAACACAACATTCCACAGGCCGGTCAACCGTACAGAAAGGGCTGTAGAGTGAGAGAGCGTGTGAAATTGAGAGGGGCTCTCTCACTTTAGTACACTCTCTCGCCCTCACCTCTGTCTGTCGGTTTGAAATCGTGTGGCCAATATTGTGTCACCTCTACATTTTTCGAATATATTTTTGTTCAAACTTAGCCAATCTTTCAAATTTTATTGGCGGGTCACTGTATATAATATAAAATATATGCTAGTGAAGAGGATACGTACGCGGTCAGATATGATTATATATACCTTAATCGTCCCGGCACACGTGAGTGTGCCTTGACCCTTTCCCAGATCACCGAAGGCAGACCAGGGCATCAGGTTGCAGTAGTCACTACCTCTGAAGAATAAAGCGTTTATATTTTATACGGACCTGGTACTGCAAATGAAGTAAATTTCACAATCAGTTAACAGATAACTTCTCCCGTTTTTTTTTAATTCTTAAATATATGCGATTTTTTGCATTCGAATCGGAAAAAAATTCTGTTTAATCTGAAATTTACTTGTCCCTTTAATATTTGGTAGTTATACCCGCAGATATTGTATGCATTGGAGTTGTCGTTCCAAAAGTGAGGAGTAAAGATCTTCCCACGAAGGCATCCCTAAACGAATACTACACAGAGCGGGAAGTCTCCAACTTTTCTTACTCTGGAGACATTGACTCCAGCTGAGAGAGCATGCAAAATCGAGAGATCACCTCTCACTATCTCTAGCCCGCTCTCCCCATTTTACATGCTCTCTCAGCTGGAGACAATGTCTCCAGAGTAAGGAAAGTTGGAGACTTCCCGCTATGAGTAGGTGGCATGATGGAACACGTTAGCGAAAGTCCAAATATGGATGTTAACGGAACAGCCTCAGGATTAATGATATTTTTTCCTTGACCCTAACTATTCTCCAGAAAGTGGTAAGACGCGAAATAGTATTAGAATGAAAGAGAATTTGTTTGTTTTCACACATCCTCTCTTGATTATAGTGGTTTCCCTAGACTGTGAAATATTCAGAACGTTAGGAAATTCAGATAGAAATCACCCACTTCTTTCACAACTTCCAGCTTGCCATTGTACGAATCTAGCTCCGTATAGCAGAGATCGCCACAGCAGCTACCACTAAATGTCGAATACGTCAAACTATTAAAATTATTTCTGACGTCAAACTATTAGTAGTTTTTCTGACGTCGAATTATTAGTAGTTTTTCTGATGTTGGATAGATCTCAAATCGCACGATGTCTCCTCGGTGTGACAAAAAGGCAAATCGATCTAAAATAGATCAAGAACAGATAAAATAATCATTACCACATTGACGTTGTGCTTATTTGAGCCCCATTTCATCACTGTTAGATTGTTTGGTGATACTAGGTTTTAGCAATTTCGAATTTACAATAGACCACACACCTCTCTGTGTCAAGACAAATGATTGCTGCAGTGAGGGGACCAAATAGAACAATCAGAGAAAGGAGTAGATACATTTCGAGGCGACTCACCAATGCGTTGGATCTCTTTCCATTTCAATCCGTACGATCATACTACAGTCTGCTCATAAATCCTCTCGGCGCAACAAATAAATTGGATAGTGAGATTATCTGATGTATGTTCGAGCGTTACAGCATTAAAAGTTTAATTTAAAACCGATAGAACACAAATTTCTGATGACTCAGTTTGGCCCCATGGAGAATGAAATTCGCATATTTTCATCAAACTTTATTTACACTATGTGAGTGCAACTCCGATGCGGTGAATACGAATCGCCTACAATAGAAGAGATCAGAGTCAAGGGAAGAAATTTGAAGTGAAAATGATTGCCATGTATTTATTTTGACATCGCAAAGGCCAATTATCAACACGCAAATATGTCCCGTGGTGATCAGAGACTAGTATGTGCACATCAAGGAAAACTTCATGTGGATGGTAACACTATCTGGCAATGTTTACTCTTACTCTTTGTCATTACGTGCCCCTTTTCATGACTTAGTTAAAGGTAACTAGGTAAAGTTTTTTTTAAACTTAGTTTACGATTTAGAAACGTTCTCCTGAAAGCAGTCACGATGTTCTCATGGAATTACCGCGGAAACGAGAAAGATATGAGATTAATTGCAACAATTTCGATAAGATTAGTAGTCACTGACTTCGTTTCGAGAGTTACAACACTGCGTATTCTAAATTTCACTTATTTATTGATTTTTTTCAATTTCTGCGAATTATTGATAATGCATCATGATGCAACGGCGCTTTCCGAGACTCCTCTGTATCCTCCATTAATGCTAGCCCGATATCCGGAGAAGGATCTCCCTCTCAACTCTCTCACTTCCCCACACTCTCTCACCCGCTCTCGTGACCTTCCCTCTGAGGTCGAGAGCAGTGTGCCCTCCCGTTCGACCGGCTGGCGCTAATTCATATCTGAACGATACCACCCTGCACATCAATGCAGGGGCCGAGTCGACCCACGCGCACTCTTGGGTCTCCCATCACGTGTTCCACACCCTTTCCTAGCTCTCTTGATTTCCTTTGATTATGCATATTTTTGTTGTTTTTTATTATTTTTCTCGATTTTCTTCTCAATTATTATTTTTTTCATATATCTATTATCTTTTTTTATTTATTTCGCATTCCAGGATGGACACTTCTCGAAGCAATTCTCGCTTGTCTGGTGACTCGTTTGAGCTTGTCGGTAAGTGCATTCCAACTTTGCATTCAGACAAGCAGAAATACATTCTCAAGAATGGTAGAAAATTTGTTATTTTGTGTTTTTTTGAAAATATAATCCTAAATTGCAGAGGAGTTGCCGTCTTCACCTGGTAATACAACCGTCGATATGGAGAGTCCGAAATCTATTATAATCAACTTCAAACACTACAAGGATGAGAAGGAAGAGGAGAAGGTGGACGGGGAGACAGATGTCATGCCGATAGAAGATGCTACCGGTGAGTGGGGGATGTGACAAATTTAAATGTATATGTTTCATCTACCGTACACGTCTACATTTAAGAAAATTTAGATATATTCTTTAATTTCAGATATTTCGTCGTTGAACGATCTCGCGAGTCTTCGTGCTGCGGCTCGCTCTCTAGTGCAGGTAGCATATTGCCCCCCTCAGAAAAATGAGAGTATCAACTTGTTTCAGAGTAAACTCTAGTCACTGCCGAGTAGGCTCAAAGAACATGATCATTGCAACACAAAAAATAGCACACAGACCGGTATTCGAACCATGGGCCTTCCGCTTCTTTTTCAAAAATGATAGTAGTGGGCACATGATCGTAAAATATTACTAGCAATGTGCTCACCATTACTATCACTTACTATTATTTGTACTAACTTTTCTATGTGTGTATCATTTCACATACATTATTTAAGTAAATGCTAATTATTCTAATCCTAATTATCTGCATATTCAGCCACAACCTCGCCTGATTCGCATGGAGCGCAATCCGCGGACTCTCGAGTTCGGGTATACCTGGGAGCACGATCCCTACTTCTACCCGTATGTCGAGTGTGTCTCTAAGAGATCGCCTGCATTCCACGCGGGATTGAAGGACGGCGACCGCATTCTGAGTGTCAATGGAACGAAAACACGAGTTGGAATGGATGAGAACGAGGTCAGATTTAGGGATGATCAGTCGAAAAATGTCTTTGTCTGAAATAATGTCGAACAAAGGTTCCGTTCCGGTTCGTTCCGGTTCAATCCTTTGTTCTCCTTTGTTCTCCCTCTCATTCCGGCTTTTCGACTGACCACCTCTAGTGAGATTCAAGAAATACACACACAGACAACGTTTTTTTGCCACAAAACCAATATATACAAAAATGTAGAACTCATATTGCATGCATCATGAAATACAGTTTACTGGTCTAGAGTTCTACATTTGCTGAAACGGGTTGTCCGTAACGGCGGAGTGATATGTAAACTGAAAATGGTCGCAGGAGCTCAATATTGTAGGGTTATAGTTTGCAAAAGCACTGCTAAAAACGTTTCTGATTAGCAGGCATTGGTTGCTACTCAGGTATAGGGGTGGTCGAGACCGCCTTGCGTGTAGAAGACCTGGCACCTTTACCTTTTTTAAACCTTAGATGGAAGCTCTATTCCGTGAATACGGTTCCGATGTGCTGCTTGTGATCGACGAGGAGGGGGCGGAGTGGTATGAGAAGAGAAGAATCCCGATTCCGATCGTTGTTTCAACCGAGAAAGAAGACTATGTGGACGACGATGACTCTCTGCTCAATTCACTCATTCAACATGTAAGCAAATTTTTTTTCATTTAATGTAACCTTCATTTGTTTCGGCAAGTGTTAAAAGTTGCAGGCAAATCAATTAAATGAATTTCGAAATAACAGTTTCAAAAATAATGAAATGGTCGGGGCAGTTTCTCGGGGAAACCAGGTGCAACGGAGGACAGAAACAAATTCAATTAAAGTTGATATTAGCATATTAAGCCGTCAGTGTGAAGTTTGTTTTTGGATTGTATATACGAGAAAAAATTGGGAAGTGATTACAGTAAAATAAAAGTAAAATCAATCATCAATATTGCAAATTCACAAACACTCGTCCAAAATAATAAAACGGATGAGAGTGCACGCGAAAGCGAGAGAATCAGACAGTAAGCACACCACAGGTAGTTCTCGAGATGGGACGTAGTATTTTAAATTTGTAATGACCAATTTCAGTCGGCTGCGCGTATCGTTGAAATGAGACGATCCACCATCCACAACGTGTTCGGTCTCGACTGCGACTACGAACCGTACCACTTCCCGCTCGTCTATAGCGTCAACACGAGATCGCCTGCCGCTCAAGCGGGATTGTATGTGGGCGACCGTATTCTGTCGGTCAACGGAAAGTGCACACTGCGAATGCGGTATTACAAGGTCCCTTTTCGCTCCATTCTAAACGCTTCTCGATTCAAATATCGCGTCAAAAACAATCAAAGTGCAGAGAACTCGCATTTTTCTTTATTTATATTAGAAATTGCCCTCGTTTGAGCGGTAAACAAAGGTTAACCGAAGATGATGTTGGGTTCTCCGGATTGAATCTGCTTATTCTGAGCTGCATAAAGCGCGGCTACCTGTGGACATAGGGCATAGACCTTTATCATGTTTACTGACATTGTTACTTTGAAGGTGAACCGGCTGATCAGTCAGAGCGGGTTGACGTGCCAGTTGGTCGTCATTGACGCGAAGATTGCTGACGCTTTCGTCAGTTGCGACGCCCCTGTTGCACGTCCGGAAGAAGAGTTGGAGGGGGGAGTTGAGCTGGAGAAGTCTGCAGTGGAAGAAGAAGATAAGAAGAGCGATCAGGTAAGGTAGTCCCAAATTGGATTTGCTCCCGAGATTTACTGTGAATCCACAATCACAAGTGACAAGTAAGACATTATTAGCTTATAGAGTCACTTATTTGACGAAATAGCGCATGGCATTGGAAGAAGAGATGCTTGAGCAAAAAGAGTTGGCCTGGCCATGCACTCCATATTTTCTTAATAATGATTGGTAACAAGGTTAATCAGAGTTTACTTCAGTCGGTTGCTCGATTGATTTCAATGGACCGCATATCGATGCACCACATGTATGGCTACTGCAAGGAGGAGCAGCCGTACTTCTATCCAATCGTCACTTATGTTTACAAGAAATCGCCTGCGGAAAAGGCGGGATTGAGAGTGGGCGACTACATCATCTCTGTCGATGGAGAGCACATGATCGGACAGGGCGGATACCACGTGAGTTTATCAGTGCGTTCGCGTAAGGAGCGCAGAAATTACGAAAACTCCGTACAGAAAAAAGTGACTCCTCCAGTTTTTCACATATTCTGATAGCCCTAGGTATGCTTTATCGATTTATGTTTGTCTCATGACCTGATCTCTCTAATTTGCATAATTACACGAGGTCAAATTTAGGCTATAATTACAGCTTTCGAACTATAGCTCCTCAACGAGAAGAGCTAGAGATTTGGTCGTAACAGCAATATTAACCGCCTTGACGAGTTGCATCTAGCTGTGTAATTTGTTAATTCAAATTTTTAATTCTAAAAATTTCGAGAAATTTCAAAGACGATTATCTCGAAAACAAGGCAAAATATGGTCTCAATTTTTTGATATGTTGTAGCCCTTATCAAGATCTACAGGATAGGCTCGATTAAATACTATTTCGAGGGAGAGTATGTACTCAAATCATGGAAAAACCGAAGGGTCCTAATGTAGAGAAACCCCTAATTTCACTCTCATTCCACCCATTCGAAGCGGACTGCGCGGTCTAAATTGATTGAAATGAGATGATTCGACAAAGAATCGGATGCAAATCAGTATCTCTCTCATTTCACACCGCGCGGATGGAGCAAAATGGGTGGAATGAGGGTGAAATTAGGGGTTTCTCTCCATTAGGACCCTTCGGTTTTTCCATGATTTGAGTACATACTCTCCCTCGAAATAGTATTTAATTGAGCCTATCCTGTAGATCTTGATAAGGACTACAACATATCAAAAAAATGAGACCATATTTTGCCTTGTTATCGAGATAATAGACTTTGAAATTTCTCGAAATTTTTAGAATTAAAAATTTGAATTAACAAATTAGACAGCTAGATGCATGTCGTCAAGGCGGTTAATATTGCTGTTACGACCAAATCTCTACCTCTTCTCGTTGAGGAGCTATAGTTCGAAAGCTGTAATTATAGCCTAACTTTGACCTCGTGTAATTATGCAAATTAGAGAGATCAGGTCATGAGACAAACATAAATCGATAGAGCATACCAAGGGCTACCAGAATGTGTGAAAAACTGGCGTGATCACTTTTTGCTGTACGGAGGGGACGAAATCCTTACGCGAACGCACTGTTATGCCGATTCGGCATTCGCAATTAGGCGATTTGAGCGAAAGATAAGTAATACGGCTGATAAAGAAAAAAAGCGTACGCACAACATCCCTAGAGTGAATCCCGATTTTTAACGCAAATCGATTCATGACCATCACATGCTATATTATTTCATTGCAAATTAATCTACTTTTTACAGTACGTCTTTCATATCTTCCATTTTGTTATAAAACATAACATTTATGTAAGTAAATTACAGTCGAACCCAAAGGCCGATAAGCGCACGTTGACGCGCAAGATGATGGTGGTCGATGAGAAGGGCATGGAGCGGCACGAGATGACGGGCGGACATTTTCAAATTCCTGATAACGATGTCGAAGACGACGTCAAAGAAGAAAAGAAGAAAGAAGATGCAAAAGAAGATAAACAAGTGACCGGTGTCTCCGTCGACATTGATCTAACTGAGGTGTGCTCAAAGAAGGTGTTCCACGAATATTTAGTCAACTGAGTTCTCACTGTGGGGCAATGGGGATCGAATACCCGGTGAGAGCCTCGAAAATCGCATGTTTCAAGTTTTTGTTTGAAGAGAGTTATGTGAAATAAAATGTCCAAAACGCCAAGAATTTTGTGGAGAAGAATTCAGAGAAAGGTAAGGAGACAAGGGGAAACGAGGAGGGTGCGCGAGGGAAACGCTCTCCTAATTCAAATGACATGTACAATGTTTTCACGTCAGTCGTACACAATGGTATTGATCAATTTGTACCCTATCACTGCCCGAAACCCAAAATCGCCTCGTATCCTTCCCACATCCAGAATCTCATCAACCACAGAAATATTCTTTTTGCTAAAATCAATATTCCTTCTGTCCGTAGTCAGTACGAGCAGTGTAGTAGAGATCTCCTGTCTAAAATCAAAAAATGGAATCAGTTTTGTGAAAAGAAGAAAATTAAAAGAACAAAAGATCTCTACAGGCACATTCGTTCACTGACTAAGACAAAGTCAATTGTCCCCAAGGAGCTCATTTCATCGTCCGGTTGCGCTGTCACTGGCATATCAAACATTACCAATCTTTTAGCAACCCAATTTGCCTCATATTTCACACTTGATGATTGCTGTATCCCCACTATTCCTTCCCTCCCACTCCCTCCTTTTCTCTCGAACGTCTCCTTTCTCCCTACAGATGTTTTCAAAGCTCTAAAACACCTATCTCCTTCTTGTTTCACTGGTTACGACAACATTCCCCAAATCATTTTCCGAAACTGTGCATCTGCTATTGCCCTGCCCCTTTGTGATATATTCAATATCAGCATGGTCACAGGAGTAGTTCCTTCTCTCTGGAAATTCTCTCTCATTACACCTCTGCTTAAACCAGATAAGGCATTCAATTCTCCCGATTCATACCGACCCATTTCTATCCTCTCTCCTGCTTCTAAAACTATGGAACGGCTTGTGAAAGCTAAACTTGCTCCCTATCTATTCCGATTCAAGATTATTCCTGACTATCAACATGGTTTCCGCCCCGGCGCTTCCGTTCTCACCAATATTATTGATTGTGAATTTGATTGGACTAAGGCGCATTCACTCAAAGAAAATACCGATGTAATTTATCTCGACTTCTCCCGTGCATTTGATACCGTACCATTCCCTAAATTGATCTCAAAATGCTCTCATTACGGTATTCATGGTCATCTTCTCAACTGGATTACTTCATTTATAACTGATAGGCAATTCGCAGTTCGCCTGGGCGGCTGTGTCTCCAACCCATTTCCCGTCCTCTCCGGTGTTCCTCAAGGCTCTGTGCTTGGTCCCATACTATTCACTTTGTACATTGCTGACATATCTCACATACTCTCCCCTTTCCCAGATGTCCGTATCCAATCTTATGCCGATGACATTAAAGTGTACATCTCTTACTCCCCCAATTCGTTCGCCTCCCGTACATCCCAACTCCAAGCTGCTCTCAATGCTATTCATGAATGGACCGTAGCAAACCAACTCTCCTTGTCTGAATCTAAATGCACTCACCTGCATATTGGTAGATCTCCCATTCCCTCATATCACATCAACAATATAACTCTGTCTCAAAAATCAGAAAATGCTCCTCAACGTGATCTAGGCCTCCAAGTTGTCCCCTCATTGCTTAGAACTGCCTCTATCGATACCCGCATTAGTAAGGCCCAAACTGCATTATTCATCATGCTACGTGCTGTCTCTATCAATTGTGCTGATATTCTTTTAAAATGCTTTCAAACATATGTTCTACCTCACCTTGAATTTGCTAGTCCGTTCTGGAATCCCTATGTAAAGAAGCACTGTGAGAGGCTCGAGAAGGTCCAACAACAATTCACTCGAATCCTATTCTATCGATGTTTTCCTTCTCCGTCTTATCCAATTGGTCTTCCTTCCTATCCTCAACGTCTGTCTCATCTTGGTCTTCAAGCGCTTTTTGAGAGGAGAGGCATCTTTGACTTAGTTTTCGCCCGTAGAATAATGAATGGCGAGACCATCTTAGATCGTAACAAATTTTTCATTTTCAAACCCCTTCGTGATAGAACGAACACATTTGGTGTGCACATAGAATGTACTAGGTCAACGCCTCGATTTCATTGCTTTCCCCGTAGAGTTGCTATGCTACTGAATACTCTTCCCCCTTACATACACAGGTCACCTAGTATGAATGTTTACAAGAGTCGTTTACGTGAATTAGATTATAGTAATTACGATATTAGCAAATATACCTTTCGTTAGTTTGCATTGCATTACTTCCCCCTCCCAACCTCATCCCCCTCCTATTAGAGATCACTGAGTCTGCTCCCGGAGATGAGTCAACCTGGTCGCCCGAGTCCCCTTCCTCGGAACCCTCCTCTCTCAGTCCACACAGAGAACAACGACCAGACGATGACAGATGGGACTACGACGATTGATCTACACACTGATTTGCCCCTATTGCAACCTCCCCCCTTCCCAAACGATACTTCCCATAGAGAGTCTTTATTTACTGTGCATCGTTCGTGTAATCACACATTATTCCGTTGCGCCTTCGGGCGTCGATAAAATATATATATAAACGCACGCTTTATTTGTGTTTCACCGACCTCTGATAACCTCGAACATCGGGGGAAAGAAAAGGTCTGAACCATTCGTGGAACTCCTTCTTTAATACGCTGAAATGCTTTCTATCGTATATGTGAATGAAAATAATGGCTTCTCAGTGTACGTCTTACATACAATACAATACAATGTTTATCACTTCAGACGGTAACGTCAGGTGAGGATGTGGTTTCAGGGGTCAGGATCATTCTTCGTATTGTATTGTATACGTCTTACATACTGCCTATCATTTAGTCATTCTTATTCGCATTCAGGCCGTTGCTCGGGAGATTCTGTTGAAGAAGTCGAACGTTTCCGACGTCTTCGGTTACGGCTGGCAAGCGGATGCCTCGTTCTTCGCACTCGTCACTGATGTCAAAGAGGGATCTCCCGCCTTCTGCGCCGGTCTTCGAGCGGGCGATCGCATCTTATCAATCTGCGGCAAATCCACCTTCGGAATCAAAGCAGACATGGTTAGTCGATGTGTTAATCATGACCATAGCTTTGTTGAAATTTTACTTCCATGTTATTTTTTCTAAAGGTTTCTTCAAAAATAACATATATTATATCTGCAGTTTTTGAAGACGAATGTATATGTATTCCCTCCAAAATCAGGTTGTAACACGGAACTGCCACAATCTACCACCGAAAAAAAACTCGCCCGAGCCAAAGAACAACCTACCGACCCTCATTCCTTGATCCCTGCCCGCGAATGCGTTGGTGGTAAAGTATAAGTATAATTAGCAGTACTTTAAGGCTAACGAGCTGTTCGAAGGAGAGGTACTTGAACAGGAGCTGCTTGTAATCGACGACGAATGTGCCGAGGTACGCGATTTTACTTTCAGATTTGTTATTCCAATTTTTTTGCTATTAACTTCTGTCTATTTAATCATTGTCAGATGTGGAACATGATGAACAGAGAGACTGCACCTATTGATATTGCTAACGCTACGCTCCGGTCGGAGGTGAGTCTTGCATCCAACGAGGAATGCTTGTATTGCTTTGCGGCACAACGAAACGTTTTGCTCAACGCTGCAAACTTACGTTGAAATCGTGCAGCACATGAACATTCTCTATAAAGTTTCAATGAATTGCCAAATACATTAGTGAGAATATGCTTTTTTTCAGTACGCTGCTCGAGTCATCCGAACGGAAAGAAATGCTCCCAAGAAATTCTTTGGATATCGCTGGAGAGCTGAACCATCGCACTACCCAACGATCGTCCATGTCTCTGACGGATCTCAGGCATTCAATGCCGGTCTCAGAGCGGGCGATCTCATCTTGTCCATTAATGGAGTGAGCGCGTATCGATCTCAATTTGAGCAGGTAATCTTCGAGGAGCTGTCACCTGTTAGCAAAACACACATTGCAATACATTAATTAATATAAAGCTAATTATGCTTTATTTGTTTGAGGTAAACAATTTGTTCGGACGATGCGACGATCGACTGCAGCTTATTGTAGTAAAAGGAGGAGGAGGATTTTGGAAAATCGAGTATGTAACTTATTTTTTACTTACATTATAATTAATTACATAATAATTAATAATAATTCAAGTGATCGTCTTACTCGTCTTGCCTGGGATGACTTCGACGAAGAGAGGATGAACGCTGAATTCGAAGCGATGAAAATCGAGGAACGAGAGGTGTCACAAACGATGAAGCAGGTAGTATCAAGATGTCATAATTCAAAGAAAACTCCAAGCTTGCAAGCGACGACTTTAAAATCTGATAGGCGCAGGGGAGCGACGAGTTCAGACAGTTACTAGACCTATTTCTCTGTGAGATGACTATCGTTCAACTTTCCTCTAGGAGAGTATTACAAATTCACAAACACTCGTCCAAAATAATAAAACGTTCCTCTCCTAAACAACAGATACGGCTGCGAGTGAGCATGCCAAATCAAGAGACGCGCCGAAGTATAGAAAGAGAGTGCACGCACCAGTAGTCCATTTCGCGAGCGTATCATTTTAAAATGTAATATTCAGTAAAATGGATAATGATAATATCGAGTAAATATACAGGTTCGTCGTCTTCGTTTTATTGACGACAAGGATGACGACGAAAAAGAGGACGAGACGAAGCGAGATACGAGCGATCAGGTAATGATGAAACTGCTAGCCTTTAACTTGTCACTAGATGCTACCGATACATATTTGCACAGTGGCGCATGATAACTGTACACGGTTCTAGTGCATTGTCGTAGCTAACAAACAGGTCAGTTAAATAGTATAGCGACTTGTATTTCTCTTCAGTACATCCCTCGTCCTATTATTATGGAGAAGGACTCATCCATCGACGTGTTCGGCTACGGCTGGCTGGAGGATCCCGCCTTCTTCCCCATCGTCATCGACGTCGAGGAGAATTCGCCGGCCTCCCGTGCGGGATTGAAGGCGGGCGACCGAATGCTGATCATCAATGGGACGAGCTCATTCGGATGCAATCAGGACGAGGTTAGATTCGTGATTTATATTTTATCTACGCCCGATGGCGTAACGGAATACATAATGTGCGATTACACGAAACGATGTACAGTAAATTAAGACTATGATTTTTTTTAGAATTTTGACACATTGCGCACAAAAGTTGTGAAACGACTTTTGCCATGTGCTGTATTTTCAAAGAGTTTGTTAGAGTGCTGAATTATAGTACATGAAGGGTTGGATCAGATTTATCGGGTCAAACGCGTTTCGAGCACTAGGCACATCAGTAGTGACAAGTTGCCTCAAACTGGGGAAATAAATCCTAAGACTAAATAATAAAGTGTGCTCCGTACATTTAAATTAGCATGGGTAGTTCACAGCAATAAATTGTGTTCTGATTTTTTACATCATAATCATATTAAGGCCAATCAACTGTTCGGTCTGTGCGGAGAGTATCAGCAGCTGCTAGTTATCGATGATGACGAGGCATACTGCTGGTACGAAAAGAATCGAGACGCATTCCCTGCAACTGACGAGAAAGGAGATAATGAGCAGGTACCATTTTATATGTTTGTACATAATTCTATTTTGCACATACTACATACAGTCCGGTCAGTTCCCCTTTTTCACATGGGGATCTGACAGGACTGAAATATGAACACAAAGCTTATTTGTGGGTTTTCATGCTGAAATATGTTTACTTGATTATCTGATTGAAAAACTTTTTCAGCCCGTTCCTCTGGTGATCCGAATGGAAAGAGAGTCGATCATAGACCTGTTTGGATATCGTTGGAAAGCCGATATTTCCTATTACCCGGTCGTCGTTAGCGTCGACGAGGAATCTCCGGCTTTCGAATCGTGTCTGAGCAAGGGCGATCTAATTCTCTCCATCAATGGACTGAGCACCTACGGAGCTACTACTGAACGGGTATTCAAACCATTTTGTTCCCCTTCTTTAAAGTCTTTGAATAAGTGCATCCAAGGCGCCCTCTTCCATCTTCATGTAGTAAGGCGTTTGCTAAATAATACTGATAGAGAAATGCCTCCGTAAGTTGTTAAGTTGCAAGCTATAGCAAGTTGTATCCCTTACTTTAAGGTGGAAGAACTTATTCGTCTGTCCGAGCTGCGACAGCAACTCGTTGTAATCAGCGATAAAGAAGACGAAGAGGAAGAAGAAGACAACAACGATGAAGTAATGATGAATTTGAATTGATTAGAATATTACGAGAGACTCAGTCGAATTGTTCTTGGCACAGCACGAAAAGTGCGTTGATGAGATAAACATGCCACGTTGTAGTGTGGCCGAGGCTGAGTTGAGGCATGCTATGAAAAAAGTGTGAAAACGCTTCTACGCCTCAGGGCATGACGTCAGGAATTTCCGGTTTTTCAAAAACTTCATCGAATGGCCTAGTGAGTGGTACCAATCGATTCCTCATAATATTCTAAGACTTTTTCGACTCCATGACTTTTTCGCCAATCTTTGATTTAAGCTTGGAAATTTCAAAAAATATGTTTCGAAATTTAAATTTAAATATTTATGTGTAGTTTCCCTGAGGAAATGGCAAAGTTTTATTTGCACAATACAATACTGTAACAATGATTGTTCAACTATGTAAAGGTCTTTTTGTATCGTGGCCCTAAAGGATGTTCAGTAGGTTGAAAACTGTCGTCCCCTTGGCATTATGGTGTGGCCTACAGTAACCCGGAGTAATTTCCACGTATTGTTTGGGAATCTCTGGATCGGATGGGGGGTCGTGTCGGCGATATACATGGTCGCCTGAAGTTGCTCATGCATTGTAGAACGGATACTGTAGCTCCCAAAGGTTTTGGAAAATAGTCCGGGTTACTGTAGGCCACACAATAATTCCAAGGGGACGACAGTTTTCAACCTACTGAACATCCTTTAGGGCCACGATACAAAAAGACCTTTACATAGTTGAACAATCATTGTTACAGTATTGTATTGTGCAAATAAAACTTTGCCATTTCCTCAGGGAAACTACACATAAATATTTAAATTTAAATTTCGAAACATATTTTTTGAAATTTCCAAGCTTAAATCAAAGATTGGCGAAAAAGTCATGGAGTCGAAAAAGTCTTAGAATATTATGCGGAATCGATTGGTACCACTCACTAGGCCATTCGATGAAGTTTTTGAAAAACCGGAAATTCCTATGAAGTCATGCCCTGAGGCGTAGAAGCGTTTTCACACTTTTTTCATAGCATGCCTCAACTCAGCCTCGGCCACACTACAACGTGGCATGTTTATCTCATCAACGCACTTTTCGTGCTGTGCCAAGTCACTGAACAAATATGTCGATCGAGTCAGATAGTCTCTCTTACCGTTGTGATTACAATCGATATAAGAATAGTGAGAAAGATGCAGTGTCTCCCTTTCTTTTCATAGACAACCGATGATCTATCGATAAAGCCGAATCCACTAGTGGAAATAGCGTCGGAATGTAGATACACAAAAACAACATGTTTAAAATCATTTACATTTTTATGACTACTTTATCATGACTATCCAATGCCGTTGAAAGGCTTCCAGAAGAAATTAGACAACTAGATAGTAAACGGAATAAATATAGAGTGATGATTGATTGTTTGAACTAAAAGATGATTGATTTATTTCAGGTCGCTGCGCGATTGGTTCATCTAAAGAGACAAACAAACGACGGTGCCTTTGGCTATTACTGGAAGGAGAATCCATCTTTCCATCCCATCATAACGGAAGTCTTCGAGGGAACTCCCGCGTTCAGCGCAGGCATGAAAACGGATGATCGCATTCTGATGATGAATGGAACGAGCACTGCTGGAAAGAACTGGCATCAGGTAAGTATTGTACGCATTAAGCGGCGCTTACAGCGACTTCACTGATTTACGATAGTTTAAAAATGATGATTAAAATTAAATGAAGGGCTGCATTAGTTGTTTCGGTCAAGCGCATTGCGACTTTCTCCCCTACACTTTCGACACTCTCTAGCTCTAAAAAATAGTCATAGGTCGGAGGAAATTATTCGTAGGTCGAATGCTTTTAATTATCGTCGCTTGCAGGTCAGAGAGATGTTCTATCGCTGTGGCAAGGAGCAGAAATTGATTGTAATCGATGAAGAAAGAGCGAAATGGCATGAGAAGAATGGCCTTCCGATTCCGATGCCTTCTGCCGAAGAGAAGACAGACGATGTACGGTATGACGTCACTGGCCGGCCAATCCGATATTAAATGACTCTGACGGAAAGATGATTGAATGAACGAATGAAATAGTTTGGGGTGAGAGAGCGTGTTTAAGAGGAACTCTCTCTCCCTTTTGCACGCGCTCTCGACCCGACCCTGGTCTACAGGGTCTGGAAACTAGTGCGGCAATTTCTAGCGAGAAAAAATCAAAAATACTCCACTATAATGTAACGCTGTTGCAGCACACTTCTCGAGTGGTTAAGATGGTTAGAAAAGCTGGCAATCGTTGGCTCGGTTTTGGCTGGAACTCGCATGCTGACGTCTATCCAGTCGTTGCTAACGTGGAGAAGAAATCTGTGGCGGCAAAAGCAGGTCAGTTTCCTAAAATTGTCTTCCCATATCGTGTAGCCCCTTTTGATCAACGTTTGAAGCAAGGAGCTGAGTGAGTTTATGCACAGTATCTTTGATAAAATTATTATCTAATTAGTTATGCATATTTATATACTTATAATTAACTAATTAACGATTAATGATAATTTTTTATAGGTCTGAAAGTGGGCGACCGTATTCTGTCCATCAACGGGAAGAAAACTCTCAATACAGAGGAAAAGGTTAATTACAGTACGACGTCTTCCCTCGATGTTAAAAGCGGCTATTGGACTCAACCGTAGCAATAAATTAATCTGAGCGATATTAGCTAATTAATTAACTATTCTTAATTAATCTCAGCTAATTCATTTCAGATCAGCGATCTGCTCAACTCCAATATTGACTGTGAACTGGTTGTTATCGATGAAAAGGGCGCGAATGCGCTCGAGCCTTCAGCCACTCAAAAACCCTCGAACTAGCATGTCACAACAGTATAATGAATAATGATAACAATAACAATATTGTATTTTACATAAGGGAGTTGGGGTTATTTTGACGTGATGGTGGGTTTTTTCACTTGGTTCTTCGGCTCAGGAGCGAATAGTTTTTTTTGGGGTATAAGGCATCAATGTATATACCGAACTGCTACTTTTCGTTCAATTGTGATTTCAAACAACAATAATTCCTTGGTTTCCTTTCTTTCCTACCTCAAATCATGTGTAATAAACGTTTCTGTATATGATCAATCGTCAGATCACACGATCAAATGGGTCGAGAAGAATATAACATAAAACACATTAAACGAGTTTTTAGATGTTTAAGGAATGCACTCCTGTTTCTTAATGGATCGTGCACTCGCGCTCGTGCAGTGAACATTCATTGTCGGCTAGACTTTGAAAGGTAACTAAACAACTACCCGCATAATAGGGAAATTGACCGCTTTTCTGAAGAGAGAGCGGGGAGAATGAGGAGTGTGGGGGTGTAATTTTCCTCTTATGCGGGTAGTTGTTTAGTTAACTTTCAAAGTCTATTCTCGGCTGACTTTCAGAGCGACGAGAGATGGAAGAACTGTGAGAGAGCGTCGAATGTGCATTCAAAAAGGAGTATGGGAAAGTTGCCCGTGGATAAGCAAGGACTCTTTCTGTTGTCTACCCACTGGCACAACTTTAGCGCGTTGCACACGAATACCGTAGTAATCCTGCACATCACATTAAGCTCCGCCCACTCAGCGTCTTGATGAGTGAACAAGCCATACTTGTCCATAACATCATTTCATCTTCTCCGATATCTTCATAGCTACTTTTAATTACTCTGTTCGCCTCTTTATTTCCATTGCTCTTCGATTATAGGATGAACACTTCCCTATCTGGCTGTCTCACGGACGAAGGATCGTTTGAGGTTATCGGTAAGTCCTTATATATTTATCACGCGTGTCACGTAAGGATCGAATCAAATCAGTGGGTAGTTGGCACACATTCTGACCCCCTATTATTTCTACAGTTTTAGATAGCCCACAGGGTATCTAAGAAGGATAAATATTCCCTTCTCTTTGATTCGAACGCTCACGGATTCATTATTGTTCAAAGCGCGTTCTTTCTAGCATGTTCCTCTCCTGAAAACTCCACTCTTTTATGATCCATTGCCAAAAAAGTTGAGGAATCAGTGTCCTCATTGTACATGCTCTTTCTTGAATAAAGCTGACGAAAGAGACTGTGAAATGGAGAGAGTTTCCAGCTCTCAAAATGATGGGGCATCCACAATTAATGTACCTCACTAGAACCATCGTATACAGAGTAGAATGCAAAAAAATAAAGCGCAATAGCTTCATTTTGCATTCTCTCTCGTGCGAAATGAAGAGACACTGGTCGCATATCGCACTCACGGAAAGAGCAAATTCGGATTTTGCAGAGCGTAGAAATGGGAGCATTGAGAACGCCAACATTCCATTTGGGAAAGAAGAAGAGGCAGAGGACGCACCACTGAAAGTGGAGGATGCAGTTCTGTTCGATCAAATCTATGAGGGCAAGTAATTATTTGTTGAAAAATCTCTCAGTTTACAAACAGCTACGAAATTCTATCGGGAATTCTACACGGGGGCGATCGGTGAAATTGATAGTACAAATAAAACTAAAACTCTCCCACTTTTCAGTGTTTAATTCCCCTCTTCCAGAGGTCTGACTCAAATTGAGAGGAGATTTTACCAGGCTCAAATAATATAATTTTTTTAGCATTTTGAACTAATGTTCGCATTTTTTCAGAGCTGCCTTCAAATGGCGCTTCAATGGGGACGAAGAATGCAGAGAAAGTGCGTTGATTTCTTTACTGACTTTTTGAATTTTTGTTTTACGAAAATGATGTATGAGTTGATTTTTGAAGGCAGTGAAAATTCTGCGACAGCGAATGTCCGATCTGAGGAGCGGAGTGAAGATTCAAAATGAAGATCGCATGAATCTCCTTGCTGAGACGGCGAAAACCATGAGAGATCAGGTATTACAAATTCACAAACACTCGTCCAAAATTATAAAACGTAACGCTACTCCGCTAGGTATTCCGTATGCTATGCTAGGTATGCTAGGTATTCCGCGCTTAACGCAGAAATGATTGGCGAGAGAGCACGATAAAGCGAGAGAGTACACACGACAGTAGTCCATTTCATGAATGTATCATTTTAAAATTGCAATACCTTTCACACTATTTTTTAGAATGATGTTTTGTTGAATTTGAAAAAAATGATGAGTTTGCTTAAAAATCTGTAAAGTGATACTATTTCAGCAACAAAGATGCGGCGAACAGCTGAAATTGGTAGTCGATGAAGTGGTTTGCTTGAAGAAAACTATTAATGCTCATTTTGGCGAGAAGAATGATGGACACAAGGACGAGCCTTCTCAAAATGTATCGAGCTCTTACATAATTTCCATTTGCAAACAAAACCGATGCGTGGCTTAAAGGGACCCGGCATAGATTGGCAACTTGAGCTCTATTAGTAGATTTTGAGTTGGATATCACGGGAAAAATACCACAAAAAATCTTGGAACTTTCTGTTTCGGGATATGCTCATTTGGAATCTCGTGGTGTGCTGGTTCGACGTTTCCTAATGACCTCGCAAGTAAGGGGAATGAGCATGAAACTTCCGCAATACCATTTAGTTGTCATCCAGTATACAATAGGATTTCATCTGTATCGAATTTACTGGGGCTGCATCAGTTTTGAAAAAAAATTAGGAAAAGGCGCCCACTAAGATGCACGGTGGTGTGGTTTAAGGGCAAAGCCGTAGCGCCTTTCCCAAGGGTCTGAAAAAATTTTCTTATTTTTTCCCGTGATTGCTGAACCAAATACTACTAAATAAGTCAATTTCGTTATCTATGCCAGGTCCCTTTAAAAAAGAAATCAATTGGGCTTCCTTATTTAACGGGCTCGCGGGAGAACACTGGCCTAGCAGTGTTTTCCCGCGATCCCAGCTCGAATACGGGAAGTGCCTATATCTAACAGGTGTCATAATTATTGATTTTCAGTCCATTCTTCGAACTATTACGTGCAGAAAAGGTGTCGATGGCAAAATTGGCTGTCGTGTAGAGGATGATTCCGACGGTGACTACCCTTTCGTATATGACATTTACAAGACATCTCCGGCCTATCTTGCGGGTTTGAGGGAGGGAGACAGAATTGTGTCCGTCAATGGAACAGTCACATTTGGAGCTACAAAGGGCATGGTGAGATTACGAAACTCTCTGACAAAAATCACTTTTTTTATTTCTAAACAGTAAGAAAAGTGTTTCCATTTTTATTGCCGATTTCCATTTCGAATTGTCCATAAAACTAACCATAGATTTTCATTATTATTATTGTTATTATTATTATTGCTATTATTGCTATTGGGGTTGCCGTTTCAAGTCCAAGGGTCAAGGGCTTGGTTTCTCTCGCCTGAGAGAGTGTGATATCTCGCTCAACACTTGATAAGGGGGAGGTCACAGGGGGGAGAGAACCAAGGCCTTGGTTTGTAAACCAAGCCCTTGGTTTTAAGTTCCCTGAAACAAAAACAATTTCCCTACAACATTAAACAAGTTGTTTATGTTGTTATTAACCTATTACCGTGACTAGGACTCACACAAACAATAAACTATTTTCAATTAATTAATCGACGAAATAGCGCTTTTGAATAGAACCAAGCGCTTGGAAAAACCAATGACTTGGTTTGTTATCTCTCTCGGCGTCTTATCACTCCAAAGCCTTGGCCCCCCTGGCTATTTATCTCTCACACTTGGAATGAGAGAGAGGGTCAGGGGAGAGAGAGACAAACCCTTGACCCTTGATCCGGATCTTGATCCGGTTATTATTATTATTATTTTATTATTGCAGATCGCGGCACTCTTATCGCCTGTTAACGAAATGCTCGTGGTCGACGAAGAGTGTGTTAAATATCACAAAAAGTGCAATGCCGACCTGCCGATCGATCCTGAATTGAAAAAACCCATTCACAAGGCTCAACAGTCTTCTCCATCCAACCATCCCTCTTATCTCGTTAGAATGATGATAATGGTATCATTCGTCGCGGCTCTCATTATTAGCATCATGCCATTGCATGTCAAACGATGTTCCGTAGGACTGCTTATAACAACCATCATATTTTTCTCCGTACACTCCTGAGCGATATACGCAACCCCAATTTTGTTAACTGAACGATATTGTACAAATAAACGAATCAATTCATAGCCAAGTTGATAACGTGCCAGACTTTCAATTCGGCTCGTGAGGCTGAGAGCGATCCAAACATTTTTCGATCGCTTTCAGCCTCACGAGCCTTTTGCGACGGAATAAGCCAGTATTCTTTCTAGCCATTAACATTACCAACATACTTAGCTCCCACTGGACCGGACTTTGAGCCGGCTTCCGAGTCCTCTTCCCTGGATCGAACCTCAAGCAGGCTACCGAACTCCCCCTGGACCGAACCTGGAGCAGACTACCGAGCTCCCCCTGGATCGAACCTGGAGTAAGCTTCCGAAACTCCCCTGGACCATACCTGCACCCAGATCTATGCATAGAGAGTACACCCAGAATGAATATACTTACTATTGAGTATATTCTACACTGAGATGTGACACCGAGTATAGGATATACTTACAAATCTCTCGTTTTCGCACGCTCTCTCGACGCGCGAATACACTCATTATTAATTATATCATTTACTCGGTGTCTCATCTTAGTACATTCATTCTCTGTGTAGTGTACGCATAGAGCGAAGTGTATTTAACCTCAACACATCCCGGCTAGTATATTTTTGAAATGATAGGAATATTTCGATTATTATCTATTATACTTATTCCTACTCAGAGCGCGAAGTCTCCAGCTTTCCATCTTCTAATAATTTCTTCTAATTTCTAATTTCTATTCACTTCTTCTAATACTGGGAGACTTGATTTCTCCATCTCTCAATTTCGCATGCTCTCTCAGCTGGGGACAACATCTCCAGAGTAAGGAAAGCTGGAGACTTCGTGCTCTGTGTATGCAACAGCATGGATCATGAAACTTGTATTACATTTATAAAATGATACGAACACAAAAAAAGTCAAAATGGTACTTCCTGTTTTTACCAAAGCGAGAGAGCGGGCAAAAGTGTGCCTGTGTGGTAAACAACGGAAATCCGTCATTTGACTTTTTGGTGTGATCGTATCATTTTATAAATGTAATATGCAAATGAGCGGAGATACAGAAATGTAAAAAAGAGAGACGCTCAATGTGCATTCGAAAAAGGAATATGGGAAAGTTGCCCGTGGATAAGCAAGGACTCTTTCTGTCTTCTACCCACTGGCACAATCGCAGTGCGCGTCATGCGAATACCGTAGTAATCCTGCACATCATATTAAGAACGCCGCTTATCCTGCACATCATATTAAGAACGCCGCAATGAGTGAACAAGCCATGCTTGTCCATTACATCTATGTATCTTCCCCAATCTTCCTCCATACCTACTCTTAATTGCTCTATTCGCTTCTAAATTTCCATTTCTCTTCGATTATAGAATGAACACTTCTCTATCTGGTTCTCTCACGGACGAAGGGTCGTTTGAGGTTATCGGTAAGTGATTATTGTATGCCCCCTCTCATTATTAGATATGCGTCTGTTCTGTTCCAACGTAGAGCGCGATCTTTGTGGTATGTGCCTCTCTTGAGAGTAAAACTCTCTTATGCTGCGCTAATTTCATAGGGTGCAAGGTGCAAAACCGTTTTATGCACCCTTTCATAACTTTTGCCCTGGGGAAGCTACAACTACCAAACTTGATAGAGGGATTGCAAGCCACGTTGGAAACATTTTCCTTTTTGATTTGAGAGATTTCTTTCAGTATGAGCTGAGTTGAACGAGTTTTCACCCTCAGAAGGTGGAATTCCACCCATGAAATTTGCGCAGCATTACTCTCATAATGGGCGAGATGGCATTTGCACTGAACTATAGGTTACATGCTTGAAGTAAATCATCTTTAGATAGTATTTTCTCCTTGTAAAACCAATCCCCAAGAACAGTTTATCACTTCGCTAGAAGCATCATGTCCGGAGTGCATGCAAAATGTGAGAGAGGAGAATATGCGCGAGTTATCATTTCGCACACTTTCTCGTCCACGGGCCTGTGAAAAGAGCGTGCGAAATGAAGAGACCATGCCCTGATATTTAGCTCTCTAATAGATACGCAGAGAGTGCGAACTCCGACTTTACAGAGCGCAGAGATGGGAGCTCAGAGAACGGCGACATTTTATTTGTGGAGGAAGAGGATCCTGTGAAAGTAGAGGATGAAGTTTTGTTTGATCGAATCTATGATGGTGAGTGAAATATATTTTATTGTTATATCACTGTGTAAACTAACAAAAAATTCATACCCGAAATTCTACAAGGGGAGAGGTCGATCTGTGAGAGTGGTAGTGCTAGTGCACAAAATAACGTTCACTTTCCGGTACATCTGCTACCACTTTGGTACTGTGCAATGGGCCCAACATGAAAATGAAAAGAGGCTTCTAAGCGACTTCTAACTTAAGCTACTAACTATATTTTAAATATATTTCTTTTATTCATTTTGAATTAATAATCTCATAATGCAGCGTTGTCTTTAAATGATGCTTCAATTGGGACGAAGAATGCTGAGGATGTTCGTTGATTTTTGTTCATTTATTATTTTTATTTATCCTATGCCAAAATTGTGCGATACTGTGCGCATAACTGCGCGAATTCGTGAGATTTTGTTTATTAAAGTGAATTTTTGAAGGCACTCAACATTCTGCAACAGCGAATGTCTAATATGAAGAGTGGGCAGACGCTTCGAAATGAAGATCGGCCGAGTCTTCTTGCTGAGATGGAGAAAACAATGAGAGATCGGGTGCATTTCACAATACAAGTTAGAGTTTGAACCAAATTAATAATTAATACAATTGGAATATTTCTTGTGAAAATGATATTTTTTTAGCATCGAAGATGCAAGGAACAAATGAAATTGGCAATGGATGAAGTGGATTGTATGGCGGAAACGATGGATGCTCATTTTGGAGAGAATAAGAATGAGCGCAAGAACGAACCTTCTCAAAATGTATCGAACTCTTACATACTATACCTTTTGTGAGCGAAAAAAAGGCGACAAGAAAGACGCGAGATGAAAAAAGGTAGCATTATAACGCGCGATAATAGATGATTTTTCAGTCCGTTCTTCGAACTATCACCTTCAGCGGACGTCCCAATGGTCGGCTTGGAAGTTGTGTTTTTACGGATCCTTACGGCTACCCCTTCGTACATGATATTTACAAGACATCTCCGGCGTATCTCGCGGGTTTGAGGAAGGGAGACAGAATTGTGGCCGTCAATGGCATACCCACTTTCGGAGCAACAAATGACTTGGTGAGGTTGTGAAAAATATGGTAAAATGCCAGGAGACGATCTCATCATTCCGCGCAGCACTATATTCCTGGGTTGGTGGATGATAGTGTTGTTAGATCGAATAATGCAATTGTTATTCGCGAATAAGATTATTCGATATAGCAACATTAGTGGATGAGAGAGTGTGCGAAATCAAGGGATCCTCGTCTCATATTTTCACTCTATTTTCCCGTATCTAAATTTCCGTATCTCACAGACTTTTCTGGCAAATTATGACTTTCATAGCAAATTATGACTTTATACAGAGATATTATTATATTAATTTGCAGATTACCAAAATTCTCGCGTGCACTGTTAAAGAAATGCTGGTGGTTGATGAGGAGTGTTTCAACTGGCACAAGAAGTACAACGTCGACCTGCCGATCGATCCTGAATTGCGCAAACCCATTATCAAGGGTGCACTGTTTTCTTGGCCACAACATCCCTCCGAAGTCATCGCTACAGTAATGCTCATTCCATGATTCACTTTTCTCATTATCTCATTCATCATTTCATCGATTACCACACTGTTTCCCGTTTGACTGATGATCACTCGATTACACATTTTTGGGGGATTTTTTCTTGTATAAGACTGCTACTTTTCAATTGTGAATTCAAACAATAGCAATTATTGTGTCTGTACTACGTCAAATCCTGCGTAATAAACATTTCTTGATATTCTCCATCGTTTCAATACATGAGAAATTTCAAAGACGAATTTAGTTGTTCATTTTGAAAAATACATGTAACGATTTTTTTATGTTTAAGGAATGTTCTCATTCTGAATACTTCGTGCACTCACGCCCACAGTAGACTTTGAAAAGTAACGGTTCAAATAGTTGCATAACAGGGAAATCGTCCGATTTCGCGAGGAAGAGTGGAGAAATGAGGAGTGTTTGGAGAAAAGCAACTAGTAGTATCGTTAATATTTCAAAGGATAGTGCACTGTAAGTCCCTCTCGGCTCTCTCGGCTGAGTATCAGCGCGGCGAGAGAGGGAAGGAATGTAAGAGAGAGAGAGAGAGAGAGAGAGAGGCGCCCAATGTGCATTCAAAAAGAGTACGGGAATGCTGCCAAAGGGTTCTTTCTGACTTCTACCCACTGGCACAACCACAGTGCGCGTGATACAAATACCGTAGTAATCCTGCACATCATATTAAGCTCCTCCTACTTCGCGTCTTTTGTGAACAAGCCATGAGTGTAGTATCATTGCATCTACCCCAATCTTCCTCCATACTTACATTTAATTACTCTATTCGCTTCTATATGTCTTTTGCTCTTCGATTATAGGATGAACACTTCTCTATCTGGTTCTCTAACGAGCGAAGGGTCGTTTGAGGGTATCGGTAAGTGCTTATTTATTTGCCCTCTCATGATCTGAATGCTTAATGTTTCGTTTCAACAAATACCGCGCTCATTGTTACATGTGCCACTCTTGAGAATAAAACTCTCTTAGTCTAATACTGTGCAAGATGGTGCTTGCTATCAGGACGAGGTTAAGTGCATAACGTAGATATTTAGAGGGTATGCTATCTGCATGAAAAAATCCCCAATATTAGTTGGGCTACACTCAGAGAAATGTCTGTCATATATGTCTCCTGAACTGCGCTTGTATGTTTTATATAACATACTGTATGTTATATATGACATACAAACGCAGTTCAGGAGCCATATATGACAGACATTTTTCTCTGTGTAGACGCATCGTGTACGGAGTAGAATGCAAACTGTGAGAGATGAGAGTATGCGCTAGTCTTCATTTCGCACGTCTTCATTTCCATCGATCTATGAAGAGACCATGCTCTGACATTTCGCACTATCATACGGAGGGTGCGAACTCCGATTGCAGAGCGTAGAAATGGGAGCTCAGTGGACACTGACATTTCATTTGGGAAGGAAGAGAAGACAGACGACGAACAGATGAATATTGAGGATGACGTTTTGTTGGACCGAATCTATGAGGGTGAGTGAAGTATTTTTATATAATTGTTGAGACCTCTCAGTATAATCAGTTGCAAAATTGTAACCGGATTTCTACAGAGGAGATGTCGATCAGTGAGATGCGACACTGTGGGTAGTGCGACACTCAGAGAAATGTATGCCATATATGACGTTGTTTGCGTTAGGATCAACAAGGGCTCAACAGGAGTCTGGAACAGGTCAAAAATTCGAATTCGCTGAAAACATGCTCCTAGGGGTGACTTTGGACGCTGAAAACGCCCGTGCCATCGATTTCGCAATAGGACCCCTCTGGGCGCCGGTATGGCGCCGCGCCCTTTCTGCGGAAAACGCGTTTTTCGATTAAGCAATAAAGTGTGGGCTCGGTTGTTTCCCATTGCTTCAAAGATTTTCCACGCGCGCGGAACGCGTTTACACACGCGGCATCCGCGTGTGTAAAGTGGTCTAGAACTTCAATCTTTCAATTTTTTTTCATCGAAAATTCGCCCCATTCCACTTTGGCCAGTTTTTCAGAAATCTTGAAAAAGTGATTTTTCGATGAAAAAAATTCGGCAAAAGACTTTGGCAGCCGACTGGAATCGAACCTGTGACCTTCGGATTGAAGTTCTAGACCGCTACCGCACCGACCACGAGGATGCCGCGTGTGTGCACGCGTGAAAAATCTTTGAAGCAATGGGAAACAACCGAGCCCAGACTTTATTGCACTTGTTGATCCTAACGCAAACAGCGTCATATATGGCTCCTGAACGGCGCTTGCATGTTATATATAACATACTGTAGGTTATATATGACATACAAACGCAGTTCAAGAGCCGTATATGACAGACATTTTTCTCTGTGTAGTGCAAAAATACTCTCTCACTTACCGGTACATCTGGTACCACTTTAGCACTCTGCAAGGGATCTAACTCAAAGGGAAATATACTTCTTAATTGTTAAACAACTACTCGTATTATTCAGCACTGCCTTCAAACTGTGCTGCTGCACGGACCAAGAATGCTGAGCACGTTAGTTGATTTTATACTGACATTTTGTGATTTTGTTTAAGAAAATTATTTATGAATATGAGTTTTTGAAGGCATTGCACATTGTACGACAGCGAATGTCTGATCTGAGGAATGGACTGAAGATTCGAGATGGAGAAAGAACGAATCATCATGCTGACACGGAGAAAAAATTGCGAGATCAGGTTGCTTTCACAATAATGATTGAGTTTTGTTGAGTTTATTCAAAATGTTAAACTTTGCATCAAATTTGTTGAGTTTGTTTAAAATTTTGCAGTTTGCATCAAATTAGGTGAGTTTGTTTTTTTTTAAAACTGTTAGAATTTGGATCAACTTGTAAAATGTTACTATTTCAGCAACAAAGATGCATGGAACAGCTGAAATTGGCAGTTGATGACTTGGATTGCCTGTCGAAGGCAATAAATGATCAATTTGGAGATAAGACGGAGGGAAACAAGGACGAGCCTTCTCAAAAATGTATCCATCTCTAACGTTCTTTATAAGCAAAATAAATACGGTATAGGAAGAAATGAAAAAAAAGATATTTTAATTTTTTTTTGATTTCTTCTTCTTACAATCGTTGATTTTCAGACTATTCTTCGAACCATCACCTTCAGAGGAAGACGCAATGGCCGGCTTGGCTGCATTATTAGAGAGGTTAAAGACGGCGGATATCCCTTCGTTCGTGATATCTACAAGACATCTCCTGCATATCTTGCGGGTTTGAGGATGGGAGACAGAATTGTGTCCATCAATGGCACAGCAACGCTAGGAGCAACAACTGACATGGTGAGGTTATGAAACATATCTACTGTGAGAAAAAAGTAACTAGGACCATGACTGAACAATGTTAAATTTCAGTCACAAATAGTACTGGTTGTACCATTCTTCGAGGCTGCAATATATATATAGCTGCTATAGTGATTGCTATTGTGATTGTTCCGCTTTCTTGGCTACAAACATGTTCACATTAAACATTTCAAATCCAAATACGCATTTTCAGTAGGGTTGCCCGTTCGGCGTCGGTTTCGGTAATACGGCATCTCTTTTTCTCTCGGAACTTTCCTAGATCCATGCCAGGCTCCGCCCCCTGTGCTCCACCCCCTCGAGAGAGAGGGTGGAGCCGACCTCCCGCCCATCCATGGGGAAGGGCGAGAGGTAGTTCAAAACAGCCGAGCAATCGGCATTCAATCGGGCATGGCTGCGCCGAAGAGTTCCAGTACGCACTGAACAGCCTCTGAGCGGGCGTGCACTATGTCTAGGGAACGCGCGCTTTACCCGAGACGGGGTTGACAGGCGGGGAGAGCGCGCTCATGAGTGGGCGGAGTTTGCGCAGCTCCCTCTTTACCGCCCCTCCTCTCTCTGATGCGTCTCTCGCTTGTCAACCCCGTCTCGAGTAAAGCGGGAGTTCTCTAGACATCTAATGAACGAAACCGCAAATCCGTCTCTTCATTTTGAAGAGAGTTATGATTTTTCAAACTTTGACTTTTTGGAAAAAAAATTGCTAAGTCACCAGGTTTGTTTGTGTTTCACGCCAAAACTAAAATTTTTAAAAATATTCTGGAAACGCTATTCGATAAAGGAGATGTTGTAGTACTTTGCATTAGTTTTTCAGAAAATTCAAAAATCATAAATTTTCCTAGTGACCTGCCATCCCAAAAATGCTCGATTCTCTCCCGATTCCTCTCTTAATTGACACCTTTTCTCCGTCCTTTTCCTTCGGACCATTGCTTGAAGAGGAATCTGAATAATTGAGTTTCTCGCGTATTATTTACTCGTCATTAGTAATTTTTTTTTCCAAACTATCCTTCTCTTTTTTCGCATGACCAGTAAGAGAGCGCGTAAATTCAAGAGAGGCATTATCTCACTTTTGCACACTCTCCCCCCCCTCCGAATACATGTGATACTCAGTGGCGGAGGGGAAGCACCTGCCGAGACCAAAGTCTATCAACCGATGAACAGTCTCCTTTCTTCAATCAAACATGTAACGAGGGAGGATTGTATCAGAATGCAAATGCCCCTGCACACTTTGTCCTGCTACTACGGAGAACGCGTTTAAAAGCCGAATACAATGATAATGCTCCGCGCATGTTAGTATGCTGAAGACGGAACTACTTCTACCATTACAATAATAATACTCACTTGTGTTGTCAGTAGCAGTCACAATTCCCGCCACTGAACTCTTCTCCTCCTTCTTTTCTCTCTCACCCGAAGAAGTCGTAGAATCATCCTCGATCTCTGCCAGAGCCAACGTCAAACTGACTGAGTCCACGACCGAAGTGTCCGAAGAGGAATGCAGATCATCTTAAAATCAATAATAAGCTGTAAACATACAGTAACCCGGACTACAAAATGCGAAAGTACCTACCGACATGCTCGAAGGAGTCGTCAGAAGAGGACACGCTTTGAGAAGTATCCATTCTGAAGAAGGAGAGTAGGTGGAAAACGGGCAATTTTAAAAGAGAGTGGGTAGATTGTTCAAAAAAGGAAGAAACGAGCAATTTGTGTTCAAAATATAATGACAATTAAAGGGTATTTTTCAATAAGCGATGCAATGAGAACAAGTGGTCTCCTCTCAAAATAACGCAAGATTGTTTGATGTGCAGGCTGGCTACGGTGGCCGTGCGTGACGCGTTGCGGCCTTGCCAGTGGGTAGAAGCGAGACCGAATGGACAGGCAAGGACATCGATATGCTGGCAATGTGCCAAGGGAGAGTGCCACAACGAAACAAAAAGAAGTTGAAAAGGCGGGTTGATTGTCTTTTTACGGGTTGATTGTCTTCTGAAGAACGAGCCATCTTGAATGGATTGCGATGTTGGTGAGTAGAGTGCGAAATGTGAGACCACGCCCTCTTCATTTCGCACACTCTCTCGTCTATCGACCGGTCTAGAGAGTGTGCGAAATGAAGAGAGCGTGGTCTCACATTTCGCACTCTATTGGTGAGTGAGTCGAAATGAGAGACGATCCCGATAGTCGAATAGGAAATGGCTAGGAGTCCAGAGGGGCTCTCTCATTTTACTAGAGTTTTGAAAGTGAGACAATCCAACACCTTCTAAACCCGCCTCCCAAAATGAGAGAGAGGCCAAATCCGACATCTCATCGTTTTCCTCACCCATTATCCGATATCTCAGAGATCAATGAGTGATTTACATTACCCTGATCGAGAAATATTATCATTTTTGCTTTTGAATCTCATCAGGATCGGTCGGTAAATGGTTTCGAATGATTTCTGAAACTGTAATTTGTGTTTTTAATTATTAATGTAGAGCTAAATAACTTGATCCCCGTTGGAATTCTGTGGTAAAAGATATCGGATAGTGAATCATTTTCGACTCTGGATATCGGATTTGTTTCATTCCGCGCTAATTGGCTTAAAAACCGGGCTCTACCCGAATACCCGGACCGAATTAAACAAAAACCTCTACATTTTACACACTCTTACCCCGGAAGGTTTGGAGTCATGTGCAGTATGAATATTGCTTTGCAGGTTGCTCTGCACTATCCTCACTTGTCTTTTTGATTTTCATCGTGCGTTTCCCCTAATTTTCTGTCTGCTTAGTTATCTAGCAAATGTGCGTTCAGGATGCTGTTCCGATGTCTAGTATTTAGGTGACACCTTACAGAGGCGCTCTCAATCCTCAATGTCTTAAAGTGACATTTAGAGCGGCAGTTATCGCTCTAATATATACTCTGATATTATGCGGAAAATAGTCCACAAGGAAAGAAGGTACAATATAAATGCTTATTCTCATTGTCAATATGAAAATCATCACTCATTTGAAATTGATTGTCACTGTTTCATTACAGTTTTTGAATTATGCGGTTTTGAACACTGGAGAGGCACAAAAAAAGAGAAAAGGATTTATCGATCAGCTTACGGAGTTGTGTGTTCGTTTAGCACATGTACAATGAAATGGGGAGGAATTGGGAAGCCATATATTCGTCAAAGTAATGTCGATTCACTTGAACATATTGTCAATGAGATCGCTAGCCTTGTTAACGATGTTTAAAAAAATAGCTACGGGATTGGATGAGTTCGCAGTTGTTTCCACTCGGGGCACACTTGCTGATGACTGAAGAAAGTGAGAGATTAGAATGGTTTAAGATTACGGTACAATTTTAGTATTAGAAAGCTGTATCGAAAAATTTTGAATAGGTATTTTGGTAAAATGCCAAAATGGCCCGTTGAAAGCAGTATTTCAATAACGTTCATAGCCGATTGAGTCGATAAGATCTACCTTCTCTAAGCGGGCGGTGTCAACCATATCTTCATTTTCCTTCTCTCCCGTGACGTCATCAGAAGAACGCGGAACGGAGTTGTCAAAGTTCTCTTCCTCATTAATCACCACGAGGTGCTGCTGATCATTTTCGCCTCGGGCGAACATCTCTCTCATCTTAAATATAAATCATTTAATAAACATTTTTAACGAAAAAAAGCAAATAAAAACCGTCTATTTTCAAAATGAACATCAATTCATCTACCAAACTATCTGATTTTCTGCATTTCCGAGTGGTTTAATTATGTTACCTCCTTAACGGTTGCTCCCATCGCAGACATGCCGTTGATTACAAGAATGAGGTCGCCCTCTCCCAATCCCGCTCGGGAGGCGGGAGTGCCCTCGACTACTTCAGTGACGATTGGATAATACCGAGGATTCGCTCTCCAGCGAAGTCCGAATACGATGTCGGTATTAGTTTTATGCATTTTGATCACTCGGGCATTGGCCTGAAAAAGGAAAAGTTATGATCTGCTTTCAGGTTTCAAACGGTTGACAAATAAAGCGCTGTTCATAAGCACAAAACTTTGAAATTCTAGACAGATGTTATGATCTTTCCTTCTATCACAATACGATTATTATGATATTATTCTTGCGATTATGATGAGGAAGATTGATTACCTTATCACACATCGAGTGAGTTTCTGGGTCGAGAGAGTCAGCAGAGGAAGAGTCAGCGCACTCATCCGCTCCCTTTCCCATCTCCTTCTCCTCTCCAATCTTCTCTTTCTCATCTTCTTTCTGCTGTTCCTCCTTATCCACAACTTCATCCATCTTCCTCTCCTCCATATCATCAGAAACAAGCAGATTATTGAAAGCTCCCTCGTTGATTACGATGAGTTGTCGAAGCATAAAATCTGGTCCGAGCAGCTTTCTTATCTTAAAATATATTTTGCAAAGGTTTTGTTAGCACTTTTGACCATCATTTATATGAGGCTAGCACACACAGAGAAAAATGTCTTGTATACGGCCTGTGAGACAGGGGTGTCGGATATACAAGACATTATTTGTATACAAGACATTATTTGTTGTATATAAGACATTTTGTGTTGTATGTAAGACCCCCTATTTACAAGACATTTTTATTTGTGTGCACGCAAAATCAAAGCAGCAATAGACATAAGGGTGTTTTATGTTCCTCAATTTACCTTTTTATTGTTAGCTCCGTAGGCGTTGGTTGCATTGATGGACACTATGATATCGCCTGATCTCAGACCGGCCTCGAAAGCAAGAGAATTCTGGTCGACATAGTCAACGGTCGGGTAGTAAAATGAGTCGGACAACCACCGATAGCCAAATTTGTGGTCCGTAGACGCTTTCTTCATGCGGATCACTCGATAATTTCGCTGAAATGACAGTCCACATAGATATCCTTGAGACACGCGCATGTTTCGAAAGAAAGCCTAAGACACACCTCTGATTGTTCGCCAGCAGCAATGGAATAATTCGTTTCGATGTTCTTCTCGTACCACTCGGATGCCTCATCGTCGATGACAAGCAACTGCACATCGAGCTTCCCGACCAGTTCATTCAACTATATACAAACTGATAAGTATGTGAATACCTTTCCAGCCAAATGCTAAACTAGCTCAAATCCCGGAACCTCCTCGATAGGAGGTTCCGTACTAGTTTCTTTTTTTTCGCACTCATTCCAAAACAACGGATCTTTTCGACAATTATGTCTAGTAACCAACAGAATTTGCAGAAAAAAGACTGCTCCGCTCATAATTTCACGCACATCTCTACACCGGTCAGTGGGAAATGGTGCTTTAAAAATGGAATCAAACCTTGCCGAGGGTCCTGTAGAGGCTTGATCCGTTAACAGCTAGAATGCGATCGCCCGTCTTGATACCAGCTTTGTCTGCGGTAGATCCCTTTTCGATATTGTTTACAATTGGGTAGAACGAGGGATCGGTGTGCCACCCATAGCCGAACAACTCGGCGGTACTCTCCCTTTCCATTCGGATCAATCGAGGGACGTGCTGAAGAAATTACTTTAACCATTAAAAGTAATGTAAGCAGTAACGTATTTTCCTAATGGCATCATAATTATAGTCGTGATGAATTCTGTTTCCAAGAGACTATCATGTTAAGTGCTGCTAAGACAGACTCACATTGCTTCACCAAATAATTCGTTTTCTACAATAGAATGCCTATTGAATACCTCATCACGCATCGATTGAGTTTCTGCCTCGAGGTCAGCAGAGGAAGAGTCAGCACACTCATGCGCTCCTTTTCCCATCTCCTTCTTCCCTTCATTCTCCTCTTGCCTCTTCTCCTCCTTTCCATCACTTTGATCTTTCTCCTCCTTATGCACATGTTCATCCATCTTCCTTTTCTCCTTATCTTCAGCAGTACGCAGTTTATAGAAAATTCCCTCGTTGAGTACGATGAGTTGACGGTGAATTATATCTAGTCCGAACATCCTTTTAATCTTAAAATATACATATTTTGAAAATTTCTTTGGTCTTTTCACAGCTCGCATTCATAGAAATAGCTATAGACGTTGGACAGACACTATTTCTATTCTAGTAGATATATAATGTTTGCCAACTTACCTCTTTAGACTTGGCTTTGAATGCGTTAATTCCATTGATCGAAATAATGAGATCGTCAGTTCTCAGACCGGCTTCAAAAGCAAGAGAATTCCTCTTCACATGGTCAACCATCGGGTAAAAATGCCGGTTGGAAAACCACTGATATCCAAATTTGTCGTCCGAAAACGCTTTCTCCATACGAATTACTCGGTACTTTCGCTGAAATGACACTCCGTTTGTCCAACATCGTTCGTAAAAATCATCTAATTCTCAGTTGGAGAAAGAATAGCAGTGCATTCGCGTGAAAACTACATGGAATGAGGAAAAATCCGTAAAGCTTCTCCTCTTCCAATCCCGCATTTCAAACAAAAAAATCCGCAAAATATAGATAGTTTTGTATAGATAGTTAACTCTTATGATTCCATATTTTTCGCATTAGACAAAAATTCTTCAAAAAATTGCATATTTCAAAAAATAGTTGAATTTTAAAATTCTATAAATTTGCGTCTATTCATTTGGTCAAGCCATTTGTTCAAAGTATAATGCTTTTGGGAAAAATGTTCCTACAAGGAGCTAGATTTTAGACGTACATTTTTCGAAAGAATGGCACAATCGTGAAAAAAATGCTAAAGTATACATTTTTAAAAACATCAGTCGCAAAATTTAAATACCTCAGTTTTCTGGCCAGCAGATACGGAATAATTCGTTTCGATGGTCTTCTCGTACCACTCGGATGCCTCATCCTCGATCACAAGCAGTTGATCATAGGGCTTCGCGAACAATTCGTTCATCTATAATATATCAAAAACTAAATAAATAATATTTAAATAAAAACATTCTTTTAATTTTTACAATGTGAAACTAGTCCAAATCCCGGAATTAGACTGAAAGGATGCCATGTAATTTTTGAGTCGAAAACCGAAATAAGCAGAAGTCTTCGATTTTTCCACATTCATTCGAAAACAATTGTACTTATTGACTGGCAAATTCTAATTTACATTACAGTTTTAAATACAAGCCCGACCTCGTAGTTTCACACACTCCGAATTCCGGAGTTTTTTTACTATCAAACCTTGGCATATGTAGCTTTGTAGGTGCTTGTTCCGTTAATTTCTAGAATACGATCGCCCGATTTGAGACCAGCTTTGTCTGCGGGAAATCCCTCTTTGACCACAGTTACAATCGGGTAGAACGAGGGATCGTCGACCGATCGATAGCCGAACAATCCGGAAGCACTATCCCTTTCCATTCGAATCAATCGGGGCGCGTTCTGAAGAAAGTACTTTAAAGTAGTAGTATCAGGACTATTACGTCTACTAGGGTCTCTCCATAGCAGTCTAAGACGTGTTTTCCAGAGGAAATTCCCGCAAACCGCATGTTCATCCGATATGTTTGGACAAAGTTATTCTATAACACTCATGAATCATGTGATTCTTTCAGTTTCCTATCAAGCTAGTTGCTGTTCAGATGCACATTGCCTCGCCAAACTTTGAAGCCAAAGATCGTTCCTTCTATTTGTTTTTATGATATGGAGAACACTTTATGGATGCGATAGAGTACTCATTGATTACCTTATCGCACGTCGATTGCGTTTCTGGGTCGACGACGTCTGCAGAAGCAGAGAAAACACGCTCATCCACTCCCTCTCCCATCTCCTTCTCCTCTTCCTTCTTCTCCTCCTTCTGATCTTCCTTCTCCTCCTTTCCCTTCTTTTCCTCCTTCTCCTCTTCCTTCTTCTCTTCTCTTTCCTGTTCCTCCTCAGCCACATCTCCATTCATCCTCCCCTCCTCCATATCTTCAGAATCAATCAGTTTTTTTAAAGCTCCCTCGTTGATTACGATGAGTTGACGTTGAAGAGAATATCGTTCGAACAGCGTTTTAATCTGAAATAGTTTAGCGATTTCGTCAGCGCTTTTGATCAACATTTACATCTAGCTAGCCCACATAGAAACAGACGTAGGTTTTGGCAAAGACAAGTTCTATTACAGCAATGCGAGCATGTCTGTCAACTAGAGCTATTAAATTGAATATTCATAAATTCGCAAAAAATAAACAACGGCTATTCCCTAATAGGATTTTTCGATCTGACAACACTAGCTACTTGTTTAGCTCTCTTACCTCACAACATTGTGTTCCTCCCAGTTACCCATGTGTTTTCACCTAATTTAAAGTGTCCATGAGATAAATACATATATACATATTGTCTACTTACTTCTTTATACTTGGCTCCGAAGGCGTTGATGCCGTTGATCGATATAATTGAATCGTATATTCGCAGACCTTCTTCGAATGCAGTAGAGTCTCTCTTGACATGATCAACAATCGGGTAGGAACTCGAGTTGGCGATCCATCGATAGCCAAATTTGTCGTACGAAGATGCTCTCTCCAAACGGACAACTCGATAATTTCTCTGAAATAACAGTCAGTTTGTACAACATTGTTAGCGAAAGTAATTTTTTCTTCATTTGTGGAAGCAGATATGTTATTAGATTCGCATATTTAAGAAATATTGAGATAAAAAACTAAATAATGTGAAAATACCTCTGATTTCTCGCCATTTGCAATGGAAGAATTCGTTTCGACGGTCTTCTCGTACCATTCGGATGCCTCATCGTCGATCACAAGCATTTGAACATTGAGAGTTCCGAACAACTCCGATTTCATCAACTATATTTAAATAATTTGTTTTGAAATATTCGCCTAACTTTCCAGTGATAACACGTTAGTTCAAATCCCAGGACTTATATTAGACCGAGAGCATGTCATGGAGAGATTAGTCGAAAACCGGATTAAAAGGCACGACAACACATCAGATTCGATTTTCAGACTTACTCCAATGACAAAGGAACTTTTCGACTGGCAAATTCTAGTACGCATTACAGTTTTACAAATGAGCCTGGACCTTCATAAACTTTCTACACCACTAAGTGGACGAAAAAGGAATAATTGTTGAGAAGCAAACACAGATTAAATAGTACCGTTAGCCGAGAAACCTAACTTGTCGCAAAGCTATTTATCGGGACTTTTTCTGTACACTAGTGCATAAATTAGACTCATGGCCTATCGTTGACCTTATTTCAATTTAAAACTAGGCTGTTCGTGGTTTATAGTTTGCCAGGACATGGTAGGCCCCCAACGGTATGATTTTGTCATTTTGCGACAAAATGGTAGGTCGAGGTATATACTGACTTCTTAATAAAAGCTGTCCATTCCAAACTCGCATAGGTTATACAGGAAGGTTTTGGGAACAGTTTAAAATAATTGCCGCATGGATCTGACAACACTCTTTTGAGAACACAAGGTAGATTGGATTACGGAACTATTTAATCTGTGGAAGCAAACCTTGCCGAGGGTCCATCTGTAGACGCTGGTTCCGTTAACGGCCAGAATGCGATCTCCCGCTTTGATTCCAGCGCTGTCTGCGGGAGATCCCTCTACGACGTCGCACACAATTGGGTAGAAAGAGGGATCGCTGTGAAATCCGTAGCCGAACAACTCGGCGGTACTCTCCCTCTCCATTCGGATCAATCGAAGTACGTGCTGAAGAAAAGACAATTTATAAAAAAATAACGAGTAAATCTACACATCTTTCCTATTGACACCGTAATTGTCACAGTGACCGTAATGAAGACGTATTCCCCTGACCGTCAGATGAATAAGTTTATTTTTTAAGTAAATGTAACGATTACCTCATGTTTGGTGGCGGTCTTCGCTTGAGCTGGGCTCTTGGATGGATCCTGTTCCTCGTCACTCTCCTCTTCATGAACGATCTCGTCAACTGCTTCGTCAGTGGGAATTCGAATGGGGTCAGCGCCCAGCACGCACAGTGCTTCCTCACTTGCAACGATCAGTTGCTGCTGCGGACCACGGTATCCCTCGAGCACCACTTGCGCCTGAAAGGTGTTGTTGTAGTACAGGTAACCGCATTCTGACGAGCTTATGTACATTGAGGCAAACAGCTATTAGTAGAGACCACCGCATGGTACTGTGACCGGTCCCACTACGAGTTCAATTTTAGCATTTCACCCAGAATGCCGTCACCTTTCGTGCTCATTAAAATGACTTTGTAAAAGCAAAGGGTCCGTAAATTCTCATTTTTTACCAGATTTCGACAACCAATAGTTTGGTAAATAAACTAGGAGAAACATACCCTTCCAAATCTATTGTTGGATGCATCTAATCCATTGACGGACAGGATGAGATCTCCCGATTTCAGACCGGCAGTGAATGCAGGAGATCCCTCCTTAACTGATTCCACCACCATCGGATAGTCGTAGGAGGGACCGAAACTCCATTGATATCCGAAGGAGCGATTAGGGGACGTTCTCACCAGTCGAATCACTCGGTTCGCGTGCTGAATTAAATTAATTAATAATTAATTTAATTAATTAATGAGAGCAGACAGGCAGAACTTGATAATACCAACACTTTTTTAAGGGATTTATGAGGGTTCTATAAACGCCGCAAACTAGTGGAATTTAAAAATATGCAGAAATGCTTGTCACCTGATCTCTGGTTGGGTGTTGAGTCCTCTCCTTTCGATCTTCTCCCTTCTCTTCGGCGGAGATTAGACGAAATTCCATATTCCTCTCATACATTTCAGCACCCGTGTCGTCGATCACACACATCTCTTGCACTGTGCTCTTTCCTGTGGACATCTTAGTCACCTGTAATAAGATTTAACTGTTGAAAATGTTTTATCGATTGCAACAACATTTCTTCGCAGGCATCAAACTATTGCTAACTAAAGTTCTATTGCGATAATATCTAATGCATTATTTCCAAAAACATTGCCATCGAAATACATTTAAAAAATGCGTAAATCGAACCTCGTCTTCCGTGCGTCTATGCGCACTCTTTCCGCCGATGGCCAAGATGCGATCTCCTGCTTTGAGACCCGCACGAGCGGCGGGAGTACCCTCATCGACGGCAGTAACAACAAGGTAGAAGGAGGGATCGTCGGAATAACGATAGCCGAAGAAGCCATGAACTCTCTGCTTCTCCATTCGAATGAGGCGAGGAACATGCTGGAAAAGGAGGCAAAACGTGAAAGTGATATGAATGATAGGTTTATCGTATTGGAACTTCTGGGAATTGAACATGAACTTTTTTAACTCTCATTTTTCTCACTTTCTATTAGCAAAACTTGCTTTCGACATTCCTCTCAAACACACAATTTCATTCCAATAGATATGCATAAACCGGTTTCCTTCTAACGGATATCGTAATTACACAATATATTTCCATTTTTGCATAATAAAATAAATAAAAAAACATACTTCAAACTCATGGGCGCATTTAGTCACGGGCATATTCGAAAACACATCGTTCTCGACGTGCGATTGTCCTTCTCCTTTCTGTACTATCAGTTGCAATTGGCCGTCGCATCGCTCGAACAGACACTTTATCTGATATAATGTATTTATTTATTATAATATTTATTTATACATTATATTTTATAAAGTCAAAAGGCGGATTATTACAAGCGCTCGAACAGACACTTGACCTGACAAACGAAAATATTTACATAAATAATTTATGAAAGTATATTTTAAGAGTATTTATAACTCTTGAGCTGTTTTTGAATTTTTGAATTTTTTGCTCTTCAAATAATCCCGCGCTTCCATATGAGTTATTAGTACCATAATTAGATGCTACGTTCATGCAAACACAAATCAAAGCACGGACTGGCGCTGTATGCCGCACAGGCACGTTCTTCACTTTTTTTGTCGCTTCTCACCTTCGGAAAACAAGGCAGCAGCATTTTGACATGCTCTTTGATCGCATCATTTGATACGTGTAACATGCATTTTATTTCATTCATTGGAAACGCTACTGACATTAGCAGCCTATTAACACCGACGAGTAAAGTTACCTGCTCAAATTGAGCTCCGTAGGTGGTCACTCCGTTAATGGAAAGAATGCGATCGCCCGATTTCAGACCGAGATTGCCGGCCTGAGATCCGGTGATGACATTAGTCACGATGGGGTAGTACGATGGGTCGGGTCTCCAGCGATATCCAAAGATTTTATTGGGAGTGTCTCTTTCCGTTCTGATCACTCGAGGAGCGTACTGAAATTACATCTTTTTCAATTTTTATGTTTTCATCACAAGTCGAAGATAAAAAAGTTCCACTTTTTTCAAAAAAAACATAATCAATTCAACAAATACTCACTACAGACTGGCGCTTCGACTGGTCTGATTTCGGTAATGTGCCTCTGTTGCTCTCGTGCCACGCCTAAAATGAAAATATATAAGAGAGACTATCTGAGTGGGTCGACATATTTGTTCAGAGACCTGGCACTGGGCTAAATTTCCGATGAGATGCTAACAATCTTATAAATTAGTGCATCATGTGAGGAATATGAAAGCACTAAATGCGAAGTTCCAAAACGCGTTTGCGCCTCAGGGCATAAAAACGATCGAAAATGACGTCACCAACAACTTTCGCCAATTTGAATCGAATCACTTCGTACAGTTCATTTATGGATTCCTTATCGAAATACAAGATTTTTTTGGTTACGGAACTTTTTTGATTGGAGTCGATTTTAGCGAGATATTCAGATAAATGTGCTTCATTCTATTTTACTAGAGAACTTTCTCGAAGAACTAGTATTTTTTATTTGATTATTTGAATTGTTGAATTATTATACATTTTATATTTAAAATGGGAAATGAAATTTTTCCTGGAAGGAAGCCAAATCCGGAAAAGTGTAGCTAAAAATCGAATGAAATCAGTTGTCGGTTGTTGATGTACGGTAAGTGCACGCGTCAAACTGTTAATAATTATCGAAAAACATAATAAAATTGGCTAAATTAACACGTTTTCGAATCAAATATGTTCTATGAAACTGAGGAAAACTGTAAAATATAAAGATTCCAAAGTTCAACCGAGATAATATAAAGTAATATTAGTAGTTACGGTAGCGTAAAGCAATCAAGGACTGATTTTATTTGATTTTTAGCTACACTTTTCCTGATTTGACTTCCTTCCAGGAAAAATTTCATTTCCCATTTTAAATATAATTTGTATAATAATTCAACAATTCAAATAATCAAATAAAAAAATACTAGTTCTTCGAGAAACTTCTCTATTAAAATAGAATGAAGCACATTTATCTGAATATCTCGCTAAAATCGACTCCAATCAAAAAAGTTCCGTAACCAAAAAAATCTTGTATTTCGATAAGGAATCCATAAATGAACTGTACGAAGTGATTCGATTCAAATTGGCGAAAGTTGTTGGTGACGTCAATTTCGCTCGTTTTTATGCCCTGAGGCGTAAGCGCGTTTTGGAACTTCGCATTTAATGCTATCGTATTTCTCACATGATGCACTAATTTATAAGATTGTTAGCATCTCATCGGAAATTTAGCCCATCGACTGTCAGAATGCGATCGCCCACTCTCAATCCCGCTCGCTCGGCTGGAGATCTCTTATGCACAGTGGAGACAAGAGGGTAGAAGTACGGCTCCGTGTCATAGAGATATCCATACGTATGCTCGAATGAGATTCGCTCCAGGGTCAGCAGTCGAGGAAGAGACTGAACGACGGTTATTATTGATTGAAGCTCTCATGCTTTAGAAGAACACATCGTCCCGGACATGAAGGGAATGGGATTGAGGTAAAGTCGCTCTCACCGAGTTGCTACCTATTTGTCACACCAGTTGACGGAATGCTTTCCCAGATTTCCCAGAGTGCCGTGTCTTACCTGCTCGGACTGTTCATCGACCACGTCTATTGAGGTCTCCTTGTTCTTTGCCTCTTCGTCGAGAGCTGGCAGATTGGCCCTTCTCCGTTCGAAATCCTCCGCCGATTTCGCATCAATCACCACCATTTCGCACGTGAGATGCTCACCGAACAACGCTTCCACCTGAAAAAAAAGCTAAAACTTCGCAAACACTAGCTTGGAATAACATAACGGCCATCTGCAAAACAAACATGAAAATTGTCCCCTCAAAATGAGGGATCATCGAATACGAATGCAGCATTCGCGAAACTACAGAAAGGAGTAAGAGTGAGAGAGAGAGAGTGTGTGAAAATTTAGAGGTTTTTTCTCGATTTCACACGTTCTCTCACTCCAAACCCCTTGCAGTTACGTTGAGGTGCCAGAGGACATACCTCAGAAGAATATGGACATACCTCAGAAGTCGACATCTCCAGCGTGGAGCGTCCGTTGATTTGCAGAATTCGATCGTCCTTGTTCAAACAAGCATAAAAAGCGGGCGATCGCTTGGACACTTGGCCGACGAAGGGGTAGTAGTGCGGTTCGGTGTTCCATTTGAAGCCGAACATGTGATTGACGGACTTTCGAGTCATTTTCACATCAAGAACAGCCGGCTGAATAGTTCGTTTTTTGAACGACTATCAAAGATGGTAAAACATATTTTGGTGAGGGTATCTATTTTGTTAGCAGATTCTGACGAATTTCACGAATTACTAAAGACTATTATTTCAGAACGTCTGTCTGTCTGTCTGTCTGTGTGTCCGGCGGTCACGTTTTTCGAATTTTCCTTATATTTCGCTTCAAAATCGCGCTATCTTCCCAAATCCTTTTGCATATGATTCCCGACCAGAATACCTTTTAAATTTTACAAAATTTAATTAACGAAATCCATAGCCAAGTGGGTTACGAGCCAAACTTTGAATCCGAGACCCCCAGGTTCGACCCCCGCCGCGGGCAAACCTTTTGCCGCATTTTTCGCAAGTGCCAGAAACCGTTCTAACACGTTTTTGAGTACCGTGAAACACGTTTTCACCTGTTTTGCCGAGTTTTAACATGAAAAATCGAAATTTTCGAACTTTCTCCAAACGCTCCGGCGAGTGTCACAGGAAAAGTGTTTTGCGATGTCAGAAACGTGTCAGAACGTGTTCTAACACGTTTTAACGTGGAAAATCGAAATTTTCGAAAAGTTCCAAAATGATTAACAGAGCGTAGGGGATTACAGGAACAGCGTTTTGTGATATCGGGAAAGTGTTCGAAAACGTTCTGAACGCACTGTATCTTGCGTTTCCGTTGAGAAAGGCTCGTGAGGCTGAGAGCGATCGAAAAAAGTTGCCACGGAGCCACGAAGTGGCGTAGTGGGAGCGATCGAAAAAAGTTGCCACGGAGCCACGAAGTGGCGTAGTGGCAACTTTTTTCGATCGCTCTCAGCCTCACGAGCCTTTTGCAACGGAATAAGCCAGTACTCTTTGTAGCGATTAACACTCCCCAACATAAGTCGAGCTTCAATGTAACCTGGAGCCGGCTATCGAGCTCCCCCTGGACCGAACTTGGAGCCGGCTGTAAAGCTTCCCCTGAACCGAATTTGGAGCCGGCTACAGAGCTCCCCCTGGACCGAACTTGGAGCCTGCTACCGAGCTTCCCCTGGACCGAGCCTGGAGTCGGCTGCAAAGCTCCCCCTAGACTGAACTGTGCCCTGCAACTGAACGCCCCCCTGAACCATGCTTTGAAAACGTAGTGCGCACCCTACCATAACGTAGTTTAACCTCAACACACCCTGCTAGTTTATTCATTAACAAAAAAGAGTTAAGAGTGGCTTTGCTTGGGGGTCAGAGGAGACATAAGCTATAGCTTACGTGATCGATTAGTGCCGCGTGAATATTATCTTGCTCCAGGCTCTGTTCTTTCTCGGTAAAAGCAGGAGGAGTGTCGGAATTCTCGTATTTCTCTTCCGTGGTTGTTGCCGGTTGATCTTTGATCTCTGAGGGACTCTCGTCATACCACTTCGCCCCTTCTGGATCGAGTACAACAAGTCGAACCATTCCTCGAACTCGATTGAACTGCTTTCGCACCTTCAAATAGATATAACGATATCGTAAGGTAGCTCTTAATGCAAAATTATATATTAAACAACATTTCTTATTATGAGATGCTGTCCTTAATACAGTGATCATGTATTTCGATTGAATATTGACCTCGCTCTCTCCAATTTCCATCGTATTCAAGTCATTGATGAACAAAATCCAGTCTCCTTTCTTTAAACCCGCATGGAAGGCGGGAGAATCCTCAGTGACTTTCGAAACATAAGGGAGAAAATACGGGTGCTCATTCCATTCCCATGTAAAGCCGAACGTGTGAGAGACCGGGCATCTTTCCATAGTGATGGAGCGAGGCACGTGCTAGAAAAAAACATTGAGTAGATATATTTCTTGATCATTTTTGAACACTTCTCTGAATGATAAAATATTTGATTGATACCTTATCTCCGTTCCCCTTCGGACCTTCGCTTGATGACAAATCACTTGTGCTGTCAGTAGCCGTCACAATTCCATCCACTGAAATCTTCTCCTCTTCTTGCTCCTCATCCGAAGAAGTCGCCGGATCATCCTCGATCTCTGCAAGAGCCAACGCCAAACTTTCTGCGTCCACGACCGAATTTTCCGGAGGGGAATTGAGATCATCTGCAACGCAAGATTGAATTACCTACGTTAGATACGCCATCTTAAAAAAGTTAAATTGACCAAACCACTCCTGGGGCCGTCACTGACGAGCTCCCCCCAAGGAGGGGTGTGACTGTCGGACGCTAAGGGAGCGAAACAGTCATACCTACTATATTTTTAACTTATTCAACTTGTAGTACACTTGAATTAGCAATCGATATTGTAATCATATTCAATTAAGTGAGAGATCGGTAATGCAGCTGATTAGGCTCAGAAAGTCAGAGAAAAATAGAGCGCCACAGGGTACGCTCAACATCGAATCTGCACAAGATACAGTAACCCAGACTACAAAATTTGCAAGTGCTTACCGACAAGCTCGAAGGAGTCGTCCGACAGGGAGTCGCTTTGAGAAGTGTCCATTCTGAAATAGTAGAGTGATTAGAAAGCGGGAAAGTTTAGAGAACGGGAAGATCGAAGAGAGTTTCTCTTTCGAGGGACGGAGTCCATGCGCATGGAGAGATGACCCCAAATAGTCGCCTCTCTTATATGGCAAACGTGCAATTGGGGAACAGTCGAAAAAATAATGATTAGAAACGGGTACTTTGTCAATACACTGAGAAGATATAATGAGAACAAGCGGGTTCCTCTAAAAGAACGCAAGCGAAGATGATGCGCAGGTTGGTTACGGTAGCAGCGCGTGACGCGGTGCGGCCTTGCCAGTGGGCAGAAGAAAGGCCGAGTGGACCAGTGACCCAGCCAATATGAGCTGGCAATGTGCCAAGAGAAATAAAATTATTCAACAATAGCAGTAACCCACTCCCCAAGAAACGTGAAACGATGAATGCTTACTTTCATCGAAAGTTTTCGATTCGAAACAGCGAGTCATTTTGTGGTAGTTCCCACATCATTCCACAGGCCGGTCAACATTCCAGAAAGGCCTTTGGAGTGAGAGAGCGTGTGAAATCGAGAGGGACTCTCTCACTTTTGCACACTATCTCGCTCTAACCCTGGTCTGTAGGTTTGGAATCATGTGTTCCGATCAAGTGTCGATGAGACGATCTCTTCATATTTTAAAGTCGGTGAATGAGCGAGTACAAATTATAAAATGAACATAGAGCGAACAAATCGTCTCAAACTGTTCGCTCTACTAGGAAAAATGGCGTGAGCGTCAATTCGTTTTGATGAAGATTCAACAAGTCGAATGAAAAGTATGATTATCTCGAAGATGTCTTCAATATAAAATTTTATCGAATAAATTTGGTGTGAACACAATCGAAATATATGAACAGGGAAGGAGACATAAATGCATGATGAACAAGAATCGCAAAAAACCTCAAACAATTACTAAAATTTTTCTCATTTTTCGTCATTCCCTCAAATAAAACCTCCAGAAAAGAGGTATTGTCAGTCGAACCCTATCTGGAGATTTCATTCGTTTCATCATTTATCCAAAAGCTTTATAAATTGAAATGCAGAAAACTGTTAAATTACGTAGAAAAATGATAATTATGGAGACAACGACAATTTTGATATAAAGAGCTCATCTACTCCAACTGCTCCAACATCAGTCCAATAACTCCTTCCATATCAGTGACCCCATCCGGGTACGGATATCTCCCGGTCCCGGTGAAGTGTCGTCCGACAAACTTGGGTTCCTTCTCGTCGTTATGTTCATACCAGAATCCGTCCTTAATAATAGAATTTTAAATTCGGGTGAATAATTGGAGTAGAATTCTTTTTTCGCACACTCTCTACGCAGGTCAATGGGTGAAAGAGTATGCCAAATCCAGAGGTCTAATCCAATTATATGCACGAATATCAAACTCAAATTTTTACCGATGCCAAAGTAATGCTGCGCAAAAATCATCGGGGAAATTTCCCCAACGCTTGAGGTGGAAAAAAGGGGAAAAAATTTGAATTCCCGCAATTATCGATTTGTACCTATATCTCGGCTCCCAGTGAACCTAGCCACATAAAATTTTGTTTGCAAGTTCGAAACGTGCAAAATAATCTAAATTCGAAGTGTTGTGCCTTTAGCTTCAACGGAAGTCGAGATATACGCAAAAATCGATAGTTGCGGGAATTCAAATTTAAAAGTTCCACAATGCGATTTTTGCACCCCAATTTTTTTCTTCCACTTTCCACCCCTGATTTTTGCGCATCATAAGAGACGAAACAGTTGTTAAACTGGTAAACAAATGGAAAACATGAAATACGATGTCGCATAGTGCGAGAAAGAATTTATTAAAGCAAACTGAATAATAAAACAACCTCTTGTCTCGTGTAAGCTACGTAGTGTCCTCGGGACCAGTTCCTCCCAGCGGCACCGACATGCTTGATCTTAGCGACCACCCTCCAACTTGTACCTGAAATGAAAAATTTCATCTCAAATGATAAACGAGCATATTCACAGTCCACATGATTCAAAGTCTCCAGGAGGAGTACCTCCCAGGCCTCAACACACACACACATACACACACACGACTCATTTTTGTAGGTTCTCTAGTGTTAATTTCGAGGCTGGATTAGTGTTTATTTCGAGGCTATAAACTGCTTTTCCATCCTGGAATCAGGCAAGGATCCGGCTAGGAAAAAATACCGGAGTTTGGAAGTACGATAACAATGCGTACCGTAAATGGACAGGCTGTCCAAGTTGCAGTTGGCCGACAGCGCCCAGTCAACTCGTCTATCGCCATGGAGAATCTTGAAAGCGATGCACGCGAATTTGTGATTGTTGTTGTTCTCATCGAAAGTCGATCTCTCTTGTCTGTGAAAATGGTGGTGTGACGTTTTGGAATAACCGTTTAAGAACCCTGTGCGTATTTTTTCCAACCATTTGTTTGGGGGGAAGTGTACGTTTCATAACATTTGGAAACTTTCACATTTCCGGGATCCTAAATGGCAGTTCGAAAACGTCCATCTCCGAAACTATGAAGATGATCACGGTACAAGATCAGTTCATCACATATTCGATTATAGAACATTCGACTTTCGTTGGGCGTGTTTGGAACACCACCGGTCGTAAAACTAGCAGGAGAAACAGATCGTCTGGAGGAAGTGATAAACGAGAAAATGGGGTGGTTCGCACGGTATAAGTTATCTTCTGTTATTGAACAGTGTCCGAACATTTTTTTAAAAATGCGAAGAAACGCACCGGAAGTATTTGGTCTTGGTTTTCTCACAAGGACAAGAGTCTATTTTGTCGCCATGTCTTCGGCAACACTCGCAGCACGTGGGACAATGGAAAGTATCCGTCTCCGTATCGATCCAACCTCCCGAAAGTGTCTCTTCGAGATCGATTATCTGCAACGGATGAGGAAAATTAATTTAATTGATAACTACATAATGCTTATATTTTCTTAGTTCGGATCTTTTTATTTCCCACACAATCGTCACCTGTCACTTGAAGTGAAGAAATATGTGAAAAGGAAAAATCCGCACTCGCTTTAAAACTGTATTCCTAGCAATATTCAAACCTGGCGGTGCCTCTCGACAGGATGTTGGATGAAAGAGTGTTTCTCAGAATTTTGTTCCCGCTGAAACAGAAAAAGATCAAAAAAGAAAAAAACTACATATTTAAGACACCTACGTCTAAACATACATATTTCGCTGGCACTGTCAGAAATAGATGCTGTGAAGTAATCGTTTTAAGGGAGATATGTTGAATCAATCACATATAAATAACTTACCCAGGGACACATCTCAACACATCGTGTGCGAGAGATTACTGTCGTTGCGAACTGTTCATTGATCGATTTCGGTAGGATATCATCGAATATGCAAATGGCGACTTCGGAAGCATCTTGTTGACTGGTGAGAAACTGATCGTCGAGTGACTTAATCACCGCGGGAAGGGCATTTCTCAGTTGAGACACACTGTGCATTCCGTATCCATCAAGAAGCTGAAGCAGCATCGATTGAGTTCTGGCAAGATCGGAGGAGTTAGTCGCTGCGTCCATCTGTCAACATATTCTATTAACGAACTTTAATAATATTTCATTTATTTAATTTGCTTACAGTTGGTGATAACTACGTATTCTAACAGGATTTCAGTCCCGTGCGCTCAAAGTTTGTTAACGGTATCTTCATTTCGAATATTCTCCGCAACAGTAGGCGGATGAGAGTGCGCTAAAAAAAGAGTATGTACCCCTCAAAACGATAGGGTATCGAGGGTGAATACAGTATAAAAATTCCAACTCACGAAGAATCGCTCCCTTTCCAGCTCCCTCAACCCGTCTCGGATAGTATGGGCGCGTCGCATGAATTGCACCGCTGCATTGAGAAAGCAATCGTTGCCGCTGTTAGCAAGTAGTAGCGGAGAGGTAGAGATCACCGCCGATAAAAAAAAGGTAACTTATCTCATGAATTCCATTCGCATTGAAAAATCATAGCTAAATTTTCATGAAAGAAACCAGCCAGGTGGTGACCCACGAACTTTTGGTCAACTGTGTTCTCACTGTGTGGCCATGGCAATTGGTTTCTCGGTAAGTGCCCCGCAAACCGCATGTTCAGCCAATAAGTTTGAACAGAGTTATGCGCGTTTGGCTCTTTGCCAAACTGACCCTGACGCGCAGAGATTCAGAAATGAGGGGAAAGAGGGAAGAGCGACCGCGCCATCGAGACACAGAGTAACAGGAATGAGGGAGCAGGAAATTCGTGAAACTTTAATTTCGCACAAATTCTCATTCACACAGCGGTCAATAAAGAGAGTTTGCTAAATGAAGAGATACGGACTTTTACAAAATTGATCTCTTAGCATGTAGACAATTTACCTGGTCCTTGATTGAGTAATTCACATTTTTCATTTCTTTCAACAGATCATCCAACTTCGATTTCTTGTTAGACGTCTTGCGTGCTTTCAGTTCGTTTTTAAAGAAAGATACTCGCGATTGAAGAACGTTCATGGCCTTCAAAATTAATCAATTCAGTCTATGTACGATGTTGCATGCAGTGCAACTGGTCTCGATCGGAATACTCTCTTAGAAATGAAATGAACTCTCCTTTTGCGGGGCTTTTTATCCTAAGCAGACTTTCGAAAACTGATTATTCATTTCTTGTTAACGCGTTTCTAGTTACCAGTCAAATAGGATTCAACTGTTTGACAAGAAAAGAAATTGAAAAGTTGACAAGAGATGCCGAACTCATCTCTTTCCACATCTATAGATGATAAATCGGGAAAGGAAATGAGATGGAATTTGTTTCAGTCCCTCTTATTCCTCCTCATAATCCCTTGTTGTCAACTTTTTGACCCCATAATGTCCTGTTGAAAATGATCGAGGTTGACCGTTGCAATGATTCTTTCGCAAATTTTCTGATTTCACTTGGTCAGTTGTTTGGAGTGTTTGGTGTGGAGTTGTGCGGTCTGGTGACACCATAAAAACCATAAAAATAGGTTACCATAAAAAAGCGATCGTACTTATGATTTCATAAATTCATTTAGATAACTTAGATTAAATTGCGGTGAAAATTACCTGAATGGCGTTCTCCCTCTGAATGCGGTGAGAGTCGCTCAGCAGTGATAGAGCTGAAAAAATAGGACGTCCTATAATCAAAATCAAAATAGGACATGCTCTCATTAAATTCAGATTAAGACATCCTGTCATGTGCTCCAAATATCTACATAAATGACACTCTTTTACTTACCGCTTGAGATTGTCTCAAACAGATGTCCATCCTTTGCATTATCAAGGTTCACTTTCTCTTCTGCCTTCTTTTCTGGAGCATTTCTGACATGTCCGAAATCAGTGATTGGGGCATCTTCCAGTGCGGAAAGTAGATTATCTATATCAATCGGTGATTGTTCCGGGAGGGGGGCGTGTCCACCTGGAATGAGAATGTATGTTTAAATACGACACTGAAACAGGCCGCTGATCATCTCAGGACAAGCTCTCGTTGCCCCTCAGGCATAGGGGTGGTCGAGACCGCCTTGCGTGTAGAAGACCTAACACCTTTACCTTTACCTTTTACCTTTTACTGAACCAAATTTGCCAGGAGAACGGTTCTCCAAGGTTTCATTTGTTAGAGAACGGTTATCCACCCTCCTTGTTCCGTACACTCTCTCGTCTCGGTGAGCGAACGAGAGAGTGTGCGGAATGAGGAGGGTGGAGAACCGTTTTCTAACAAATGAAACCTTGGAAAATCATTCTCCTAGCAAATTTGCGCACTGTGGATACCGCATTCATTTTTCTTCTTCATTACTTAGTCATAATTAGACTTCGAGTAACAATGAAACAACAGGTTGCAAAAGAGGCAAGTCCACAGCTCCAGCAGTGAGAGATGCGAGAAATGAAGAGAGCGGATAGTGATTTGCCTCTTACGCAACCTGGTGTTTAGTTATTTCCCGAAGTCTAGTCATAATAATGGGAGATATTGGAAGCCTTTCTCTCTCCGAATTTTTCATGCTCTTTCAACAGAAGATCGTTTCTCCCAAAGACCCTCAATAATTGTGCGAAACGGGAAAAGATAAAGATACCGAGGAGGACGAACGACTCGAGGTCGACAGGAGATCCGAGTGGGGAATACATTCTGAAATTAGTTATTAGTAGTCTAATTATTTAATGAATTGAGGAAATAATTAATTAATTAATTTCGAAAATAATTAACTAATTAAATACAAAATTAAACGGCAGATAGAAAATGACTGTTGATTGAAAAAAAATAAAGAAAATTACTAGGTTGAGGGAAGTAACAACGCGATCGGAGCGACTGTAGAAGAATGATTACACGCAAAAATACGAAGAACGCAGAACAAAAAACAAACAAATACGAATTTAGCGTTCATTAAATTCAGCGTTCATTTAGTTAATTTAGGACGCCGAGACACCGCGATCTCCATCACTACTACAAACTACGTTCTCGGTAAGTGTTTAAATCTTGGCATTTTGCCAAGATTGTACGAATTACGAGATATTTCTCTCAAATGGAGACACGAGTGCGCGTTTTTTTTTTGTCAACGCTCACGATACTGTAGCATACTGCTCACCTACTCGTCTCTATCCATTACCCCAGGGCAACGCCTTCTCCGTGAATGGGGAAATCGTGACCTACCGCTCAGAGGGAAATAAGTCTACGACTCCAGAAGTCTTGGCTACTGAGCGATGACTTACTTACTGACTTACTTACTGACTTACTTACGACTTACTTACTGACTTACTTACTTACGACGACGACGACGACAAGTCTAAAAAATGCCGCTCGACGCCTACCCCACTCGTCTGAACCATGCTACTATCTATCATGAAAGGAAGTGGAATCGGGAAGTAACCATTGATTGCTGATAGTATATAACAGGCTGATAAAATGTCATGAATTGATCCGAGTTGCTCATCACATGGGAAAGATCAGAGATAATGTTTCCGTAATTCTGCCGCACCCTGCAGTTTAGATCGATACGTTAGCCTCCACATCATTAAAATATTATTTAGCATTGGAAGAAGAAGAACATTGATTATGAACATCCGATAAATTTCAAGCAAAATAAAATACAACACGAAGCCACCGTATCATAACCAATTGTATAGTCGGTTAAGAAGCTCATTTGCTTTGCAACGTATGGCACTCCACGGAGAGGAGTCCGATTCCTGGTCGATATCTGTCTCTGTCTCCTCAATTGGGAGAGGAATTCCATTATCTTCGTACCAATCCGCACCATCCTCATCGATTACAACCATTTTTGCCATAAGACCGCCGCGTTTCATCAATTCGTATATCTACAAGTACAGTATCCTTTGCATATAAAAACTGAATGTTCAAAACAAATATTCTCTCTGCCTAGAATCGCAGATGGTCGGACATTTTGTGACCAGTTGTGATCAAATGATGCAAGTCCGAGAACCGGCGATTCCAGCGTTATGAATTATTATGATGCATTTGAGCGAGATAGAAAATAAACCTCGTCATTTGTTTTGTGCCGAGTGCTCGTTTCGTTAATAGTCAGAATGCGATCAAAATCTTGAAGACCCGCAGTGTCGGCGGGAGATCGCCTATTACATTTATAAAATGATACGATCAAACAAAATGTCGAACTGGGGACTTCCTGTGTTTACCGAGACGAGAGAGCACTCAAAAGCGAGAGGGTCGCTATGGTAAACAACGGAAGTTCGTTATTCGGCTTTTTGGTATGATCGTATCATTTTATAAATGTAATACAAACGCCGTCGACGTATGCATAGAAATACGGGTCTGTGCGAAATGAGAACCCCCAGCCCGACGTCGCGCTGCGCTCCATGTGAATCAACCTGGGGACCGGCTGAAAAATCATTAATTAATCAAGACTGGCTCAGAAATCCTACTACGATTCTTCTATAGAATCCTACCAGGACACTCAGTAGGTTTCCACTAGGATCCCACTCGAAAAGCACTAGGAACATAAACAAATATGGCAACAAATTATCAACAAAGGTACCTCTTTTTTTTCTTTTCTAATGGGATCCTACATAGTGGGGTCCTACTCATTCTTTCCTAATAAATAGGATTCTACTGTCCTATGATTTCTGAATACGGGAATTTCCCTTCAAACTACGTTTGACCACGGTTTCCTGTCGGCTCTGCACATTCTTCTTATTGCTTGTATTTTATTAAATTTTGTTAGAACGCATTTGGTCACCTTTTGCTGCTGGATGTTGCCCTCTTCCTCTTCTAGCTGTTTATGTATCTCTCGAACTGACAATGAGAATGAATCAATGCTCTTCAGTGCCAATTCGAGCTCATTCTTCAATTTCTGCCGCTGAAAGTGCTGAGCAATCATTTTCAATTCAACCCACAATCAGTCCGCAAAAAAAAATTACTGTAGAAAGATAATAGTATTATATGGTTACTGCTGATTTTTTTGCGTGTATTCAGAGCGGGAAGTCTCCACACTCCCCTACATTGTCTCCTGCTGACTATTAACGAGCAAGCGAAGATATCGCACGCTGTCTCTCTACCTCAGCAGGAGACAATATCTCCAGAGTAACGGAAGTAGGAGACTTCCCGATCTGCGTATTAAATGACCCATTATTAAATATCTAATGACCCATTATTAAATATCATTTTTTAACTCGTTCATTTTTGTACATGTTGTCGCACCCTTGTGGTGTACGATAAATAAATAAATAAAATAAAATAAGTATAGACAGTAGACAACGAACTTCTTCTTTGAAGGATCTCTCCGTCCTCTCGATATCTTTCGTACAATCCTCCGACTGAGCCTTGACGGTAGCTTTATCTCTTAGTAGCGACATCTGTTCTTGAAGAATGTTTAGTGCCTTCAAAATTGAAATTAGTGATATAGTGAATCAAATTTTATTCGTAGTTATTTTTAAACATATTCTTCTTTAGTTAAATCAAATCTTTTATTTAATAATTAGAAAAAAATTGAACCTCATTAGCATTCTCCTTCTCGCTATTGTTATGACTAGTCGACGAATTGATATCTGAACAACTGAGTTATTATTCCTACCAACTTTTTTTCAAAAATTCTAGCACTCTCAAGTATGAACATGTGTTCATTGCAATTTCTCACACTTTGGGAGAAGGGAGTAAGCCCCCCCCTCCCCGCTCCTACCCCCCCCCCCCCCTCTTGATCTCGTGGCATCATTCCTCCGCTACTAGGGAATCGAAATGTCTGTCTGTTTGTCTGTTGGTTTTTTTCCTTCCGCGTGACGGACGTTTTTTTCGTTTTTCCGCTATAATTCGCTTCAAAGTTTAGCAATCTTCTCAGATCCTTTTGCATGTGATAGGCAACGACAAAACACATCGAAATTTATATTTGAAAAATCGATAATTTCATGGCCAAGTCGGTAGCGAGCTCGACTAGAAATCCGAGGGTCTCAGGTTCGATCCGGTGCATAATCTTTTGCCGCATTTTTTCCAAGTGTCAAATGTGGCCCAAACCCATTTTTGAGTAACGAGATTCACATTTGAACATCTTTTACCGAGTTTTGAAGTGAAATATCGATTGATTTCACTTGATTTCACATGATTTTACTAAATTTTCGTATATTTCGTTCCAAATCGTTCCACATGCTGGCAAACCTCGCAGGAAGGGGTTTAAAACAAGAGAGCAAGGTAAATCAAGAGGGACTCTCTTACTTTGGCACACTATCTCGCCCCTGACCCCTTTCTGGAGGCTCGGAATCGTGTATCGGGAAGCTTTATAAATTGCTTAAAAATCGCTCTATCTTCTCGGATCCTTTTGCATACGACAACAGATCAAAATTCCCTCCGAATTTTACAAAATTTAATTGACCAAATCCATAGCCAAGTGGATTACGCGCTTAACTTTCAAACCGAGACCCCCAGGTTCGAACCCCGCCGCGGGCAAAACGTTTGCCGCATTTTTCGCAAGTGTCAGAAGCCCTTTTAGCACGTTCTTGAGTAACGTGAAACACGATTTCACCTGTTTTGTCGAGTTTTAAAATGAAAAATCGAAAATTTTGAAAAGTTCCCAATTGATTCGCCGAGCGTGGGGGACCATAGGAAAAGTGTTTTGCGATGTCGGAAACGTGTCTGAACGTTTTCTAACACGTTTTAACATGAAAAAAATCAAAAATTTCAAAAAGTTACCAATTGATTCGCAGAGCATGGGGGACCATAGGAAAAGTGTTTTGCGATGTTGGAAACGTGTTCGAACACGCCCGGGAATCCAACACACGGTATCCTGCGTTTCCGTTGAGAAAGGCTCGTGAGGCTGAGAGCGATCGAAAAAAGTTGCCACGGAGCCACGAAGTGGCGTAGTACTATAAATGCGAGATTGTATGTCTTCAAAGACAGGGGAGGAGTAACATTATTCCACAGGCTGTTCAATACAACAGTGAGGGTTTGGAGAGAGATAACGTGTAAAATTGAGAAGGACTCTCTCGCTCTCATCCTGATGCCTTATGCATGTTTGGGTATTTTCTTTAAAGTGAAATCTGAGCAACAACGACTTCGAACAACTCGTCTTCCTTTGGAGAACCGCATCGGAAACTGTCCATCCTGAAAAATTGTAATTTGAGAAGGCAAAAAAAACAAACAACCTTTTGAATTTTGCCGGATCGCATACAATGTCAGTGTTCTTCTTATTTGAAATCAGGTTGGCACGGTGCCAATTCGAGAGACACCGTTTAAATCTCAGCCAGTGGGTAGAGAAGGTATCGATTAGAAGCACTGACAACCATCATCTTTGTTTTATATAAATAATGTTTTCGTACACATCAATAATTGAAAAATTATTAATTGTTATTATTGCTGATTTAAATATTTCTTTAATTTCGGTTGATCGGTTGAGTAGAATTCCCATGCAATGTGAAATTGTTTATTCATAAACGTCGTACGGTTCATACACACTAGACTTCGAGAAATAACTAAGCAACGGGTTGCATAAGAGGCAAATGCACCGCTCCAGCAGTGAGATATTGCGAAAAATTAGGAGAGTGGGGAGTGATTTGCCTCTTTTGTTTTTAGTTGTTGCGTTATTTCTCGAAGTCTAATACACACACGGATTGAGTTACTCGGGTCTGTCGCAATCAGCCTAATAGTATCACAAGCAAATGTAAGAAGCGTACTAGAAGTGGTTGGCATCATGCCAAAAATCAATGATTGGACTGGGGCGAGTTCGGTGGGTCAAATTCGTGATCTACTCGATGGCATACGCGATGCCCTCATTGAGCGCCATCATCAGTTTCTCTCGCAGCGTTCTTCGGGAGGGGTAAGATGGTAGGTCAAGACGATTGAAACAGGTGTGCGCACGTGGGAGAGAGTACGGCTCGCCCCATCGCTCTATCGTGAATCTGGAAATTAATTATGAATATTATCATTGCAAGACAGAAAAGATACGCACACAGATGGGGATTCGAACCACGGGCCTTCCGCTTACCGGGCAGATGTCTTAACCACTGAGCTACCTGTGTTCTTTGAGCCTACTCGGCAATGACTAGAGTTTACTCAGAAACAAGTTGATTATGATTCTAATTATTATCTAATTACCTATTTCCTATTTATCTACGCTTGAGGCGCAATACACTATACAAGAGGAAGATAAGGGGAGAGGGACTCTCGGAAATTGAGACCTTCAACATCGCAAATAAAAGATTACCAATAGGTTCCACACTATTTTCGCATTTCGACTAATTGTATGAAAAGAAGGGTGGAACATGAGCGTGGTGATAGACTGCCAGAAATGATATATTGACAATGAAACTCACTTTTTCAACCCCGTCGAACCTCGAAGAGCCCGGAATCCCTCGTAAGGCACGCTGGCGGTGCCGGTAACGAACTGAAAAAGCGCTAACATGAAGACTTCTCACCACAACAGTAGGTGCTGGTATCGATGTAAACCCGATCCACCACAACTTCAAAATAATACTTGCACATATTGGACTACTGCACCCAGAATGAATACACACACTATTGAGTGTATCATACACTGAGTTAGGGCATCTAGTGTATGATACAAATCTCTCGTTTTCGCACGATCTCTCGACGCGCGAATACACTCAATATTGAGTGTATCGTACACTAGATGTCCTAACTTAGTGTATTCATTCTCTATGTACTGTGTACTCTCTTTCTATACTTCGGCTTGTGTTGTCACATGCTCTCACGTCTTCCGAAATGTTTGGTATCAGCGTAACGTGTTATAATTTCGAAAGAGTGTTTGTCAATTTTTGATAATACCTACCTGCAGCAGCTTGAGTCGATCGGCATTACTCATCTCCTCTACCGTATCCCAGAACCAGCGGATGACGACGTGGTGCTCGGAGTAGCCACCCTGTGATAGGAGGAGATTACTCATGGGGAAGTATGTCTACAGGTAAAGAAGTCTCGGCTTCCGAGGGGCGATTTCAAAAATTCTAAACGCTTTGGCTCGACAATTTTGGCTTTCAACATCGTCGTTCATTAGGATAGACTTCTGCATTCGTATTTTTTTGGATTTGACTTGTCAAAGCGAGGGATAACATGTTGGGATAACTTGCACTCCAAGCCTTTATTTTGCCATTGGCTAATTAAGCAGGATACGGTAGAACAATGCCATCTAATACCAAACCTTGTACTCGGTCCAGTTCAACCAGTCATCCAGATCGATTTCCACCGAACCCGACAGTACCAATTCCAGCTGATCCACGGTGAAGACGCGCAGAAAGTCGCGATCGATAATCTGAGTTTTGAAATTTTGATAAAACAGGGTTTCTTGTAATTACATGGTACGAATTAGTAAATTAATGTAATTAATGTACTAAATTGCATAATGATGATGCAATTACCTGATGCAATCCTCGCAGCAGCGCCCGAGACTGTGGCTGCACGCCGCGTTCCACGCGCCATCGCAACATCAGTCTGTGATAGACTTAAATTATTACAAATAATCATACAGTACGGTAATAAAAAATAATTCTAAGAGCATTTTCATTCTCCTTTCATTTTACCGACCATTTTTAATTACTTCTCGGAATCGTTTTATGTGCCTCGGACACAGTACCCGTCCGTTACTTCACACTAACACAGCTGGTAATAGTGTACAACAGGCAAGTTGTTTATTGAATAACTGCTTTTCCGTAGATTCAAAGTGCACTCACTGAATGAACTCCTCCTTGTTGACATCAGTGACGGGCAGCTCGCGACCATTCGGCAAGAGCTCCTTTTCAGTCACCTGTAATCGCGCGGATGACTGTGAGCATGACCGGCTGAACTGCCGAAGCCTTCACCACGTGGATCCCCGAGGCAGGGTACAAGAATGGTAAAAGACGAAAGGAAGAAATCAGATACGTTTCAGAAAGTGGTGATAGGAACGAGGTTTATGGTTTGTTAGTGCACAGCTTTTCCCAGTGTTTCTCACAAATATTATTTAATTACTATAAGAATATTGTAATCCCACCTCTCCCGCAATCTCTTGGGTGACGGAGAAAGTAAAGCCTTGCTCCTCCGATATTCGATTATCCCTAATCCATTTGAGCGAGCGGCAGAATTCAGGGTCCACCGATTCCAGATCTTCCAGTACGAAAGGTCTGAAATATATTTATTTTCAATGAAATCCAGTGACTCGTGAGTGGGTTTTAACTGTAAAAGCGCTTTTACACGTCTCCAGACTCCAACTTCCCTTACTCTGAAGAAGCTTTCTAACGCTGAAGAGGCACGCAAAATCGAGAGAGCGATGGAGAGATGATTTTGCAAGATCTTTCAGCAGGAGACAACATCTCCAGTAGGGGAAGCACGATGCTTCCCGCTTTTTAAGAAAAGTTAATTTTTCTCATGCGGTTCTAGCTGCTGCGAACAGCTGTTGAGAATATCATATTTGCTGGCGACTTATGAGTTTCATCGCTCGCATAACTGCTTTGAAGAGATATCGGAAACATTCATTTACTATTAGATTCTTCTCTATTATCTCATAATCAAAAATCAGACGACAATGAGCGTTTGAATAAAAGATATATTTGTAGTTGATTTTTTACAGATTGTTAGCAACTCACAATTCGAGCAGCATTTTGTAGAAGGTGCGCGTGAAGAAAGTGTCGATGAGACAGCGATGGACGAGCGAGAGACCAAGCACGCGACCAGCCAATTCCATCCTGGATGATATTGAGTAATGGTCTGACCCTCTCAATTCCGTATGCTCTCTCACGCTCTCTGATCAATGAGAGAGCATGCAGAATGAGAAGAGTCAGACCATTGCTCAATATATTATAATTAGGGTGGCTAATAGCAGTACAGTACTGGAGTGTGCAGGGTTATGTTTCAGATAAGCTCGAAAACGCGAGACTTATGCACGTCCAATAATGCACTGTAGTCCGATATAGTACAGAATTCCTTATCCTTTCTTTCAAGCATTTTAAATTTAATTATAATTATGATTTAAAAATTAAAAGAAGCAATGAAAAAACTAACCACGACTGGTTATTGTCGACGGACGCGCTCATTGGCGAGATGGAAACGATGTATCGGTCTGGCGCGGTGTATCTGATGATCATATTTTTAAGTTTTTTAAGACACCTCACAACTAATTTAGAAATTTTTTCTTGTTCCTGATAGTGTTCCGACTACTCCACCTAGCGTTTCTGGGAACAATCGGAAAAAAACAGTGGCAAAAAAAATCAAAAATATTCGTCATAATGTGTGTGATAAAGAGTGGGTAAAAATTGATGAAAAGGTTTAAAAAGGGGTTTGAAAATTCTTAAATTTCATAAAAAATCTAATCGAAGCTTGCTCACTCGAACAAGCCGTAGTAGGGATTGAACAGTTCTCGTGATAGCAAGAAGAACAACTCTCGCGACGGACCACCGTAGTCAAGGCTGCAATGATCAATCGATAAATGATACTACCGTAATCTGTTGATCAATTTTTCGACACAAACAGTATCTTCGATTTTTTTTCTTTTGGAGATATTTATTTGTAGAACGTGTCTCTTGCTCCTGAATCAAATCCCAACCCACTCAAAATTTCTCCGTTCCTCTCAAAGGTTGTGCCTTGGCGTAGACTTTCGATTGCCAGTCTCTTATCCCAAAAGTAGAACTCTAACACTCTGGGACGCCCTCCCTTCCTCACCCCAATATCAATGACGGAATGAGTTATGGACATCAATTCTGATTAAAAACAAACCCGTCCTCGTCGTCAAATGCAATCGTCAACTTGGCCTTGCGCAGCTGGTTCACGTCGGCAGCGAGAATCTGGTAAAAAGTATGTTTCATTGTGTATATGTGAGGAACGAAAAAACGATAGAGCCATTATAATGGCATCTTTAATTTGTATGCATGAAATAAAATACCTGATCGTAAGCGTCGTGCAGCAGAGATTCTCGTGAGAAACGTAACCTGAATGTTAAATCAGTTTTGTTTTAATTATTATTATAATATTTTCAAATTGAAAAGGCTGATCATTTAAGATTTGTTACTTGCCCGCACAAACAACATACCCCTTCAATGCAAAACGTGAAAAAAATGATGGTTTGTTAATTATAATGCCGTATCCTCAAATCTGACCTCAACTTGGATGGTCCAGCCCCGTAGCCACTTCGATGAAGCGACTGATAGAAGTGAGCGACCTAAAATAAAAAAAAATAAATTATTGATTATCGACAAAAATAAACTAGAAAAATACAACATTTTCAAGTTTTATTAAAATTCCTCTCTCTATTTTGTGCTTTTACCTTCTCATCGATTTCCGCTTGTTCGGGGGTGCTCATGCTGGATGATGAAGACGTGGAGGGGCCCTGAGATAGGAATTGTCAAAATTGATTAGAGTCTTAAATACACATGTTTTTAATTAGCAAACACGTAATCGTTTACAATTTCAATTGCACTATTGAAAAGTCAGTCATTGATTCGTTGTGCGATACAGTCACCGTACTCCTACAGTATACCTTTCCACTGTCATCGCCGGTCTCCAACATGGATAGGGCGGTAGCGAGATCGACGTCGTTAGCAAGCCGCGCCAGGCCAGCGTCGCCCCATCTTCAATCGGTAATAATCAATAATAATAATAATAAAAATAATAAGATAATGCAATCACGGAAATCGCGGTATAAAAATTAGAAGAAAGAGAAGTACTCAGTAACAATCTTTTCGAGCATGGCAAGTGCCACATACAAGTAACTTCACATTGAAAACATGTATAATTATAAAAGTAAGTAATTGTCTCACCTCTCGAGTAATCTCAGTTTCCTCCTCAGTCGATTCGCCAATTCCGGCCTCCTTCGTTCAACAGCCGCCGCTATTTCATCAGTACGAGAAGAGATTATATTGTTGCCGTTGAGGTCGGCGCGCACCTGTAAATATGTAATTATAATTGTTAGTTTTTCAACAATTATAATTTTCTTTTTCTCGTTCAATTTGAAAAATTTAAAAGTGACACAGTTCCAATTTGAGCGAAATTTTCATGCGAAGTTCTCAATCGATCATAATCCAATACCGTAATCGATCCCAGCCTAAAATTACCATTCTACACCACAATCCAATACCGTACTTCACTTTACGATACTCTAGTACCGTACTCCACTCACAGCATCCTTCTGTCGTGGCGGTGCACTTCTCGTTCTCCTCTGTCGACTGCTCATACTCGACAGAAGCGGCAGTCGCGGGTCGAGCAGGGTCGTCTCACGCGCGCAGTGATTGATGAAGACCGCCTGCGAAATCATAGAGATAATGTTGAAGATGAAGTTTACGTCGACTACTCTTGCGGGGGCTCACCGTGGTTTGCTAACGAGGGCATAACACCCAATTCTTCTCTATCGGGAATGTGATTGACTTGGATTATGATGATTTGGACTGTGAATCAATACCGAACAGTCGAAAAACGCGCTGTTTCTTTCGTTAAATCCAAAGATTCTTACACAACTCGCAGGTGAGCACGCAAAAAGTGAAATGTCTTAGTATGCAGTATCTGCAGCAGTTGCACCAAGAGGCAGCCCCTCACCGGCGTTCCTCCGACGCTCTGCCAATTCTCCGGCAGTCGTTGTGTCGCGTCGGCGAAAGAGTTGACGAATCGGACAAAGTCAGCGTTCTGCTCGAAGAGCGACAACGAGACAGAGTCGTTCCTGAAGGGATTCACTCAGATTGTAGAGTTTCAAATTCGGGTAAACAATTGGATTAGATATCAGTATTTGCTCATTCTCCATACCGGTCGGACGATGATACAGTATGCAGAAGCTTATCCAATTATTTACCTGAATTTTATAATGGTTTATACCGCATAAATGGAGATATGCATCCTATGATATTCCAGATAAGAGCTCGTAGCGTAAAAAATGAATCTTTTCTGATATTTTCCGCCCCGTTAACCATAGCCGACGCTCACTTTCGTATTCGATGGACGATGTGCTTGATGACGCGCGAGCTATGGTAGAGACGGAGGGCTGGCTGAAAAGATGCGAAATGAACTAGTGATGATCAACACAATAATAAGAACGTTAAATTAGTTTGATTCTTTTATCTCCACAACTTTTATTCGAAGAATAAAAATATACATTGGAAATAATATTGCAATCTTTTCAAGTAAGCTTCATCACAGGCTTCCTTATTCCCCAGATCTTTTCTTGATACTTTTTTGATCGGGGGAGAAAGTGAATCTCGCCTGATTCGCGTGCAGGAGAACCATGAAGTCCTCTCTCTTCAGAAACCGAGCTGCGATTGGCTCATCAGAGGATGTCGCGCTGTTGATCGTGCGGCGACTCGGGTGATAACTGCAATTATCTAATTTAGAAAAAAAACTGTAATTATCGATTTTAGCGAACACGAAAACTGGAAGTGTCCCGATATGTCTAAGTGATATAGTCAGTTTTCTGTGTCCACTCACATTTTCGATGGCGTCGACAGCGCGTTTTCCCGTTTCTGTTCCTCCTCGGATTCAGATGGCATCTGTAAAAAAATCCTTTTGGAAATTGCGATAACATATGAGAGACTATCTGATAGGGTCGACATACATTTGGCACTAGGCACTTTTTTCGTTATGAGACTAGCAACGCTATATTGTAGCACATTGGGTGAGGGTTGTGATTACAGCGTTCCCGAATCTTGGAAACGCTTTCTCGCCTCAGGGCATAATTAATTGTGTTTGTGACGTCACAAATAATTTTCAACATTTCGAATCCAATCCCCTCCTACTATACATTAATCGATTCCTTACCAAAATAGAAATTTTTCTTAGTCTCGGAACGTTTTCGATTGGAGCTCATGCAGCCGAGTTATTCGATGAAATTCGTTTCACGTGCAATTTGAGCGTGAAGTTTCTCAACAGCTGTACTTTTTTATTTCATTTTCTGAACCGCTGTATGGATGTGCTCATTCTATTTTAATATTGCAATTTTAAATTTTCTGAAAGGAAGCAAAATTCGGCTATTTGTGAATAAAATCAATTCGTGGTTGCATTTTTTGCTAAGCTACGGTAAGTACTCGCATCATACGATTTGACTTCTGAGAAAACCTTGTATATTTCTCCTTTTTTTGCTCTTGAATTACTCTTTTAAGACCACGCACGTCGGAAATAGGCTCAAAAATAAAATTTTATGTAATTAAAGCGGTTAGAACGGATCGAGAACAAATAGCATACTGTAATTTCAGCAAACAAATTGCAATCACGAATTGATTTTATTCACAAATAGCTGAATTTAGCTTCCTTTCAGAAAATTTTAAATTGCAATATTAAAATAGAATGAGCACATCCATACAGCGGTTCAGAAAATGAAATAAAAAAGTACAGCTGTTGAGAAACTTCACGCTCAAATTGCACGTGAAACGTATTTCGTCGAATAACTCGGCTGCATGAGCTCCAATCGAAAACGTTCCGAGACTAAGAAAAATTTCTATTTTGGTAAGGAATCGATTAATGTATAGTAGGAGGGGATTGGATTCGAAATGTTGAAAATTATTTGTGACGTCACAAACACAATTAATTATTCCCTGAGGCGAGGAAGCGTTTCCAAGATTCGGGAACGCTGTAGTCACAACCCTCACCCAATGTACTACAATATTGCTAGTCTCATAACGAAAAAGGTGCCTAGTGCCAGGTATCCTGAAGAAATATGTCGATCCACTCAGGAAACCTCTCATATTTTATGCTCTGCCAGATACCATGAAACTAAATATAGAGGTCACTAACGCAAAATAAAGACTATTCAACAGCTTCCTGGCATCACAACTATGTACTCTCACTTGCAATAACTACTGAATAACTATAATAAGCAAAAAATGATGTACCTCGGGTCGCACCCAGCTCGTCTTCTTCCTCCGATGGTCGATGTAGAATATCCTCCCATGCCAGTCCACGCGACACTCCCATCCATCGGGAAGAGGAGCAACAAGACGATCGCGGATGAGAGAAAGGGCCGAGTGGTTGCTGCAAAATTTTTTGGTTGAGAGTGTATCCGAACTTGATAATACATGCCATGGACGAGGAGAGACACCTAGTCCATGAAAATGTATTCAATCTAATACATTTTTATGGACTAGGTTCCTCTCCTCGTCCATGGCATGTATTAAAAGTAATACATATTTTTCTGTGTGTGAGGGTTAACGTGTGTGTGTCCTATGATTGCATCTTCTCACTCTTATGTGTTCTCTCGTCTTCGGTAAACGACTGCCAATATGGCATTTTGTTTGATATCAATTAAAAATGTAATATTCTTGCTATAATTTGGCGTCTCTCTTCTTTTACACGCTCTCTCGCCTTCCGTTCTGCATGTCACCGTAGCTGCATATTTTATTACTTCGTACCTGCCGGACGAGATGCCACTGGAACTGGCTGATCCTGAGGAGGACGATGACGATGAGGAGACGATCGATGAGTGCATCGAAGAAAGGGAAGAAGAGGAGGAGGAAGAAGGGGCTGCGACTCTTGCAGCAGGTGCAGCAGCTGCAGCTGATCGGATGGGAGAAGAGGGAGGAGAGCAGAGGGGCAGGGTCGGAGGGGATGGAGATGCTGTAAACATTTCATCGTTTATTAATACTGCAGCACATCTATCTATACATCTAATTAAACATAGTGAAGAACATGCCAAGCTCAAGAATGAGCAGCGTAACGCTAGAATCCCATCCTAAAAAATGGCACCTTCATGCAACACAGCTCAAGCTGAACGAAATCCTGCCAAGAGGGAAAATTATTTAAATGATGGCTCACCATTGTAGTTTACGACAAGTAAAATACAATATGCACCGCGTACCTCTCTCTGGCAGGATTCGGAAGTGGACGAGGAGGGACACGCGCTGATTCGCGTAGAGTCTCCGTTGCGAGAGTGGAGTGCGGATGGCAACAGAGAGATCCCTCAATGTTATAATCGTTATACACACTTTTGCTCGGAGGATTACGCATTTAAACCACATTATATAATTGATTTTTTAGTCAATATATATTCAATCATGAAAACAAGAAAAAGAGATGTGAAGATGAGGAGGGGTGGGCAAGAAACAGATGTCCGTCGACATTTGTTCTAGTATTACGCACATCCCGACGCTTCTATAAAGGGCGCGCGTTGATTTTAAAAAGCCTTAGTATCGTACTTGTTGAGAATATCGGAACGTTTACCGGAAAACGTGAAAAATATTCACTTTTTGTAACTTTGCGAAGAAAATTATTTACAACTCGTGAGTAGGATCATATTTTTGTCCACTTCGATTTACCGGAAACTACCCGGACATGCCCGGTGAAATGTCTAAAACAAAGGAGAAAATTCGATGCGAAACCCGACCAAGTTAGCGAATTGTCATCATTACCGTATACAGCCGGGAAATGCCAGTAATTGCCGGTTCTATCCTTTTCTTGCAATTGAATTTGTCGCTTTATTTTACACATTTCACCGGGCATGTCCGGGTGGATCCCGGCAAATCGATGCGGATTAATCGAATTAGCATAAATACAAATCATGATAATGTGTACTCGCAAATATGCAAAAAGTGAATATTTTTCACGTTTTCCGGTAAACGTTCCGATATTTTCAGCAAGTACGATATGCCGTTTGCATTTCCTACTTGTTCCGATGAATTGTCGCGCTTCCCTTGCATTCAATTTCTCTCTCGCATTTCTTACAAGGAATCGGGTGGGGTGTAATGCGATCCCAATCTCCTAAGCTCGTTAGGCACTGGGATTTTTCCGACGACGACTTTTCCCGGGGAAATTCACTTTTGGTCTGCAATTTGATGTGCGTTCAATTTGGAGCTTGTGCAGATGGGACGAAAAGATACTGAAAAGCAGTCAAACACGAACGGAAGGGAGCGCAATGAATTAGAGGAACAAAACTGAATGGGGCTTCAAAGGAACAAACTGGTATCGTAGATGAAGTCATAGCTTATAAGAATAGCAAAGTCTGTAGCGTTTGATGTCGGGTAAATAATTCAATTCAATTCATGCAATCTTGTCCTCGCTATTGTAGATATAGAACCAAATGTTAATAAATTTGGGAATACGTATTTCGCAGAGGTCGACTGAAGTGCAAAATTGAAGTGCAAACCGAAACATCCAACCGCAATCATTTAGGAAGTCCTCTAGTTGTTTATGCCTATCATAGTAGCAATTCACTATTCAAGAAAATCAAGTCAGATAGTAAATCTAATTGCTGCTTAATGCTTTACGATTGCTTCAGCGCACGCGTGAGGACGCATCTGCTTCGGCAACAACTCTTAATACGCGTGGTCTATATTTAGCGCACCAGTGCAACAATACAAAAATAATAATATTTTTTCAAAGAGATAAAATTTTTAATTTTAAGAGTAAATTTTAAAAAAAATAAGAAGAAAAAAGCGGAACGCACTGCTTGGCTGCGGCTAGAAAGTCTGCCAGCGGCACGGCGCCCTCGATCAGCGATTCCTGGAATTATATTATTCATCTTTATTATTTGTTTATTTAATGCAACCTCGAGGGGTGTGACTAAAGAAACGATAAAGAATAAATGATAATCTAAGTCTGGTCGAATTTTTAATTCTGCGGGCATTGCCCGTTATTTCTATATTGTTTGATTTTTTTTTAAAAAAAGTAATAATGCACTTTCTGCCAGGCGTCTCCTTTCTCTGTGACGTGCAATCGAAGATCGACAGAAGAAGAAGGCAGATCGAGTTCCTGAATTATTCAAATTTAAAACGCGATATATGGAAAAATTGAATAATATTTATGATTATATTGCGCGGTAGTACCGAACAAATCATTTGTCGACGCCTTTTCTCAAAAGACGAATAAATAGTTATGACAAGGGTGAAGGATAGGCCCAAAACAAAGGTGGTCCCTTTTGCATCACGAGGCGCCTTGGTCCCTAAGGAGCAGGGAATTTCGGGTGTTTATGTGTATCTGTGTGTGTTTGTGTGTTTGTGCGCAGATATCAGAAGGAATCCCCGATACACACGCAATCCATCATTGCCGCGATAGGAAAGACACCTAGACATTTGGGGAGAAGGGAAAGAGGGGGGAAAGAAGATGGGAGGGCAAGATAGGAGAGAGCCGCGCATTTTAACTGGGCAAAATAACTATGAGGAATGAAAAGATGGCTCACAATACTCCGATTATGTTAACTATGCAAATTTTGCCTAGCCAATAGTGATAAGTTTTTGCAAGACATAGTAATATGTCCAGGTGGCGGTTGCCAAATGTATCTTGTAGATGGTAGGATCTCTTCGAGTCTTGGGGACGGCGCTAGTCGTACGAATTGAAAGGAAAGGCGACAATGGATGAACGAATGCTATTGTGGAGTCGACTTGCATCTCTGACAAATACCACAGGGAAGTCTCCTACTTCCCTTAGATGTAGTCTCCTGCTCAGAGAACATTTACAATCGAGAGAGTGCTAAATCATCTCTCCTCCCTCGCTCTCTCTTTATATAGTATCTCAGCAGGAGACAACATCTCAAGAGGAAAGGAAGCTGTAGTGCAAGTAGTTCCTACAGCAAGAGCTGTAGTCAGCAAATGTACGTTAAACTACAGAGTTTATGTAGCTTGCCGCTACTATGCCTCCACTAAAATCGCATGAAGCCGAAGCCAAAATTATATTTAGAAAATAATAAAAGTAAGGAGAACTACTCAGGTGGCGTCACTACTCGTCTTCTCAAATGTCTCGTATGTTCTATTAGGGGGGGGGCTACTCGAGTAGTCCTTTTCTCGACTTTCTCGGCTCATTCTTCCCCCTTCTGCTTCCCCTCTCATTCAATCATCCGAAGAAGAAGAGGAAGAGACTAGAGGAGGAGGACTTAGCACGCCCGAACGAGTCTGGGAAGAGAGAAAGAGAGAAGTTCTTGTTGTTAGAAAGCAATACTGCTTGCTAAACTATAGAGCCCAATTCCGAATTTGTGATATCCCTAATGCGTTCTAAGGCTGCGAAGATAGGAGGACTTTCAAGCACGAATGTACTTTTCTTTTTCGATTTTAAGGCCGTGCATAAATATCACGGGTTTACTGCTTGCTCGAAGTGAATTCAAGAAAGAACCAGGTGGCTAAAATAATCTGTAATGTGAAATTCAGATCTCTGGTTATCAAACGATGTGTGCATGTTGTTTCCAAGAAATACGCAGGAGCAACAAAATAACACACTCCTCGATTTTTTACTAACGCATCGATGTTCAGGATGATTCTGTAAAAACTGTTCTACAATCGTGTGGAAACGAAGAGAGATAGAGGTATGAACAGGAAGGGAACGTTTTGGAACTGCCATCGTGGGACCCGAAAATACAAGTTCTCAAAAAACTCCGAGTTCCAAAAAGGAAGCCCCAAAAATGCCTGTTGGAAGAGAGAATGATAATTCGGAACATTGAAAGACAAATGCCGGAATCCATAGGACTAAACGCCGCCAAGTGACGATTCTTCCGTGACCACAGCAAACGAGAACCACGTACGGTCACGTTACCACATGATTACAAACCTACAGACCAGGGTTAGAGCGAGAGAGTGTACAAAAGTGAGAGAGTCCCTCTCGATTTCACACGCTCTCTCACTCCAAAGTCCTTTCTGGATGGTTGACCGGTCAGTGGAATGATGTGGTTACGTAAAAGGAACGGAGAAGGAAGCAACAGTTTTATTGATAAACCGACAATGAAGGGGAGGAATTCTCACACGGAATGCTAAGTGACCGAATGTTCCGTTTCAGACGGGAGACATCGTTCGAAAACAGCGCAAATAATTCCAGCGACATCTAAAACGCGGCGAAATCACACAGACATTGTTCTCTGTGTGATTTCGCCGCGTTTTAGATGTCGCTCTGGAAATTGAATGTATGTTAAGTTTGGCTCGTTTTGACAGCTATGTTTTCACATAGCATAACGACGGTCAGCCGGTGCAACATGCAAAGCCCGATGCAACATACAATGCAACGCCCTCAGAACAACGTGAGATGTGCGCATTCGTGTTACCAATGTATTCTGAGACGGGTTGATGTGTCGGGGTATTATAAATAAACAAACAGATGATTCCTTCGTTAACCAAAGATCGCTCAATAGAGCATCATTCCAGAGGCATGTCAACTCACAGGGAAATAAGTCTACGACTGTAGACTTCCCGGCTACCGAGCGACGACTTCATAAGTCTACTCGCTTCAATTAGAGGCAGGGGAGCGGCATTTTTTAGACTTTAAAGTCGTCGCTCAGTAGCTTTCTGGAGTCGTAGACTTATTTCCCTCTGAGAACCCTACAGAAAGGGCTACGGAGAAAAAGAGCGTGTTCAATCGAGAGGGACTCTCTCTCTCTCTTTTGCACACTCTTTCATATCATAACTGTAATATGCGACGCCTCTTTGCGAACATGCGAAAGCATTCGCTACTGGGGGATTGGGTTTTGTGAATCTTCGCAAGAACCAGCAACAACATTGCTGACTCACGGCGCCGTGACGCTGTCCGCCCTCAATTTCCTCCTCAGTTGCCGTCGAAATCCCCCGAGATCAGAGAGAGAGAGAGAGAGTCGGAAACATTTTTGATTGAGAGGCGGGCACCAGATTGGATGAGACTGCTGCAGCGAAGAAGGGAAGGGACTCTCGAAACAGATTGATGAGAGAGTGTTCTCTCTCTCTATCTCTCTCTCTCTCGGGTTTCTGACAGCTTGACAGTGACAAGTGTTCTTCGAAAATGTCGGAAGTGACGAGGCCCGTGCACAGAAACATGAACAAACCATATTTCGAGAAAAAAAAATAAAATGACAAAAGCTGGTGGGATTCAAGCGGACTGACATCTTCGATTAGGCCAAGGCGGAAATTGAAATTCACATATAACATGCACGCAAATAACAATTTCAAGCAGAATCTGATAGTCAAATGTCCTTGAAACATTCCCGAGGCGGCAGCCAGGATTTCAGAGAAGCACATCATTCCACAGGCCGGTCAACCATCCAGAAAGGCCTTTGGAGTGAGAGAGCGTGTGAAATCGAGAGGGACTCTCTCACTTTTGCACACTCTCTCGCTCCAACCCTGGCCTGTAGGTTTGGAATCATGTGGAAGTGCGCATCAAAAAGACACATTTTGGTGGATGGAGAAGAATCGAGCGGGGGAGTGTCAAAATCCGAAGGAAAACAGCACGAAAACTGTTGGACGCAGATAAATGAGACAGCGAAACAGTCATACCTACTATAGTTTTAACTTATGCTGCGCAAAAATCAGGGGGTGCAAAGTGCAAGAAAAAAATTGGGGGTGCAAAAATCATGGGGTGCAAAGAAAAAATTTGAATTCCCGCAATTATCGATTTTTGCTTATATCTCGGCTCCCGGTGAACCTAGCGACAAAAACATTCGGTTTCACGTTCAAAATGCGTTAAGTAATTAAAATCCGAAGTTTTGTGCCCCTAGCTTCAACGGGAGCCGAAATATAAGCAAAAATCGATAATTGCGGGAATTCAAAAAAAAAATTTTCACCCCCGAGATTTTTGCACCTTGGTGGAATTCCACCCGTGATTTTTGCGCAGCATTATTCAACTTGTAGTACACTTGAATTAGCAATCGATATTGTAATCATATTCAATTATTATTATTAACAAACCAAGTGCTTCCAAGCGCCCGTTGCCGACGTGACAGAGGAGAGGAGAGTTTGGCCTACAAAACAGTTTTTTTTGGTTATGGCCTACATAAATAACGATAATTTATAGATATATAGCTCGAAACTGGCGAAATGTTTACCTGAGAAGAGCGTTGCTTTGAGAGGCTTATGAGTGGATGGGAGACCGGTACAGGTCAGGTCTGCAATGCTACATTAGCCAAAATTAAGAAAATTGGGGCAAGTTTAAAGCACTATCCGTAATTTGCATATATTAATTTCGAAATTGAATTGGTCAGGTAAACGTTCGGTAGAAAATGGTTTGCAAAATTACCGCACATTCGGAGAAAAATTACTTCATCGCATGCATTAAGTAATTAATTGCTTCTATGCAACTACGAATTAAATGCGAAATAATCAATTATTGCGAATGGAGTTCTACAATGCTTACGCAAGAGTAATTATTTGGTTCAATAATATTATTCGCGCATTCTGCCATTTTCTACTTTTTTCTGGGTGTAGTAGGAATTAAGAAAGTTCGGAAAATTTTCAGACGGATGTTTAGGAGTTGGAGCAATCTCGATTTTTCAGGCAGTGCTTGGTAGAAAATGGCAGAATGCGCGAACGAGTGGCGACTTTTGCGAGATGCCTTGTCACCACAATTAGTGATTCTTCTCTCTCTCTCTCTCTTTCACTCTCTCTCTCTCTCTCCCTTGCGTTCTCTCTTTGCCCACTCGAAATTGGTTGTTTTCGCTGCTGAATTAGCTGATGATTTTCGGGTGGCGAAAACTCGGACAAGCGGAGATAACAAGACGTCTTTCCTTTCTGTCTGAGATTTCAGAATTGTCTAGCATGTATCACTGGATAGATCAGAGATGAGAGGAGCCGAAAACATTTCCTGTTGTAGGGAGAGGGGCAAAGATGTAGGAAATTATTCTACAAGAAATAACAATTGAAGAACGTTCATTTCAGTGTACGGAAATATCAGAAAACAGCATTCGAAGCAGAGTCGCCGAGAAGATGTTAGAGAAAGAGAGAGATGGCGAGAGAGCTCGCCAAACTAGAGGGTCAGACAACGAGAGATGGTGCCAACTGGATGCTGTGCAGAAAAGTAGTAAAGATCATCGGCCACATCATCACATTTTTGCCTACTTTTCCACCATGAATGCTGAAACTGACTAGTTTGCGAATTGTGAGACCACGGTCTTCCCATTTCCAACATTAGAAATTAATAGGAAAGATGGCCTCATAGTTCGGACTCTGATATTAACTGCAGCAACCGAGCTAAAGAGTAACTCTACCTCTCACCACCAAAAATTGCGCGCATTTCACCATCAGAAATTCATGAGAGAGTGGGCTGAAGATGGGCGTAACACACATGCGGCAACAACAGTTGGTTAGCGGAACGGAGAATAATATCTCATAAAAAGGCAGTCCTCGATCGCACCTGTGATTCTCACGCGGGGTACGGTAGAGGCATGTATTGTGTGTGAGGAAGCCCGCTGCAGACCCGTCAAGCCATCGTAGTACCTGGAAAAATATGCGTCGGGTTGCATATTTTGGAAATTGTGGGAAAATCATGCGATAACATGTGTCACAATGTTCGGATTGTCAGGGAAGCGGTCACGTAGTGTGTTTCCCTAATTGGGAAAAGGCGCCGAGCAGCGGCTCTTGGGCGCCTTTTCCCAATTAGGGAAAGACACTCGTTGCTCGTTTGCCTTACATTCTCTGAGGCACCAGAACATTGTGGTGTAGAACTCTTTTTCAGACACACATGATTCCAAACCTTCGGAATGGCGATTATTAGTGTGGGATTCAGTGTTCATCAATGTACATTGATGCACTCTTCATTTCACGCACTCTCTCGACCGGTCGGTGGACGAGAGAGTGGGTGAAATGAAGAGTACATCAATGTACACACATTGATGTGACACTGAAGGGGACATAATAGTTGGACAGCGACCTGATGAATTCGTGTTTCTAGAAGACAGCAAAAAAAAATCAGAAACCGAGCACGGAAATCTCTTTTTTTCTCGTGACACTGCGACTCTCTCCTATTCTGTCTTGGTGTCAAAGAGAGGCGCGCGCACGAGGAGTCTCGGGGGAGATCAGAAAACAGCGCTCCCCCTCCTCTCTCTCTCTCTCTCTCTCTCTCTCTATCTCTCTCTCTATCTCTCTCTCTCTCCCCTGTTCCCCCACGCCCACTCATGAAAAACACTAAGACAGTGAGGGCGTGTGCAGTCTCAAGGGCCGTTTACGCACGTGTTTTTGAGAAAAACCCGAAATAACGTGACTTTCAAAACGCCTCGATTGTCAATCGAAATCTAGTTTATTTTCAGCTTGTCTCAAGGAAAATTGAGAAAGTCCACGAACTGTATTCAATTGTCTTGTTCAGCAAACTATTGCGAGTTTTTGGAAATTTCAGAAGACCCAGGATATTGGCGAAAATGCAATTAAAGTGGACTGAATGTAATGTAGAGAAAGATTGATCCGCGTGTGTTCATTAAAAAGTGTGTCACATTATCTTTCCCTCTCTCTCGAAACAACTTTATAGCTTCGTCGCAGAGAATATTGTAGAAAGGTACCGAAAAATGAAGCTTGAGCCGCTCGATTTTTCGAGATGAACAGTAGTCAGATTCCACATAACCGAACCTGTAAATATATGTTTTTAAAGATTATTTAATTTTTATAAAGGTAAAGGTGTTCCATGTCAAGCGATTTTACAGTAGCAAGCTACCACGCTAGATGGGGCAAGCCGGTAAGCCAGCTGCAACGTGGGATTACGTAACCCAAGCTTTCCCAAGGCGTCTAGGGCACGTTACCTTTCGCAATCATAGTTGCTACCAATTTACCGCCCCGGGGTGGATGGAAGGCTTGGTTGGCCTGGGCGGGGATCGAACTCGTGACCCTTCGAATGACTAGCAGTTGCTTACACCACTCGGCCATTCCGCCCCTTTTTTATAAAATAATTTAATAATTTTCCAATAATGAAAATGCTCACCGGACGCGGATCCTACCAACTTGTAGTCGATAAATTTCGTCGAGACCGGCTCATCTGTAATATGTCATATTTTTAGATTCGACTAATAGAAATCTGTTCTCGCAGTAAAGAAAATTATTTTCTTGCGGCAAATTGTGGGAGACGTAATGACAACGGCAAACAAACATTTGCAACGAGAGTGTGCGAACCCAGTACCATCAGATCAAATTATCGAGTGTACCCAGAATGAATACACTTAGTATTGAGTGTATCATACACTGAGTCAGAGCATCAAGTGTATGATACACTTACAAATCTCTCGTTTTCGCACGCTCTCTCAACCCGCGAATACACTCAATATTGAGTGTATCATACACTGGATGTCGCATCTCAGTGTATTCATTCTCTGTGTGTCACTGTAAGAGTGCTGCTAATGATAATGACTTCGCACATGACTGGTAGTATTTTTCCCTGATCAAAAATCCGAGAAAACCCAGAACATTTGGCGTACTTTCATCGAATAGTCCAATCCAGTCCATGAGATTAACCGATGATGCATCGAATCTCCACGATACGAGAATCGCCTCAAACAATTTCATTCCTCTAACAACCACTCTTTTCTCCAGGGTCGGATTCGTGACATTGAGAAATAATCTCAAATGAGAGTAATTGATTTCAACATTCTCGAAATTGAGCGGGAAAATTGAGTAATGTGAACTCGCCCTCTCAGCCTCTCTTTTCCCCCATAATTTCTTCACTTCCACCGTGAAGAAAAACAGTGAATTGCTAGATAGTTTCGAGAAACGAGAATCTAGAAAATCTTCACCCGTTGTTCTCGAAAATTAGAGATAATTGAATTATTAATTCGAAAATTAGGATCATTTTGTCTCTCACGAGGCCAACCCTACTTTCCTCAAGTAATTGTTTAATATCGAGCTATCCAAATAGCTTCATTTGAAAAATAATATTTCGCCTTACCTGATTGCGGCCCTCTCCGACATAAACTTCAGTCCTGTCCACGAAGATACCGTACTCGCCGAGCGACAAGGCGGGATGGGGGATTACGGTAATCGACGAATCGTCCCGCGACTGTCGCAGAATGATCATCGGAATGCTGCTGCAAGAGCTGCAGATTTACAGTTTTCATTCGTAGTTTTAAGAGAATTCTCACTCAAAGTGCCAACTTCCGTTATTCGGAAATAGCATGCAAAATGGAGAGAGTGGTCGAGAGATAGTGTGAAATGATCTCTAGACTTTACATGCTCTCTCAGCATATCGCCGGAATAAGGAAAGGTGGCTACTTCTCGCAATGAGAACAATGAAAACTGCGCATTTCATGACTATTGTCACAATTCAAAAGAACTGAATGCGTTGAAAAGAGGGAGTTACTTCAAGTGTAAATAGTCAATTTCATGCCAGTTTCATCAGATGAGGGTTGTCTTTTTTTTACCATTATTCGCGTTTACTAAATATAAGAAATCAACCGTGTTTTCACAATATTCGAAGTTTTGAAATTCATAATCTTCGTATTAAAAATTAATAGAGAAAAGAATGAGATACATAAGAAACGACGCATACAAGATTGAATAAATCGCCAAATATAGTCTGCATAGAAAGTCGTTCCGCTCTGAGAATGCGTATGGGATAGGAAATGGTTGTAGCCTTTCACATACATAAGAAAAGCCATATTGTGGTCATAATAGAGCTGCGCATGAGAACCCGTTTAATGGGAAAGAATGTGTACCTGGCAAACGAGCCTTGCTTACCTCTAGACGAGCTCATTAGCCAGGAAAAGGGAGAGATAATGATTAGAGTTTGAAATTCGAGTAAATAATTGGATTAGCTCTCTTCATTTCGCACACTCTCTACGCCGGTCGAGTGGTGAGAGAGTGTGCGAAATGAAGAGAGCTAATCCAATTATTTACCCGAATTTCAAACTCTAATAATGATAATACGACACTCCAAATCCCCTTCTCTGCCTCTCACTCTTTTTGCGCTTTGTTTTGGTTGCCATGAGTGAAATATCGCCGGATCGCGGGCGCCAACCCCGGAAATAAGATTAATGACGAAAACAGCGGCAAACGGGGGCAAGGCTACATATTTCATCATGATAACAGGCACCAAAATGTAGAGAATGGGAAACATTTTGAAGAACTGGCGACTATTACTTTGCAAAACTTTTCCCATTAAAATAAATAAATTTAAATAAAAATCGCGCCAATTGTTTGAATATCGATAAGAGAAGCTGGAAAGCGTGATAGGAATTATGAAGCTATACGAAAATTCATATTCAGGATGGGGCTCAAAATGGGGGAAGCCCCGCTATCTCTTTCCCTCTTCTCGCCCCATCTGAAACTAAGCCATCATTTCTTACGGAAGAAGCTCGCGCTTCTTTCTCCATTCCCCCGCAGGTCCAGAAACTGCCCCGAAATTGGAGTCATCAATCCAAGTGTTGGTGACAAATTGCGACGGGGCAAGAATGGGACTGAAACTATAAAGCAAAAAACGAAAAGTTACCTGAATCAAGAATTATTTTACGCCGACGTACTTCTCTAGTCCTCTTGGGCCTCGGTAATAATTACGAATAATAAAAGTTGATCATCTTTACGAAAAACCACCGACTTTGACCAGGGGCCAACATCTTTAGCAGAACTTATAGGAAGTCTGAATAACTGGAGAGAAATTCGCGTGTGCCCCAAATGGTATCAGCACGGCAATCTGCAGTGGGTGACAAAGAGTGACAGTGATAGAGTGCTTTTCGCCTGATCTAATCGATAGAGCGAGAGATGAGAAGGAAGTGAGAGGTTTTTGGCAATTTGCCACACGTATCAGTGCGAACCCGAGTTTTTTACAAGAAAAAAATTCAAAACAAATTGCGCCAAAACGACATGACTATATTCCGGCCTCTCGAGAGCGATAGATTGGAAATATGGTAGATAAGAAGCTTGAAAAGTCCTGCCAGAGAGTGTGCATAACAACGAACGGACTTCCCTATTCGACAGGATCATGATAATAAGGAATACAAATTAGGGTCGGAGAATCAAAAGAGATCGACTACTTCTCCCATCATCTCTCTTATCTCTTCCCAATCTCTCTCTCTCTCTGCACACAAATTTCGAAAAATAGGACACGATGCGCTAATGGGGGTACAATTGGGAGAGAAGAGGGGGGGGGGTGGAAGACGAGGAGAGAGAGAGAGAGATCTGAGAAGAAAGACAAGTCGTCGAAGAATGGGAGTGGAGGAAGGAAATGGGCGCGATGAAACATTGATGCGAGTGTTTCCGTTCACCAGCGACGAATGATCAACAAGAATGGTCTCAAATAAACAGTCAATTTCGAGCACGATTATCGACTTTTCCAATGCTAATTAGTGATTAGGCAGGTTAATTGTCTTGCTTTCTATTACATATTTCGCCCGCAGCCAAATGGAAAAAGTGCGGATAAGTGCAGTCTTTAGGACTTTTTGAGGTCGTTCAGAGCAACTTATTGCATCAATAATGCAGCACCAATTGTGTCTAATGGGCACAATGTAGGAATGGATGCTGGGGAAAGATATTGCACTTAATTCGCATGAATACTCGGATATTCGGGGCTCTTTACATCAAAAGGTTAAAATGGAAAAGTTACTACCGTAATCAAGAGGTCGACGCCGACACAATTATTACTCTGCCGGGGCCCACCGGTAAGACCGGTTATCTCAGAAAGGTTTCGTGGCAAATGAGTACATAGACGGGAATGATGGACCATAACCAGTCATGCACGCATAGAAAAATGTATAAATCCAGCCCCATTATACATTTTAAAAAGTTTAAAAAATGAAGTAGAAAAAGTTATAGATTTTGCTGTATGATGGAACTGGATTTATACAATTGTGTGTGGGAGCGCTAGAAGTATCCAGTGAGCTTTCTATAGCGGCTGCTCTCGCAAAAAAAGAAGAGAAGCCAATTTCCGGACACGCATATTGCGAGATGAAGCAATATTCTATTGACTTTGATAGTCAATTCACAGATAAGAAATCTCGAGCGAATTTTGATCGATGACTAATTCAAATTGCGCATATAAAAACGCCTGGCATGTTTTCGGTTGATGCCTAACTGAAAAACAAGGGAGGGAGTGTTCATGACCCGCGATATCTCTGAAAGACTGAGATTTCCGGGGCCGCTTTTTCGGCCCCCAGGGTACGTTTCGTCTTCTTGTCGTCTTTGTTGTATTGGGGGGAAAGCAACCACCGAACTCTCTCGCTTTCGCATGCTCTCTCGTTGGTCTCTCGCATGCTGCGCCCTCTCAAATCCCTGCGGTCTCTGGTCGTGCTCCCGTTTGACACAACGACATTTGGGGACGGCGGCGCATCTTGGATGTCATTTGCTTCCGGGACCGCGAATTAGCAGCCGGGAATCTGTTAACGCAGAGAACTGCAAGATACGGTAGTACTGTAAGGCTGATATTGAAGATACTACTGAATAGAAGTCGTAGCGTCGTACTAGATGACGTCGAGATTCCATCGTGGATTGCGCAAAGATGTACTACACAGAGCGCGAAGTCTCCAACTTTCCTTACTCTGGAGATGTTGCCTCCAGGTGAGAGAGCATGCGAAATTGAGAGATGAAGACATCAAGTCTCGGAGATGTGAACACTCCTGAGTAAGGAAAGCTGAAGACTTCGCGCTCTGAGTACAGTATTCAAGGGCGTTTTTCCCGATCGGCCTTCCAGCGCCAGACATATCGATATTGGACCACACGCGCTCCCGATAGAGAAGAACGGACATCAAGACGGCAACGGCCGATGAATATATGCATCTTCTAAGTATAATATTGTAAGTGAATAAGATGACGGCGTATACGATAATAATTTAAAAGAGAAACAAAATATAAACTGTCGAGATCGAGCAATAATAGTCTTTATCTGTGCACGCAGACAGCTGAAAAGCAAGACGGTGGTTTGCCAAGCAGGGCACGGTAGGCCGGTGAGTCGGTCGGCAGGTCAGACCTCCTCCGGGTCGTTGTCTTCGCGCTGGTACTTCGTTGAGCCTCCGCCGCACAGATTCGATAGCATGGTGGCGATGGACTCACACGACGCCAGACTCCTGCAACGAAAACACGGATACTGTAGATGGTACCTATCTGTATATACGAGGAATTGAACATCTTGATATATTTTGGCACATGATGACTGTCAAGTACTATAGCAGCTTGAGGCTTCTAACAATATGATGTTTGTGAAACATATTATACAATAGTACGTGACAATAGATTGTGAAACTGACGTGTAATCGATGAACCGAATGCGTGCGATGTCCTTGGGCGCGTAAGCTCCCTTGATGATGGTTTCCGCATGCTTCTTGCCGTATTTCTGAAAAGACCTATAATTATTTTCTCCAAACTTTGTCTGTCAGTCGAACGGAAATGAGATCGAAAATAACAATCAGGCCATGCCTTCTCAAGTGACCTGACACTAACTCGTTTTTAACACTATTGTATTGTAGTCATCAAATCATCTATCCAGGTCGAACAGTACTCATATAAATAGCTCTAGATACTTTCATAACTTCAATTAGATGCCGCAGCACTCCCTCACCTGCTGCAACACTGAAGCGTATCGCATCAGATCCGGCACGTGGACCATGCGACCGCCCACGTTGACGAGCGCGAAGCGCGCGTCCTGCAACGACTCTCGCGATTACGGTAGTTGGAAGATAGCCAAGTATTGTTGGGATTATTGTGCAGGGATCAACTCGCCTTGATCGCGCGGCCAAAATAGTGAATCTTGCGGATGTACTGGATGCCCACGAGGTCGATGCACATGGTGCTGGAAAATTGAATTACATAATTTATTTGAATTTCGCGCCCCTGCGACATCAGGGAGGGAATTCAAAAACGTACGTGATTGCCAGACCGATGATGATGTAGCAAAGATCGATAAGGAAGTAACCCTTGTTGACGGGGACGATGTCACCGAAACCAACCTCGAATCGATTTATTGAAAAACCTTCGTCGCCTCAAGTGATTTTCCAAGAGTCCCCAAATCTTCCTTCTCTTAATTTCTTGAAAGATTTCAAATCATGCTCCGCCTCGGACGTCGCTCAATTATTTTATCATAAACTATTTTACTAGAGTGCGAAATGTGAGATCACGGTCTCTTCATTTCGCACACTCTCTAGACCAGTCGATAGACGAGAGAGTGTGCGAAATGAAGAGAGCGTGGTCTCACATTTTGCACTCTACTATTTACCGTTGTCATCGTAATGAATGAGAAGTAGAATCCGCTGAAAAAGTCCCATTTCTCCCATGACGAAAGAAGGACGGCGCCGATGCAAATGTAACTGCAATTTCGAGGTTTCATCTACATTTTATAGTATTCTTTTTTTAGAGATTTGATATGGGTGGAAATTTAATTAATTGAATAGTTTATTTCGATAGCCTTTGCACTCGCTACTTTTAGTGAATAATCAAAATCTTTTTTAAAATTTTTTTTTGTAAAAAAAAATTACTAAACATAATTAAAATATAAAAATGTTGCTTACCCGAGAAGAATAGCGACGATGAGAGACACTGGGATGGCTACGTATCCAAGCTCGTTCATCTGAGAAAAAAAATTGTGTTCTCGCTTAGTTATCACCAGATTTTATTACGCGATCAACGTCGTATTCGCAATAGTTTTATCTCCAAAATGTTTTTAGTAAATGTTTAGTGAAACATATCTTCTAAATACACACAGAAAAAAAGGTCTTACATACGGCCCATAAGATATGGGGGTTCTTAACAAAATGTCTTATATGAGAGGAATCGCCAGAGAATCGACCACTGTGCGGCGGTAGAATTTTTTTTCACCAAATTTGCTCTAAAGAGAATGCAAGGTACTATCAACAGTGCTCTATCTAATAGCGTTTACCAATTTTCACGAATCTTCTTATTTTTCGAGTACGCGCGTGTCAAAGTGACGGTCCTTTGACATTTAACATCGAGTGTACCTCAGTAGAAAAATCATAACTTTCTTGAAAGTTGAGATATGAAGTTCTAGTTTTGTTCATTAGAAAGAAGAATAGTTTCCCCTAATTTTAGCGACCACCGCATCATTCCTGGATAAACGGTCGTTCGGGGGCGGTCACTTTGTGAAAAGTGTCGTAACTTTCCAAATCGGAAAATCTAATAAACGCCTCTATGCGGCTTTTGTAGACCATAGTTATGTTTAATTCCACCGCATGTTTCAGCCTGATCGGTACATGCGAAAAAAAGAGCGCTGGTTTAAGTGTGGCTCGATCAAAACTACCCCTTTGGAAAATACTGTTCTAGCATGTTTACCTGTCTCATTTGGGATAAAAAAATTATCCAAGTACCCAAAAATGATAATTGGTAACTATACATCCCTAAATATCCATGAATTAGACTGAGAAATTGATTTTTTCTGAAAAATCGGCCAAAAACGTATAATTGAATGAAACTAACGTTAAAACAGTGTGCAAGGTGGTGAATCAACTTTTAAAGTGAGTACATGCTGGGACGAGATCCCCAAACTTGCCAGACAAAAAGAGCGCAAGTTTGGCTGGAGATATTTCACTTGAAAGTTTCGTTAAATTCTGTAAAAACAGGGCGGAATTTCGCTTATTCGTTCACGACTTACACGCTTCTTACGATGCGACAGGGTAGCCCTCGACGTTTTTGTCTGGCAAGTTTCGGGATCTCGTCCCAGCATGTACTCACTTTAAAAGTTGATTCACCACCTTGCACACTGTTTTAACGTTAGTTTCATTCAATTATACGTTTTTGGCGGATTTTTCAGAAAAATTCAATTTCTCGGTCTAATTCATGGATATTTAGGAATGTTATCCCAAATGAGACAGGTAAACATGCTAGAACAGTATTTTCCAAAGGGGTAGTTTTGATCGAGCCACACTTAAACCAGCGCTCTTTTTTTCGCATGTACCGATCAGGCTGAAACATGCGGTGGAATTAAACATAACTATGGTCTACAAAAGCCGCATAGAGGCGTTTATTAGATTTTCCGATTTGGAAAGTTACGACACTTTTCACAAAAGTGACCGCCCCCGACCGACCGTTTATCCAGGAATGATGCGGTGGTCGCTAAAATTAGGGGAAAGTATTCTTCTTTCTAATGAACAAAACTAGAACTTGATATCTCAACTTTCAAGAAAGTTATGATTTTTCTGCTGCGGCACACTCGATGTTAAACGTCAAAGGACCGTCACTTTGACACGCTCGTACTCGAAAAATAAGACGTTTCGTGAAAATTGGTAAACGCTATTAGAAAGAGCACTGTTGATAGTACCTTGCATTCTCTTTAGAGCGAAATTGGTTTAAAAAAATTCTACCGCCGCTTACACCCCTCAAATGGTCGATCCTATCGCGATTCCTCTCATATATAAGACCTTTTGTTAAGAACCCCCATATCTTATGGGCCGTATATAAGACCTTTTTTCTGTGTGTATCGAGCCGTAAGTAAATTGTAATGTTCACCTTATCATCGGGTTCCTTCTTGTCATCCGTTTGGTTCAGCAGCGGTTCGTGCTTTCCGCCGCGCTTGGAATGATACCTAGAAATAAATGTATGTTTCGGTTGCCCAATCGCGTTCGGCTGTTGACCAAACGGTCGGTAGTTCGAACCCCCGGCTCTCCTTCACCGCGGGTACCAATGGCGTTCTGGGCAAAATGCCGAAAATGACAATCACCCATTCACACACTGCAATTCACACACACGAAACATGTTTTCGCTCTCCCTGACTGTCTATTTTAACTCGCATACATTAACCAGCACGGCGTGCCTTGTTTTGACCCAGTTCACCTCTTATACAGCCAGGTGATGTTCTCCGACAGGTACTTGCCTATGTCAGCGACCTGTAAATATTTGGAATTTTCAATATTTTCTTATTTTTGATATTTTATCATTATGAGATGGTTCATATTCATTCCGAGACCATTCTCTAACCTCTCTAGAGAACTCACCTATGAATTGAAGAGAGTAAAAAGTGAAATGATTCGCACCGTAATAAGAATCAGCGGAACGCCAAACAGTGCATAGACGATGCAGAACATCCGGCCCTGCCAGGTGACGGGTACGAGATTACCGTACCCTGAAAATGTCCAATCTAAACTTCATTAGTGCTTCAGATGCATGTACCTAATGTCGTTGATCGCGAACAACGAACTGGCAAACAATTTGGAAGGAGAAAAATTTTCTTTTCGCACACAATCTAATTTGTTCATAATTGTGCACACGCTGAGCGCAAATATATAAAAAAAAAAAGTGTGCTTTATTAAATACGCCCTCTTGCGTTGTCAATCAAAGGCGCGTCTAGGATGAGAAGATTGGAGAATCGCTGTCTAAGAAACGAAATCTTACAGAATAGTTGGAATAGCAAATTTGGATCGCTGTAGTGCTGTCTCAATTGTATCGCTCACCAATCGTCGTCAGTAGGGTCGTCGTAAAGAATAGTGCAGTAATGAACGTCCAGTAGTCGCCTTCCGTATCGTCGTCGTTGATGTGGTCGGCACTGTAAAGAACGGAGTTGTGGATTAAACTTTGAAGAGTAACGGTGCAACAATTTGTTTTCTCCACGCACTGCTCTTTCCTCGCACTCTTTCTTGTGAAGTCGGGCTCTCTATTATGCAACTACTTGAACCGTTACTTTTCGCAGTATATTGTGGATAGAGTGCGAAATGTGAGACTGCCGCCTCTTCATTTCGCACACTCCTATAAAAAATGAAGAGATCGTGGTCTCACCAGTGATGAGCGCTCCCCCTCGGATCGGGGTGCCGCTATTGCGAAATATGATAATGTGCATTTCCTACGAGCTTCATATGTAATATTTTTCGACCAACTTTTCATGTATAGTGTAGTGTTCGACGAGACAAGGAATTGCGGGACCGCGAAATTTTCAATTTGGCCAAAATTGAGCAGCTACTGGCACTTTATTTTTCTGGAATCGGGGTACCCCTTCGGATCCGAGGAGGTCGCTCACCACTGGGTCTCACACTTCGGACTCTAGTCGTGAAGGCAACCATATTGGGCCAGTGCAACGGCTCTCAAAGAAGAAGAGGAGGTAGACGTTTTGTGTCTAGTAATTGTTATCGATTTTCCCTAGATGAGCATGAAGTTCTTTAGTTTTTTTAAGGAAAGTAATAGTTGAGCAAATAGGCGAGATTTGTCTTTCTATTTCGTTCCAATCCAGCATTCTCTTTAGTGATGGGTGCTCGATCAATTCTCATTGAGGGAATTGTGAAACACATTTGAAACCGTATCAAAAATTTGTTATCCCCCACCGCCTCAAGACATTCATACGAAAAGCCAAAGTTACTTGAATAAAATCGATTGGCAGTTGAGAGGGTTGGCATGACAATAATAATATTAATAATAATATTAAATAATTAATTACTTGATGTAATGCGTGTCGAAGGCGTCGAAGAGCACGCGCGTCACATTGTCGACGTAAGCTTCGGCCAGATGGTTGAGCTCCTCTCAAATGATAGTGATAATAATACAAGTAATAATAATAATAATAATAATAATTAATACTCCAGACGGTTTCAGATGAGTGTGGGCTACTATTCGTCTTGATTTAAAAAATATTATTATTATCAAATAATACATCATCTGCACTACTTTGGTTCAAAACTATTAGATTCTTAGTCATTTTTCAAGCGAGCGCCACTGACGAATCAGCGTGTCTAACCGACGCAATTTCATGGCCTAGCAGAATTCGCGGCCATTGCATTAGGATTGAATAAATGATTTGATTTTGAAATTATTTGACTTCTAGAAAACCACGCCTCACCATCACTTTTCGATCCCTCATGGAGATGTGCCCACATCTCGTCCAGCAGCCTCTCCCGGTGCAGTCGAATCTCCCGTAGACCCTGTGCTCGCACTCGATCCTGCGATCAAAATACAATCAGAAAAAAAGTCAAGCTAAAAAGCAAAAATCAAACGAGAAGAAAGAGAAGAGAGTAGACGAAAGAAGAAAGAAAAGTAAAAAATCCCGGGATCAAAAGACAAGTGATAGAATTGAGAGATAAGAGGAGATTTTATAATTTTTTAACAACCTCATTCGGCTTCTCCAGTTTGTAGAAGGCGAGCGCGCCGCCGACAATGTAGGAGAAGGAGAGGAGAACGAGACCTGAAATGGAAGATATCAAAGATAAAACTACGGTGTAGAGAGATCAGACTACACGATGACGAGGCCTATGCGGGGCGAAAAACTACAAAAAAGGTAAATAAAATATGGTGAGATTCTGTCTTTCAAAAAGTCTTTCAAATATGTACAGCTGAGCGTTGAAATTGCAAACAACTATGCACATCAGACTCACCGACGTGTGGCAGCACGATTCTCGCGTACTGCTTCCAGCGAGGCATCGATGGCACGAGTACCTGTATTTGCATATCTTTGGAAGAATAACATTTTTTTTAAAAATACCGAAACTTACATCAGTGATATTCCGTGTCATCTGGACCGTGCGAAACTATTCCCATTTTGGCATGCCCCCATTCAAGTGATCACAACTCCAAGTCATGGATTCTGGCAAAGTTAGGAACCGACAAAGTGTTTGCAAAAAAAGGCACGGATTATGAAAACTAATAATAAAATAGAAAGAAGGCCATTATGCGCGCGACAACTACTCGTTTCATGGAAGAGGAGGTTCAACTAGTAAACTTATAATATTGCATACTGTACCGCTGACCCTGGTCATGGTACTAAGCGCCAGGATATCAGCCATCGATGCCATAACAGCGTGAATCTGTGTCTGCTTCTTGTCGTCAAGTCGCTCATCCTCCGCTCTCACGGTAGGTCCCTCTTCCACAGCTATTCCAGCTTCGAGAATGACGATTTCGTCATCCATAGCCAATCTGTCGAACAAATTCCGTTTCGAACCCAGCACAAGTCGCAACCAGAAGTTACTAGTAGCACTGCGGCGCGGCGCGCAAAAAGCAATCGCAACAAAGAGACGGGGGATTAGGGTTGACTCCCCTCCCCTGTATACCCATGATGGACGGCTGGCAGAACTCCAAAGAAGAAAACAAAGGATTGCCAGTTAGCAAGGAGCACTTCCGGTGCGAATTCGAAACAAACATTGACAATTTTTATTATTTATCATGTCATGCACTAGTGAAGTGAAAAGGGAATGGACGGTATTCCCCATTTCCTTATTTTTCTGGTTGCAATGATCTAGAACAATAATATCACCATGTTATTTCTTACTAATGTTTCCATCGTAATTAGCATGCAAACTACTACATTTTTTTCAGTTTCTTGAGCACATACCGGTAAGTTGTTGTTTTTTTCCGTCCAGCCGCCGGTAAAGGGCATGTGCGAATGAAGCAGGTGGAAATGGGCCATGATTCGATCTGGGGATCACTCCTGGGGCAAACTGCAGCTCTCCGACAGGGGTCTCTTGCAGCTACTGGTTTGGAAGCGGAGGGATGAGGAGATACCCCCGAGGGAGCCGCAATGATAAATCCTCTCTGCACTATGTGGAGAAAGGGGAGAGCGAGGCGTTTAGCCTCTGCTTTGTCTGTGGAGATGGGGCGAGGAGAAGAAGGGAATGGATTTCGTCGGGATGGGGTGAGGAGATGCGGTAGGCTTCTTCTTTCGCCGCAACATAACTCACTTCCGCCGTCGCGCGCGCGCTCGCCCAATCAGAACAGGGAGGGCGCCAGACAGGCGCGCACCATTTGCAAGGGTGATGGTACGCTTTGGAACTGCCGTTTAGGAACCACAAAATATATTTAAAAATTCACAATGTTCTGAAACGAAATTCCAAATAAATCAGAGAAAGAAATGTTGAGGGTTCTAAACGGCAGTTCCAAAACGCCTCCTCGCCTGTGGAAGAGGGTCCGTATGTAGCTCAGTCAGCAGCGTTGTCGGCTGTTCTCAGAGGGAAATAAGTCCAGGACTCCACAAAAACATAGCTACCAATCAACGACTTTAAATGTCTAATTTTCTCGGTCAGAGGTGCGTTCTTAGACTTTAAAAGTCGTCGCTCGATAGCCATTTTTCCCTCGGAGTTAGCAGAACTGTCGGCTGGTTCGACCCCGCCCGGCTGCTCATCATTTTGCGCCCCACTTACATTGGTGATGAATTGCGCAGGCAGCTTGCAGCACTTGCGAGGAGCCGCCATCTCTTCGTTAGCGCACTACACTATTTCCCCATTCCCACTCTTCCACTCCTAGTTGTCTATTGTCTTGCCAAGTCATTAGCACCTCGTCGTAGCTCTTCCTCCTTCTTCTCAATTAGATTAGCTCTTCACATTGGCTAGCTCCCTTTCGCCGGCTAACTATGTCACAAAGACACTTGAAAGTTTGCGAAAACAGTATGCTCATTTTTAAAAATACAGACCACAGGATTCTCGATTTGAGTCCAGGCAGTTCTCTTAAATTTATAATTAATTAATTAAATTATGACTGTAATAATACGGCTACCTGTACTCGCTCGATGCACCAGATGAGCAAATCGATAAATGCGTGGCAAGCGGGCATGGTAGGTCAAGCAGAATCAGAAAGGAAGAGAAGAAAAGAGTAAAGACAAGGCAACGAGGACAAATCTGAGCGTGAGAATAATAGGGGATTAATTAAGTAGCTCTAATTCCCCAACAGCAGTGATTTATGCACGACACTCTTAAAAATAGGGGGAAAGGTGTTTTGCATATATCATGATAATTTAGAGAGATAGAAGTAAACTCGAAAACATTATTTTCATTCGTAAAATTTATTGTAGCCTTAATCATTAAAAATATTTTTTAACGTTTTTTTTTAATACAAACCTGATCTTCATTAAGTAGCTGCTCGAGATCCCACGGATCCGGTGTCGTCCCGTCGAGAATCTACAAATTTAATGCCTCATCCAATATCTAAAACCTCTAATACCTAATACTAATATCATGATATCATACTAATACCAATACTAATACAATATTACTAATGTCATGGTATAATATCATGATACTAATACCATGATATGAGAATCAAATACCGAAATCGTGATACCGTACTGTGATGGAAATCTTTTGACAATACCGTAATGTGATAGTGATACCTAAATCTGATGGTAATACCATAGTTGCAAAGAAATTATTTTTATCAGATGCGAGATTGAGTTTATAATTGAGAACCCAGAGTGCAAGAGAGTACACAAACTCAAGAGACCTTCTCTCTCATTTTCGCACACTCTTTCACTTTAGAATTTCGAACTCTCGGTATGGATTAGATAAGAGGTATTTCTTTTTTGAATAATATTTGGCATTCCAAATTTTTAGATCTTACAAAATGTTCAAATTCCTTCAACAGTTTAATATCTTTATAATTGCATCATCAAAACGAAATATTTAAAATTAAGAATAATCACGTACCGGGTCGTAGAGCGGAGGTGGCGGCGGCATCTCCGAGGACGTCGGAGACCCGGACGACAGGGACATCCCTTTTTGAATTTTCAAATTTCCCGCCTGTAAATCAAAATAAATCACGGTGCTGTCGAAAATTCGATTGGATGCGAAGATAACAACAAGCGAGTAAAAGTAAACTGCGGGGCCGTGTGTCTCACTACCCTCACTGAAGGAATGCGAGTAATGGAATCCAATCTATCGGTCCACCAACTTTCCCCCCCCCTCTTTTCCTTTTCCCCCGAAACGAGCAGACGAGAGGAAGGAGGCCAATTCCGAAAGTATCACTACCCTCCACTCCCCTACTTCAAACCAATTACGAGAGCACACAAGAGTGCAGAGAACACTGGCTTTGGTGTCGTGACTAATGTCTGCTTCCGTGGCGCAATCGGCAGCGCGTTCGGCTGTTAACCGAAAGGTCGGTGGTTCGAACCCACCCGGGAGCGTATCCTTTTGGCGGTGTATTTCCACCTTTTTGCGAGCTACAAACTGGCATGAAAAATGCCCCCTGCTTTATCATCATCGCTCATCTGTGCATGATATGACGCCCATTCTCCCCTCCATTCCTCTCCTAGTCCTGTCTCTCCGCCCGCTCCCTAGGGTGCCCTAACCCTGTTGAGACAACTAATGCCCATTCGCACTACTTTTCAACAAGAAACTGCATTCTTCACACTCACAAAACGAATTACATACTCGCATGCATGAATTTAAATTGTTATTGGCTTAAGACGTTGTTTATTGGTATAATTTTTTTTATTTCCCAAAAAAACAGATATCTTATCAAATTCTTTTTATTTATTTTGCTACAAAACTAAGAATGTTGACATTTTGACCACTTCCGGAGTAAAGCACAACCACCGCTCATGAAAATGGATGGCTTTGGAGGCATGTATTGAAGTTTTTACCACAACACTCATGACGAAAAAAAGAGATTTATCGCATGCAACGAACAAACAACAAAGAGATTAATCGATCCTAAATCTAGCAATCTACTCTACACATCTCGGAACCGTTTCTGAAAGTGAGTTGGAATTTAGGCTACCTGAACATCGGGATTAGAAACAACAATCGGAGTGAATAACGGATAAGCACCGGCAGGATTGGATGCCAACAATCAATCAATTATTACTATCTCATTTACCGTACTCTTCTCTCAGGAATGAGCGGCGCGAGACGCGTTGCTGTGCGCAAAGTGCACCTGAAATTTGAATAGTAGATTAGTCTATTCTTTGCTTGATGCCGTAATATCATTGTATATACGTTTCCCACTGTATCCACATCATAAGTATCCTACAGTATCCACATCATACCTTTACCTCATTTTTACCTTTACCTTACCACATCATACTTTAACCTATAGTATCCACATAATACATTAGTCCTACAGTAACCATATTATACAGTATCCTACAGAATACAGTTTACACATCATACATAATCCTACAGTATTTAGACACCGTACCTTGAAGTACTCGTAAGAACCGATCATGATGGCGCAAGCGGGCGCAACCTTGGCAACACGAGGAACGATGCCTGAAAAGCCCAAATTTTATTTTGAAATTGTGAAATTGAAAAATTGCATTTCGATGAAATCCGTCTATGAAAGAGGCAATGACAAAATTTGTAGACTTTAAAAGAACGACTCCGGATCTCTTCATTTTGGAACACTCTGGACAAATGCAGGCATGATCGCCTAGTCTTGGCGCAATCTCCACTTCATAGTTCGAAAGAATTTTCAATCCAATTTCGAAAATACATTTACAATTTTCCTACAAACAAATTCGACGTACTAAAAAATTATGAATTTATTTTTACCTGTCCACAGTCCTCTGACTCCGCGCTGAGTGACGATCCGTCTCATCACGGTCAGCATCTTCTCGTTCCTAAAATAATAATAAAAATATTTACTCAGTTTTCGATCTATGGTAGCCGTCCTTCTACCGTATTCTACCCTGGACCAGAATATCGTCAGTTCTCGGACTTTTCAACGCGCGATGTGCGCCGGATTTTAGCTGCGCGCGATGTGCGCCGTTGCAACGGCCGTTGTTGTGAAATCCGGCGCGCATCGCGCGCAGCTAAAATCCGGCGCACATCGCGCGTTGAAAAGTCCGAGTTATCAATCACTCATCTTCGTGCACATACCGTATCCTGGCCGCCTCCGCAGGATCCGCGACCACTCTGCCCAACTCGATCTGTCGACTGGTCTTGACGACGTCGAACGGATTCGTCACAATCGACGCTATCGAACCTGGGGAAACAATCGATATTCGTTTATAACGATATCTTTATTATTTCTTCTTTAGGGACTTATAGCTACAATAATGGGTATTTACGGATTTTTAATTTTATTTTAAATTACTCTCTCAATCGATAAATGATAGAGCACGTTTAGTAAATCACTACAACCGTATTTACCCAACATTTTACTCTATCAATTAATGTTGCCGCGCCTGTTCCTCTAACTCATTCAATCCATACCACCGTACCCGAGATCGCTCCTGCCACAAATGCCGTCGAGAAGTCCATCTCATTCACTCTTCTCATAGCAAGAATGCGCGCCTTGGCAATCTCGTAGCCCGCCCAGTAGATAGCTGTAATGTTAAGTCATGTTGAGCTGTACTTTAAAGTTGTTAAACTGCCCTTCCGAATTTCCACGCCTCGTGATCATAGCTTGCCAGCTCAACGGTCAATCCCTTTCCAGCAACCGAACCAACATGAGCAATCACGAATCTGTCCTGGCGTTGAGAAGCTATATATACTACCGTATCCCACCTGAGAATGGCACGTCTCTCCACAGCGTGGGAACGAGTCCGAGGTAGAGGCCGCGCCAGCCGTGACTTGCTGCTGTAGCGCGAACCGCAGCGCCGATTTCTGAAGAGAAGACGAATAAAAAACATTTTAGCAGCGATTTTTTCCTTTTTTGCGAAACTGTTTTACAGTATATTTTACAGTCTACATTTCATTCGTTGCAGAATTTTGAAAAATGTCTTAAAATACAATTTTAAAAAATAAATGAATACACTAGTCTGTGAAACTATTTTACAGTCTGCGTCAGCTAATAGAAGGAGTAATATCATTGAAACAAACAGATGGATTCTTAGTCATCTAAAATTGCTGGAAATACTATCAAGAAAATAAATTACCAATTTTAATTTCACTCACACATGAAACGGCAAAATGACACGATAGCAAATATCTCAATTAAAGGCAGGCTCAAAATCGATAATTTAAAAAACATTTCGCCGTAATTTCCTTTCAGTCGTTGCAGTTTTTTTTACACATTTTAAAAAAATAAATAAACAAACAAACCGGGCAGCCGCATGTGCTCACTCTGCATCTTCGTCCGCACAACTTCCAGAGGAGCAACGAGCGTCACAGAAGCCGATCTGAGAAGATTGCGTCATTATTAGGCAATTAGATGATATTTTTTTCAATTAATAATTCAGTTATCCCATCATGTTATCCCATCAGAACACTTCTTGCAATAGAAAATTATTTCTTTAAAAATCATTTTTTAAGTGAAATTATAGTTTAGCACTGAAAGGATAAATGTTTTACAAAGAAATCCAAGTTTTAAATTAAAATTATAAGGTGGATACATGATGATAAAAAATTATTCACATTAGAAAGAAAAGGTTAATTTCGAAATTCTCACCTTGCAACGGTGCCGGCTATCATGGGCGGCGCCAGCGCCTCAAGAGTGCTGCGGGGTGCGTCCGCTCCGGCGCGGCGCCTTCGACGCGCGTCCGCCAGCTCGCGGATGCGCGCCAGTAGGCAATCATAGGCGGAAAAGTAGAAGGCAGTGAGCGGAACGGCCATCACGCTGTAGAAAAGCGTCGATTTTCACGTTTCATCAATTAGGTAACTCGCTCACGTTTTTTTAAATATTTTAATTATCGTAAAAATTGAATGGGTCAAGGTTGTATGTCCTGATGCCAGCTCTTTTCCAGTACCTGAACCAGGAGACCGAGTTCAACAACCGCGAGTCAATTGCGGCACTACGGTAACATTGCTTTCGATAAGCGATGACGCCCATTAGCCAATACAAAATACATTATTTGCCACTCACAGGGTCGGACTGAGTCCGCTCCACAGCGATCTCATCCCCTCTTGCTTGGGAATACGAAGGAGCGCGTCCAAAGTGCCCGTGAAGTTGCCCGGCCGCTCGTACCACTCGCACGGAATCTGTGGAAAGAGATATTACAAAGGAAAAAAATATGAATATAAAGAGAGGTACGACAAAGATATACATAGATTTAAATAAATTCATCGATTCAGAGAAGTAATGGACTAGCTACTCATCAATCCACAAAGAATTTCCAACATTCAATAGACCATTGAAACGAAAATTCGCAGAGGTTAGAATTGAAAATAAAATGTTTTAAAAATGAAAAATCAATCTACCTTCTTCTTCGCCGGTGTGTCGCACGCCCTACACACGTGGTCCATGAGTCCATTCGAGTAGATGAAGCACTCGCCTAATAATCATAACTATTATTAATCTCTTAATTAGATAAATATTCATATCCGTTCGGCACTAGTTTAACGGACAACGAGAAGTGATCGCTAGGTTCATACAGTGAGATGATGAATGAGAGTCCTACCCCGGGTGAGGCCGCTTTGCGTAGTGCGGTAAAGTAAACTAGTGCCCTCCGTTCATGTCTCGGGAATTTTCAGTTTCACTAATCCATGACAGTCGAGAAGCTTTATGATATAATTGATCTTTGATGCTTCGCTTATTGTTAGGGAATAGAAAGCAATAACAAATAGAAGTATGAAAGGGACCAAACTACAGAGATAACGGACTACAGAGTTCAAAATACGCACCAGTGTTAACGGGATGCGCTTGGTTCTGGAGGCGAATCTTGACCACATCAAGCGGAGTCACTGCAAAATACCAATCAGCATGGTCCTGCGTCGAATTTTTAATAAATTTCTATTTTAGCGATTTATTTGGCGGCAATTCAAATATGCCTCACTGAGCAGGGCGGTGCAGATGGCGCCGGTGCCCGCCGACAGCATGCGCTGCTGCGTCGTCAGCAGCGACTCCGACGAGGATGAGGGTGACGTCATCGCTGTCGACGACGACGACATCTTAATTATGCGTAAATACACTATAAATAATCTAATAATAATTAAATGTTATCGTTATTCTACATTTTCCAACGGTCGAATTGGGGGGATAACCTCATATCTCCGCAAATCGCCCGTTGGCGAATACAGATTTAAGATAATATACATTTAAAAAGCTGGGAAATGATGATAAAAATCGAATGTCAAGTGCCGAATAGAAACACGCTACAGCTAATCTATCTTATCAGCAGACCGAAAATCACTATCTGAACGAATCGCACACAGTGACCACACTTTGCTGGGTTTTACGGGGAGGGCGACAATTCCGCAACGGGACATAACTCAATCGGGAGTGACCCTATGGCCTTGGGAGTGGTATATTTCGAATTAGTATTGGTTAAATACTGATCTTACCACTTCCTTATCCCTTATCTTGAAAATTATTTATCACTTAGTGATAAGAAAAATTGAAATCACAATTAGTTAATGCTGATTACAAAGTTACAAAGTGACTAGGATGACTCCCAACAGAGTTATGACCCGTTGCCGAAGTTTTATGTAGATAAAAGATACAGTAGCTGATACCAACAGATATTGATTAAAGTCATGATTATGGGTTACTTCTTTATCAACCAACATGCAACAATCTCCCCGAGCAATGGTACGGTAAGCCGCAGAACAGAGAGAGAGAAAGGAGAGGGGCAACAACAAAACGAAAGATCCAAAAATGTTTCTCTAATTCACCGATAAATAATTAGCTTAAAGTATCTCTAGGAATATCCATCCATATGTCCACAAATATAAATGAAAAGAACAATGAAAAAGAAACACAATAACAACACAATGTGAAAGTCTCTGATCAAATCATGATACGAATTGAGCGGTCTCGAAAGTAACTCATAGGGTATCGCAAACAAATCGATATTACTACAGTACTTCTTAGGCAGCCGTGTAGACTACGGTATCGCCGATGGCGTGCGTCGCGCCGCCCACAGTAACCTTGACCGTCTGAGAGGCGACGTCCACCGAGAAGACGCCTGAAAAGAAAAAAAGAGTTATAAATCAATCAATAAAACTCCAACCTACCGTACCCGCCATTGAATCCCCCCCAAACTAACCATCATCTCCCATCTTCTCGTTGATTCCAAGCGGGTCGTGGATGGAGATGAGCTTGCGGGGACCGCCGATGGGGTCGGTGAAACGGTAGAGGCCGACCTCGAAGCGGGCTGCAATCGAAACGAGGTATACGGTATGTTTGCTTCACCATGATCAATTTTCGCCTGATCGTTCATATCAGATTAATATTGTCATTTCCTAAGCAAAACTCGCCCATACTAATAAAAACACATCAGGGAATGGGGTATATAGCGCATATGCAACATCTATCTGCCTTACTTTGAAAACCGAGCTAATACTTGCTCGATATCATGGGCGGTTATAGGTTCAGCAGATATGGTGGTGCGGTGTGGTCAGCACCGCATGCGATAAAAGTTTCAAAGTCACTACTTTACTTTCGACAGACTTCTAAATTCCCTTACATTTAGCTAATTTCTAGAATCTACTTATTAGACCTATATATTTTCAGTGATTCATATCTATTTGTGACAATTTTTATCAATATGAGCCCGTTTGCGTAAGAGTCGGACAAACGTCAACAGGCGTCAGTACAGCAAAAAAAGTGATGGTCTGAGATAATTCCTGTTTTCGACAGACTTCGATGGGTTAGAAAGACTGGCCAAATCTCATGATATCTAAATTTGATTGGAGATCAATATGGAGCTCTGAAGATTTGACTTATTAGCGGTTTATTGAGAATAACTCGAAAACCAGTGGTCGAAACCGAAATATCCAAAGAAGGACTCTAGTTGAATTTGTGAAAGGAACATCACTGTCTATTTCAATTTTCGAAAATGTCTTACATTTCGGAAATTCATTATATTAAAAAAAAATCATAACCAAAAAGAGATAGCTGAAATTTTCACAGTATCTCGAGCATACCTTAGGTGACCAATGGTATTTTTCTAGTAGCACCAAACCTCCTGCAAAGGGAGTTATGATTTTTTGACTGTCGAGATGTGAGGGTGAGAATCCAAATTCGAGAGTGAATAGCCCGATTTGCATGAATTAGCCGCCTCATTTCTCATTTTCAGACACCGCGCGGGCTCGGGGATTAGAAATGAAAGGGTGGTTTGATGCAAATCGGGCAGTTCACTCTCGAATTTGGATTCTCACCCTCACATCTCGACAGTCAAAAAATCATAGCTCCCTTTGCAGGAGGTTTGGTGCTACTAGAAAAATACCATTGGTCACCTAAGGTATGCTCGAGATACTGTGAAAATTTCAGCTATCTCTTTTTGGTTATGATTTTTAAATATAATGAATTTCCGAAATGTAAGACATTTTCGAAAATTGAAATAGACAGTGATGTTCCACTCACAAATTCAACTAGAGTCCTTCTTTGGATATTTCGGTTTCGACCACTGGTTTTCGAGTTATTCTCAATAAACCGCTAATAAGTCAAATCTTCAGAGCTCCATATTGATCTCCAATCAAATTTACATATCATGAGATTTGGCCAGTCTTTCTAACCCATCGAAGTCTGTCGAAAACATGTATTATCTCAGACCATCACTTTTTTGCTGTACCGAGCTTTGTCGGACTCTTACACAAACGGGCTCATATACGAACAATTACGAGTTTTCCCATCGACAATAATTAGGAAATATACTGAAACGTACGCTTGATCGCTCTGTTCGCCCTCCTCATCTTCCTCACGAGTCCCGAGACGAGATCGCCATCGAGTACCGTCACCTAAATTAGTCATTATTCATGGGAAAAGGCAATATCATCAATATTGATCCTGGTTACGCATGGTCAAAACCATGACGAAAACGGAAAAAGACAAATCATAAATCACACATTTCCAAATAAACAGACGCATGATCTCTCAAAAATATATGGTCCCATGTCGTCATTACTATTCAATCTTCCTCTTTCACCACTGTCTCTTACCTCCATGTCGAAGAGTCCGTTGGCGACATGCACGTTGCGCGCAACGATCGTCACTCCGTCCTAAAATAAGGAAATTCACAACTGATCGATAACCACAATCAACCTCGGGGAGCAATCTACCGTAGCCCCACACCAATAGATCGACCAACTACCGTACCCTCGGGACGTGGTAGCAGATGAGGGGATTTCCGGGACAGACGGCCTCCGCTGCCGCAGCGTCCGCGTCCGGCTCGTCAGTGTGTCTGCAAAGCGCAAAATAAATAAAAAATCTGGAATCTTTTGTTAGGAAACTTTAGGTTTCCTACGTAAATATCAGTGCGTTCGCGTAAGGAGCGCAGATATTGCCAAAATTCCGCACAGCAAAAAGTGACTAGTAGTTTATTTCTCATATTCTGATAGCCCTTGGTATGCTCTATAAAAATATGCTTCATTCATTACCTGATGTCTCTAATTTGCATAATTACAGCAGGTCAAAGTTGAGCTATATTCACGATTTTTGAACTGTAGATCGTCAGAGAGAAGAGATAGGGATTTGGTTGTTTCAGCAATATTGACCGCCTTGACGAGCTGCATCGACGTGTTAAATTTATTTATGCGAATTTTCAATTCTAAAAAATAATGAAAATTTCAAAGACGATTTTCTCAAAAAAAAGCAAAAGATGATTCCTATTTTTTGATATGTTGTGGCCATGGACATTAGCTATCGAACAAGCACAACCAAACACGTTTTGGAGGGTGGGTATAGACTCAAATCATGGAAAAACGAATCGTTCCTAATCGAGAGGAACCTCTCATTTCGCCCTCATTCCACCCATTCGACGCGGGTTGCGCGGTCTAAAATGACAGGTGTACGTGCATTCCGGCAAATTCTCTCTCCATTCCTCTCATTATAATCCATTTAGACCGCGCAATCCGCGTCGAATGGGTGGAATGAGGGCGAAATGAGGGGTTTCTCTCTATTAGGAACGATCCGGTTTTCCATGATTTGAGTCTATACCCACCCTCCAAAACGTGTTTGGTTGTGCTTGTTCGATAGCTAATGACCATGGCCACAACATATCAAAAAATAGGAATCATCTTTTGCTTTGTTTTTTGAGAAAATCGTCTTTGAAATTTTCATGATTTTTTAGAATTGAAAATTCGCATAAATAAATTTAACACGTCGATGCAGCTCGTCAAGGCGGTCAATATTGCTGAAACAACCAAATACCTATCTCTTCTCTCTGACGATTTACAGTTCAAAAACCGTGAATATAGCTCAACTTTGACCTGCTGTAATTATGCAAATTAGAGACATCATGTCATGAATGAAGCATATTTCGATAGAGCATACCAAGGGCTACCAGAATATGTGAAATAAACAACTAGTCACTTTTTGCTGTACGGAGGGATTGAAACGCACTGATATACTTTTTCTTTGTGTACATAATCTACCGATTTCCCAAAGACAAAAAAAAACAGATGAAAGTGCAAATTTTAGTATTACAGCCAACCCACATTTTTAATCGATTACTTTACCTGATCGCCAATCCGTCCAGGTCGAGTCCGTTCATGAGGTAATCACGGTTCTCCACCAGTATCGCGGCCTGTAATTAAAATAATTAGTTAACGGGTGCCACCGCATCTAGTCGATCGATACTCTACCGTACCCTCTCCGTTTTCCTACAGTATGCTTGGCATAGATCAAACAGCTTCTTGCTTGCAAGGATACCCAACTTCCTCGTAACCCGATGAAGATGGAGAGAGTGAGATAGGAGCATAATTCCCCCTCCCCAATTGCATACAATCTTCTATGTGAATGGTTAAGTTGCGAGTTCCCCATTTGACCTATTATACCTGATCGAATTCGCAAGCGACAGCGAGTGCGGAAGCTCCCTTCGCCTCGTAGTTCTCCTTCACCATCTGCACGAACGGCATCGTCTTCTTAACAAACTGCAAATACAGTATTAATTAATAAGAATTAATTAATCAATAATTAATGAATCTATCCTCACCTTCTTCAGACTATCGTCCTTGGCGATGAGCTGCGCGATCGCCTTGTTGTCGGGCAGCTGACCGGCTGTGAAATAAACATATAATAATAATAGTAATAACAATGACCGATAGCAATGTCTAGTATCGGCAGGTCGTAGAGTGTGGCAGTCCAGAAAAAAAAGGTGAATACTACGTCAGGCGAGTATAGCAAACTTAGTTTCTGAATTGTGCTACCACTTAAATTTTTTTCTTGTAATTTAACAAAAAAAACATTAAAAAATCTTCTAAACACATTGCTCTACGCAAATACAGTATCCAATAGCTCTACTGTATCCACCAACCATTGGCCTTTGCCTGGTCGGCGAGGATGGTGAGGACGCTGCGCTGCCATCCCGGGTACTCCTTCGCCACCCAGATCGTGGCCTCAGTCGGGGTAAGCTGAGGTTGAGGAAGATATCGATTAATGTATCATAGTAACCTAATAATGCACAAATACACTAGCTTTACCGGTTCAGAAGCACTAGCTAGTTGAAAAAGTGTCACTTATGGGCGCTACTGTACGTTCATTCAGGATTTTGTTCAACGCAATTTCGAAATATTTTTTTCTACTATAAAAATATTCTCACAATAGGCGTGGCAGTCTTCTTCTTCGGGTTGAGGTAGTTCTTCATGCGCGAACGGCACTCCTTTATCGTCTGCAATCGATTATCGATAATATTACAACACTGCGCGGACAATATGATTCTCGGATCCCATCCGACACAAAATCGTTTCATGGAAAGGCTTTCTTCGTTCCTAGCGGTGCTCACACGTTTCCATTTGCATTTGTTACGGCAAAAAAAATTTCAGTTACTACATCTCCACAAGTTGAACCATCGTTGCTCCCCTACTATTGATGTTCTACAAAATTCTCCTATACAGTATTCCACCATCGTAACCCCTACTCACCTCTTCGAGGAACTCTGCCTGCTTGGTAATCATGTCATCTACAGTCTTCGTAATGGGCCAAGTCGCCTCGACGATGAAGCCCTGCTTGCCCAGCAGCTCCCACACCTGCTCCGCAACGTGAGGAGCTATCGGAGAGACGATCAACGCCTGAGAGAGAGAGTTCTGTTGCAGTCAAGTAAGTCAAGTAATTCATCATTCAATGGAACAAGATTCAACTAAAATTGGTGGTAACGGTAGCGAAATACGCATGCACACATATTCTATTTTCAAAGTACCGTAACATATACCGTTGGAATTTGCCCGGAAACTTCTGATGATTTTGTATTTTTTTGATAGTGTAATGCAATCGAATCGAGTAATGTAGTACAATGTGTATCGAGGCCGAGTGCTAACGTCAAAGTTGCACACCGCCCTTCCCACCTGTGTCTCGATCCACTGGAACACCAGATCCACGGCCATGTTAGCCTCGCCGCCGCACAGCTCGCGGTAGCGATCACGGATCGTCTAAAGAAATTCATTAATAAAAGAGCTAATTAATTAATCATTATTAAAACTAATTATTAGTAAAACTGCACCAGATTGTTGAGGACGAGGGCATATTTGCGAAATCACAAGGGAAGAATTGGAGAGGGAAATTGTAACGTCTGATTCATTACCATTCTCTAATCTCCATTATTGCGTCATCCCTATGCAATCACTCACCGTGTACTCGAAGAAGCCCGACTTGAGTGCCTCCTTGAAGAGCGTCGCCTCGTAGTTGGCGGCGGTGAGGTCGATCTGTCTGCAATACATCAATCAATAAATCAATAATTTATTACGTCGCAAGTTTAATTTTTTTTAAAAGCGCAATATTATTGAGCGGAACATCACAACTACGATGCCACGACTATGCAACAAAGAACAATGTGCGAATGAGAGGAGTGGCGTAATTTTTTATTAAGTCAATTATCATGACAAATCGTCATCAGCAGTGCTGATTAAGCACATATTAGTCGAACATTTGAAACTATAATTTGCCTTCTCCCAATAATAATTGCAATGGATTCATTCAAGTAGCTATTGTGATCGAATTGCAAGGCACCGTTATGTACGCCGTATGCCATTCGATAGATGGGCAGATTACCGTACCTGTTCATGTCGTTCTCGAACACTCGATCGGCAAAGATGCGCGGCGCATCGGCTGCGCGCAGGTTGCCCGCGTCGCGCGCCGCAATCATCTCGCGCACCTAAATGATGGTGGATTGCATTAGCATCGTGTAATCAATCAAAGAGTGGAATATCCTAATCTAGCGGGCGCTCTTCAACAACGTTTATGTGCATGCTGCCCATATACCGGTGGCATATCCTCATACTGAGTTTGCATGTACAAACCTCATCAACGTATGTGGAACGTTTAAAACGCTGCGTTTTCCGATAAGATGACGCCATGCTTGCAGGTTTCTCACGATTCAAGCATACGGACTTTGTTTTCTTCTCAACCCCATCTCGCGTAACACCCTCCTGCCCTTCATCTCTACTCACCCAGTCGAGCAGATTGTACAGCTTGAGAATGGCGGCGTCGGCCATCGAGAAGACGAAGTTGGCGTCCTCCACAGCGTCTCCGGCGTCTGACAAATGAATTATTGCATTATTACTAGGTAACACACTCCCTTTTTTCCTCCCCTATTTCCGCACGTTTTGCAGTCCCGACAATCAGTTTAAATGTTCACAATCAATTGATTCCCTACCGCTACAGTATCCCGATTCTCAAAATCAATCGATAATCCCATGGTTGATCGATTTTCTCACCAGCCAGCGACAGTCTCATGCCGTCGGCCGAGAACTTCTCGATCGACTCGGTCAGCGTGAGGAAGTTTCCAGTATTCTTCGACATCTGGAAACAGTGAGACTTACTAACAATAAGTTACTCAGGACTGAGTTAGTTACTTACTAAGCAACAAGTCAACTATCAAAATTCAAAACAATTACATTCGAACCTTCTCGTTGTTCAGCAGCAGATGGCCGTTGGCGCGGATGCTCTTGGGCCACATGTCCGGCTGGTCCTGCAGTGAATATCATGAATATCACGCATGACATGTTGCTCAAGAATTTCACGAATGTAACGTCGTTTTATTTATACGAGGAGTATAGACCGGCACGAAACATGCGTATTCATAGTGTGCATAAATTATCGACCGATAATTGCCTATACCGTACCTTCCAGATGGCGGTGTGGTTGAAGAGCAGGTAGGTGAGATGGTTCTGGACCAGATCCTTGCCCGACACGCGCATGTCGATGGGGTACCTGTGACAAAGATATTATTTCAATTATCCCAGACAGTATTTTCGTATTTCCATTTGGCTGCGCCGCTGCTCCTAAAGGGCGCGCACATTTTCGAGAGCGTGTGCCTCGTTAGCTCAGCTGGTAGAGCGTCAGACTTTTAATCTGAATGTCAGGGGTTCGATCCCCCTACGAGGCTAATTTCTTTTGTCATTTTAAGCATTAACAAGCAGTTCTTTTCAACCAACCTGGTACTGCGCAAACAGTGATTCTCACGATTCCCTAAATTTTCAGCCTTCGAAAGTTCGACCCCTTCGCATTCCCTGCGCTTGTGGAAGGATTTTAAATTCAGAAGTATCTGTCGTTAGTAATGAATGACTTATCGCACTATTTTCGATACAATCTATCGCACGTTTCTTGCCTTCCCACACTCACCAGTAGGTGAACTCCTTCCTGAGCGCCTCCAGCTTCGCCTCCTCCACCGGCATCGTCTTTGCGTCGTATCTGCATAGAGAACATGTTGTTTGTTGCATAGTGATGACGCAATCACCACATTGACTTACTTGGCAGACAGGAAAATGTAGTCCCACACAGCGTCGGTCAGCTGCTCCGCCCTGGAACCATCAGGAATTTATGATTATTATTTACAATACATTTTTTAAAGGGAGAATGATTATTATTTACAATACATTTTTAAAATTTTTTTTAAATTAAACATTTTTTTTTTAAATTTTTTACCCCATGTTTGAATTCGCGCGAATTTCGATGGTCTCACCACGAAATAACAATCTTTCCATCCCTTTTCCGGACTAGTGTGATTCCCTGGATGCGAGGTCACCTCTCCTCTCTCGCACTCTCTTTGATCTACTCAGTCTCTCTTCTCCTCTCGCATCTCTGACCCCTCCTCGATTTCCCAATCTCTCGTTTCCCCGATTCCCCAATGTCTGTTCTCTCTCCAAGACAGACAGAGGAGGAGAGGTCAATCTCTAGGTTTTTTCTAAGGGTATTTCTCCCTTTAAAAGAAAATAAGTGATAGATTCAGCATCAACAACGACCATCAAGTTCTAAAAGCAAGTGTCAGCAACCAGCATTCACCAACTTCCCAATTTTAGAATTCAACATCTTGATGCCAAAAGTTTTACATTTTAAAACAAAAAAATCCTTGCATTATTCAATACAGGAAAGATCGCAGCATTCCCAAATCCAACTACCATAATTCCACCTCCCATTCCCTTAGTCACTCACTTGACTCCGAGTGGGCCGGTGACGGTGCCCTCGAGCGAGCCCCCCTGCAGCAGGTGAGCAACCTAGAATGCGCATAATTAGTCAATCGATATTCTCTGACCAGACTACCGTTACTCACAGTAATGAAACCGTAACCCTCACCGTGTAGTAGGCATTGTAGATGGTGGAGTCGGAGAGCGACTCGATCAGATACTGCGGGTCCCACGGAAGGCGCGTGCCTGCAGAAGGCCGAACATTGTATGCTAATAAGGCGTTAACCATCGCTGATCGAGACAAAGATCTGAATCCTACATTTTCAAACACGCACAATGTACGAATCAAGATGTGATTAGTTTTATGGTACTTCAACTGCAGTTGTGACCAGTTTTGTGCGGGATAAGACCAGTTTACAAATTTCGAATATGTCGTATTGTCCGAGGAACGCAAATTCCTGATCATTATATTCCCCCCACATCTTCCACAAATTTCTTGTCAAATTTCAAATCCTGTTGCGCCTTGGGCGTAGATGAATTATTATTATGGTTTCCCAACACTAACCCAATCCGTAGCTTCTGCTGCACGCGTACTCGTGCAGCCAGTCGATGGTGAAGTCGAACGTGCGACGCACCTGAGATTTTTTTCATTTTTCTTAAAAACGTAGAATTTCGAATCGTCCATGCACATTTCCATCTATTCGGTCTCATTTTCGAACGGAATGATAGAAAGTGGTGAATAAATTGAAAAGGAAAAAAGAGAAGAAAAAAAATCGTCGTTTTAAATTTTAAAAATTAATAATCAATCGCGCTACCGTACCTCGTCCGAGTACGTGTTCAGATTGGCGAGCGCCTTCTTCGCTTCCGTCTTCCACTCCGCCTCGCCATAGTTGAGGTACCTGTGCGAATAGACAACTGATTAATTTCACAGCTCTCTTTCTCGCCTTCCTAGCACTCGCATCATACCATAGCTAGGTCCACTCAACATAAAGGGCTTTGGAGTGAGATAGGGTGCAAAATCGAGATGGGTCTCACTTTTACACACTCTCTCGCTCTGATCCCTTTCTGTAACCACGAGCACTCACCACTGATCGCACAGTGCCACCACGCACTCGTCTCCCGATCGCGAGATGATCTTCTTCTCCGGCTCGTTGTACTTGTCCGCCAGACCCTCCGCGATCAGGTCCGTCTACATTTTTTTTTAAATTCAAACCGCGACGCGAGCCGCAACGCACTAGAACAAATCAATAATCAGTACCTGCACAAACTTCTTTGCATCACCCGCCTTCTGGCCAGCGTACTTGCCCACGAGCATCACCTGCAAATGGGTTAAATTTAGAAAAAAAAATGAAAAAAGTTTCCGACGAGACTCGTGTTTCAGTCGTTCACCGAATATTTAAAAAAAAGCGACCTTTTTGTTCCTGCTCCACTTTTAGTGTTGTGCAAAAAAACCAATAATTATAACAATAATACTGCAATTACTAACATTAATATTAATTTGAATTTCTTCCTCACTCCATCATAGACCCCCCCCCTCAACTATAGACTACAGTTTTGTTTCAAATAAAAATAATTTTAATAAAATACGTTATGTTCATTGAATTAACAATATACAAATCAAATCTCATTCTCACTCCATCATAGAACCCCTCTCAACTATAGACAACAGTAACCACGTATATTAAAAATTGTCTACTGGCGATCATACTATAAATAATAATAATAATATATAAATCAAATGCTCACTCCATCATAGAATCCCTTGAGGTAGACTTCCTTCTTCGCCTCCTCCAACTTGTCCTTCTCGTTCTGCGACTCGATCTTGAGACGGGTGCACATCTCGGGAGCGGCCAGCGATCCGAGACCCTCGATCTCGATGATCGGCACCTGCAGGGACATTGTCCGTCAACACATTTTTGAAGGAACCAGTTTTGAAACTCGAAAACTATCAAGGAATACGCGAAAAAATTAGATTAGCAAGACTCAATTGAGATCTGACCAGTTTGATGGGACTTGGGCGATAGTTCTGACCAGTTTTGTGCGCAAACTGTCCGTTGGGCGAAAATGTAGGGGACAAGCAAGCGATGAGAGGAAAGGCAATATATTATATATGCAATATATATGGCATCCCATTCTGAATAACCTAAAGCGAACCGGCTCCACAGCCCCCCCCCTAGGGCTGAACAAATATAATATTTTATTGACCCACAACATTAACTACTCGTTGCACCATGGTCTACTAATAATACTTACCAAAAATCGAGCAATCACCCGGTTAGCAAGCATGTTCGACACAAGATGCTAATTATTACGCATTCAAATTAGGCACGCATAGGTCGAAATGCACGTAAAAAAACGACGAAGCCAACCCGCATTTTGATAATCATAGGTGAAAAAAAGAAAACCCAACCCGCACTTTTGGTTTTTCATACCCATTTTTGACAAAACCAACCCGCATTTTCGGTTTTTCATGCACATTTTTGATAAACCCAACCCGCATTCTCGACTTGCCGCAACGCACCCTTTCGACCTATGTAAGCGCGCATGGTAACTTTAATCCATTTTTAAATGCAAAAAATCACTTATTCACTTCACCAGGTCCCTTTTATATAATTGCAATCTCTAATTACCGGTTCGAAGGGCAGGACCATCTCGTCCGTGATGCCATACTTCTCTCGCAGCGGCTTCTTCTTCTTGAGATCTCCCAGCGCCGCAAAATCATCGGGCGAGTCGGATGGCACGGAGGTGACGACGCCAGTGCCTACAATGAGCAACGGGAATTAATAGATTGAAAACAGTGTGATTCACACTCCTCCCTGTTTCATATATTTTTTTTAATTTCATGCATATCAACTATATTTGTGAGGTCCTATCCCCTTCCCGTTTTGGCATTCCAACAACCACCCATTCAGATGTGTTACAATTTTACAAATATATGTTCATAAAATGTATTACTGATGTTTGCACTCACATTCTACACCTCGGTGTGTCTCCAGAGGAACGTGTGTTTAGCAGCGAAACGATTAATTATTTTGGACAAGTGTTTGCGAATGAGTAATATGCTCACCCTTGTCGTCCTTGATGGTGAGCATGGGCAGCGCGTACACCTTCTCGTACTTGGACAGCGGCGCGGCGAGGGCGGCGCCCAGAATCTTGTCTCCCGTAATCTGACAAAATCAATCGGTACTCAAGGGGTTAATCGACCACCGGTGGTAAACTTCCGCATTAATATTGATACAGTATCGATTCGTCGCTCTACAGTACCCTAGCCAACCACAGTACGCGACTACCGTATACCTTCTCGAGTCCGGGCACGTAGCGAACGACGCCGTTCTCCTTCGTCATGCCCTGGTACGACATGTTGCGGGCGGATCTGCACAATAATCGATTAATACTACGGTAATGTGGTACCGTAATCCACCGTATACCTTGCCGTGCCAATGTACACCTTGTCCTCCTCGGGGCCGGCGTAGAAGGCAGAGTAGGCAATGTCCGGGTGCAGGTAGCAGTTCGTCTGGCCGTACATCGTCTCCGGCCTGATAATAAAAAAAAGTTTGGGAGACAGCTCTAGTTGTTATTCGAGATAATCGGCAGTGGCTCATTGACGGACAGTGAGTATGAAATAATAACAAGTAATGGTTAAAATATTATATATAAAAATTTTTTAAAATATAAATATATACCTGAGAGTGGCAGCGACGAGGAAGACGTCCTCCTTGATGGCAGCCAGTGCGGCCGGTCGCGGCTCGGCCACCTACAAAACATGATTTCGTCCGACCAGAACCACATTTCACCATTTCCATTTTTTCCATAGAACCATTTCAGAGCCACATTGGTCAGAACAAATGAAATCGGTTCCAATCAAGCAGGTGGTACTTTCGGTTTAAAAAAATCAACCCGCTTTGAAACCCGGGAAATTCGGGAAAATACCCATTGCTTCTAGTGCAATCGACTTTTACAAAAAAAATTATCAATTAACTGCATGAAATGTAAAGGAACGATGAATAGAGTGCGTCCGCGCTCCTCTTTTTTTTGAATTTGCAGTTTTCGCGAGCAGAATTTCACGAGGGATTTCTTCACATTTGTTTAATCGTATAATATCCACCTTCCCCCTCTCACCTTCAACTTGATCAGGGTGTACTCTTGGGGGCCGACGCCCTCGCCCGACGAGCGGTCGTGGTCCATGCACGGCTGGCCGTCCTTGGGCGAGTAGATCGTGTATCTGCAGGAACGAAGAGATCAAAGATCAGAATATGTACAACAGTGCAATTGCTTTTTGATTTATTCATTAATATATTCAATGGTTGACTGACTCGTGAATGTTCGAGAAAAAGAATAAGGAAATCGCCAGAGTCTGCGCCGCTAGGACAAATACTAAGCAAGCGGGCTCAGTTTCCACAAGGTGAAATCATATTTCACTCACACCATTTCAATTCTTGCCTCGCAGAAACTATGCTTGTTGGATGAACCGTTTTTATTCTTATAGGCGTATAATATGTAACCTTCAATCTACAATATGTGTCGAGAAATAATGAAAAGCAGGAAAATGCTAAAATCACTGAAGAAGTTTTTGAAGAAAAAGAAATCAAAATTAATAATAAAAATAGGTCTTACCTCTTTCCAAAGTCGATCTTCTTCTCGGCCTTCAGATGGTGGAACTGCCAGCGGACGAACGAGTCAAAGTAAGGGTTGATGTCGGTCGTGATGAAGGAGCGACGCCAGTCAACCTGCGAGGAATGGAAATTACCGTAGTTTGGCGGAACTCTAGCTTCCCATCTAATCAATAATCATTACCGTACCTTGATGCCCATTCGCTTGAGGTCGGCGATGCAGTGCGGCGGGAAGTAATTGAGCCAGTGTTGCGGGTCCGCAAACTCCCTGGAGAAAAGATGGCTCATTACGTCATCTCAGTGCGATAAGTCTTTCATATGTACAGTAACTGCCCAAAACTACCGTACTTAATCTCCTCGTCGGTCATGCCGAGCGACTGCATGATCTGCCACTGGTACTTGCCCGGACCCGTCTTCGCCACCAGCTTACTCTGCACAGACCAAACTATAGACTACATATGCCAGCAGAGATCACACTACAGCTTCACAAAGGCGGAAGATCAGACTACAAACTACAAACCTTCTTGCCCTTGCTCTTGTCCTTGGTGATCTCGTCGAGTATGCTCTTCTCCTCGACCGGCTTCTCCTCCTCGTGCTCGGGGAACTGCGAGATATCATATTACATATATGATAGTAACGGGGCACATTTTTTTATTAGATCGCCATATGAATCGTGATAGATAATCACCTACTATTTTTTTCTGAGTGTAACAAAACTCAAAGTTGTCAAAGTACAAGAAAAATAAAAATAACCAGTGATCCAACTATAGATTTTTTTAAAAATAAAGCGATACCTGAGGAGGATAGCCAAAGTCCGCCATTTCTCGCTTGATCTTGTCGGCGGAAGCCTGAAATTCAAATTTTTAAAATATTTTCTAATATGAAAGAATATGTAAACATGAATTCATGCCCCTCTTGGGATTCCCAAAATTCAGTCAATTTAGTGCATCTCGAAACAACGATTTACCTTGATGGGCATACCAGTGCAGTGGAAGCCGAAGGGGAACAGGCAGTTCTCTCCGCGCAGACGATGGTAGCCGACCGCGAACTGGAAGATACGGTAGGTTAGTTGGTGATCGGTGGATCGATACTGGTACGGTACGAATCACAAACACGTACCTCGCACTTGGACACGGTGAAGGTGTGTCCGAGATGGAGGCGGCCGTTCATGTAGGGGAATGGGAAGGTGGTCAGGTACTTGGGCCGGTTCCTGCGACAAAGATTACGGTATAACTTATGTGTGATCTATAGTAGCCATACGGGAAGCAAAACTATGTTTCTCTACGATGATTTCGCCAGTGGCACATCACTGTTCCTATCATGCATAATGAGCTCTTCCTCACAAGACTTCCATTTTACGTCCTATATTTTATGAATTGCATCAACGAAAGCTAGTGTAGTAGAAGTAACTCACTCCTCGGGTTTGGCGACGCTCTCGAAGATCTTGGCATCGTCCCATCGCTTTTGGATCTCGGCTTCCTTCTCGAGCAGAGCCGCGACCTAAAATGGAAATGGTTGATACGTGTTTAATAATGGGAAATTACGATGCCACGCTTCACCTAGTAGGCCATAAATATGCTACAAGAGCTCAGGTTATCCTATGAGTCCAGTACTAATTAGAAGATGAAGGTGAGCCGCTCAGAGTCAAACTATCCAGCTAATCGTGAGCCGGCAAAGTAAAATTGTGTCAAATTATAACCCATATCCATCACACTTAGATATTGCAGAGGCTAGACAGTGCTCTTGAACAATCGGTATGGCATTTGAAAACTAGGCATGCCGATGTCAGAAAGGACGTTGCAAAAGTAGCCAACCTTCTTGCGTTCCTTGGCTGCGTTCGAGGCCATTTTGAAGTCCTCAAGTGGACGAATGAATTACCTAAATGGAAAATAATAAAATAGCTCGAACCAGTGACTCAGTAGCAAAACAAAGTTGCATCAGAATTACTGTCGCAACATCAGGTTGCGAAACTTGCACGCGATTACTAACAGGCAGGATATCATCTTGGCAAGAGGGGCCTACAATCATTTATGGTGCAGCGGATGCAAAAGGGACAGAAATAGTGAATAAATAAATTCAAAATGTGAAATTTGAAAAATTTGTACTTTAATTTTGATGGTTAACACGAAGATCGTCGATAAAATTTGCAGCGAAACGGAAAAATCGAACCGTAACCTGGTAACAAAAATTCTATCATAAACTATCGTTTCATTTTTATTGATTGTTTTATGTTAATAATTAAATTTTTCCGGCGCACTTTAACCTACCGAATGTGTGCATGTTGATAATACATTATTTGAATTTTTCCATTTCACTTATGGCAAGAAATTGATACTTGAACATTTAAACTCAGTACTTAATAGGCGTCTCTAATCTTACTGTAAGCCACCGATTGCTCTGCCAGCACACGGCTCTTTTTGTTGCTTCGTTGTTGCGCTTCTGTTGATTGTCAGGTGTCAACACGATGGTTTCCTTTTTTTCAGCTCGGCGTGCACTCGATTTCGGTCGATGAGCCCCGTCCATGGGCTTGGCAGTAACGAAATTATGGAGGCTTTTGTGGTCGAGCCAAGGTGGGGCGCATTTTCAGTTTCCTTCGATTGACATTTCAACCGTTCCGTTGTCTATTCTATCTTCGTTTTCAAAGTGATTCAACGCTACATTGCTTTGGCTTATTATTTAATCAAGCTTTAAACTCAGGACTTGCTGAACTTCCTGATTTATCCTCGTTTATGGGTAGTAAAATTATATAGTCGATCTTTTTTGCCTCGATTTATGTATGTGGAATTACTTTCCAGAGCACAAAGTCATCATCGTCGGTCTCGATAATGCGGGGAAAACGACGATTCTCTATCAATTGTGAGTTCCACTCGAGTCTTGCCTACGTACACTCGTAGTTTGTTATCGTTTAGACTACATCGTCAATGCAAGAACGTTCTTTTCCTCGATTTTTACTCACCCATCAACAAATTTAATGTAAATCACACAAATGATTTTTTTTGTTTATTATTATAATTTTAAAGAAAACCCGTTTTTTTCTATTATGTAAAATTATTTATATTATTGTTCCAGTTCTATGGGCGACGTTATCGAAACTTCTCCGACGATCGGCTCAAACGTGGAGGAGATTAGCTTCAAGAATCTCAAGTTCGTCATGTGGGACATTGGAGGACAGGTTCGTTCTTTCGTCACGTGTTGGTCAAAAGGTGAGATTTCACCTCCTTTCGTATCACGTTGCTGCGGCAGACGCAATTTCAAAACTCTTAATTTCACTCGTCAATGGAATCCTATTTTATCTCCATTTTCCTTTTCTTTCAACCTGTTGCGTAGAAAGAAGGTGAAGTAACTACCGGAGTCAAGGCGCTCTTACAATCTGCTATCGAGGCATTGTATTGTTGACCAAGGTATATATTTCCTATCTATGACGTCATCAGGAGAATCTGCGTGTCTCGTGGTCATCCTACTACACGAACACGAACTACGTCGTGCTCGTCGTCGATTCGTCTGATGTCCAGCGAATTCCGATTATTAAGAAGCAGCTGCACGAGATGCTCGACCATGAGGTTTATTATATTTTATATTTAAAATTTTTTCCTTAGCAACTTTTAATCGATTGATAACCATGCAAATCCTATTGCTGAGTGCCCCTATACCACCTGAATAATTGATTGAAATGTGCCGTGGCCTTTGTAGAAATTAGTGCATAAAAATATCTTAATTATGTCCTTAATTAGGCTTTTCTCAGCATGTCTAGTCGCTAAATTACCTCCCAAATGCAGGAACTGGCCAAGTCATCGCTGCTCGTGCTCGCCAACAAGCAGGATGTGCGGGGCGCGCTATCGGCCGCCGAGATCTCCACCCAACTCGGCCTGCTGGCGGTGAGGGAGCGGAAGTGGCAGGTGAGGCAGCAGTTATCGATTGATTTAGCCCCTCATGATAGAGTACTATTGAAGGGGTACTGTAGCCATAGGAAATTACAATTACAATTTTTATTCCGCGAGGGTTAGGGGTTTCGGGCGAATTGGTTGTATATTGCCGATATAGGAGTCGGCAGATGTCCGTCGTATTCAGACGACGAGGTTGTTGTTGTTGGGGCAGGGTGGAGGTCATAGGTCAAAAAGTGGGTAGATTTCGATATAACCTGCTCTCATTCATTCAATCATTTATCATGCCAAAAACTTGATTGAGTTAAAGTAATGTGTAGTATTTGAAGCAACACTAGGTGACAAAGACAATGTGCGAGTGAGAGGAGTGCAAAAAGTGGAAGGTGTACAATAATATGGTTCGTAATCTATCGGGATAACTAATCGGCATCTAGTCATAAACGAGTCGCTATTACATCATAATATAATATGATTGGGGAGAGAATTTCACAAGAATACAACGCGATTGACTAGGAAGTGGTGATAGAAAAGACAGGCGCGAAAAATAAATGACTGATCAATTAACCCCTAAACACGAAACCTGCCCGTCAGGGCCTCCCAAAACACCCCTGAAATGTAGAAACCTGCCCGGTAGACCATCAAAAAAAAACGAAAACCTGCCCGACCAGATTTCCATGCTTCTTTACTTTTTGACCTCTGGTGGAGGTGGAGCGATTATCTATTGATCTACCCCCTTCATGATACAGTATCTTGGGAATGGGTACGATAGGTTGTATAGACCAAAAGGCTATTTAGAAATAAGAAAAAATAACAATTTTGTCTGATTTTATGATTTTTCACTGAAATATCGAAAATGCGGGTTGATTTTCGAGTTTTTTTTTTAGTATTTCTGATCTTTCAACATTTCACATGAACAAGTCAAAATTGTGTCAGTGTATATTCCCTGGAACGTCTATGAATCTACCCTCATGATACAGTACCTCTGAAATGGGTATGGTAGCTTGGCATCGAAGCTCGGCGTAATAGTGTTAACTAGATTAATTTTTAAATATGCTGATTTAAATATCGGGTGTGATGTGAGCACCTTGATCCTTGTTTGAATCGTGGGCGAAAATAGTGTTTTCTTTGCCTAATGATGAGAAGAGAAAACAGTGAAACAGATGTATAATATGAGATGTACCGATGGAGAATAAAGTATTAAGTATTAAGTATAAAATTACATTCGCAGCTCTTTTGCAACTTCCGCCAAATTACCATTTTACTGTGTTGATATTTCTTCTTTCTCTAGCGGAAAAGTTTTAAAAAAAGAGATGCTAGATTGTTTTGCGTGCATACGTTCAATGCCAATGCCAAATACCCATTTGAAGTAGTCAGCCATAAACAATAATAGTTGCTCTAATTGCAGATCCAAGGTTGCTGCGCGCTGACAGGCGAGGGAATGGGCAAGGCTCTCGACTGGATAGCCGCCAACGGACCCTGATTATCGATTTTTTTTCTCCCGCTCACGCTTACAGTATACCTCTCCCTCTCGCTTGGCTACGGTGATCCCTCCCTTGACTTTTATCGATTTCTGTACATCTCCCTTTCCTTTCCTCTATCTCTCCCACTGTTGTACACCACCCGTTCTGGTAGTCTTTCAACGCGCCTCACACCATACCGTATCGATTCACCTACCGTATCCCAGAGACTTTGAGCAGAACTACCGTATTCGTAGAATCCCAGATATATAGAGAGTGTGCTACTGAACCTACCCGGCCATGCTGTGATCGATTGATTAATTATCGATTTTGTTTTTTTGTTCGTCAGCAATGTGACGTCTCTATCCTGTGCAATTCATTTGCTTAATTAATTGTGAACGCATTCCAGCTTTCTCTCAGAGTCTTGTCACGAGAACTATTTTTGTGTACAAATCATTTTTTTTTGTAAAAACCGAGCGTAATACACTTTGCCGACCTGATTGATTAATTGCCCGTTGTCTGTAAGATGTTTGCAACATCGTCAAGATAGTATTTCATATGAAAATATTGATTCCGGCGCTAGCGCGGAAGCTCAGATACAAGCAAATGTTTTGCTACCGATCCATTTCCTGAATTTCCGCCTTGAGTATTACGGTTTCACCAAGGTGTTAATTTTGGCGCGTCTATCGCACGTCGATTAGTGTTGTTCGCTCCATTTGGATTGTGAAATGCAATCGTGTTTCCCCATGTTTTCATCATCCTCCTCTTCCCCTTTCTTCCCCCCTTTCACAACACGCGTGATTCGATCGGCACCGCATGATCGCTCGTTTGTATAAAACGAGATGAGGAAAGAGTTCTGAACGGATGGCTTCGCAAGAACTAACTCTCTTCATTTCGCACATTCTCTCACCGGTCTAACCGCCGAGATAGCGTGCAGATTGATGAGAACGTTTCGTGCGATGCTATCCCTAATTTAGGCATACTGTAGATTTCCAGGTAGGACTGCTCAGTAAAGCAAGGCAAATAGGCACGATGCGGTGGATATCGATTACCTGCGCGCGCGATGTTTGTTGACGCGACGGGACTGTTGTGATCTACTGTTCCCACTTCCTCCCTTCCCATCCCTTCCTTACCTTGATACCGCGCGTCAGTCGATCGATGTTGACTCCTCTCCTCCCCCTTCCCGACTGTTTCCCTCCGAGTCTTTCGGCTGCCTTCCGGCGCTACTGCAGTGTTTCGGGTCATTCAACCTCTACTTGTTCATTCTTTGCGGTCAATTTACTCGCTAATATCCTCTACTTGTCCCAAACACTGCAGTTGTGCCGAGTTTGACGCCCGTCTTCCTGCCGCATGACCATTCCCGGCTCATGCTCGTTTCTCTTTCTTCTCTGGGTGTTTGCCCCAATGGGATCCCAACGATTTTCCAATTGGGGATCCCAGCGGCGTCTTTGATGTTTGCCCCATTGGGATCACATTGGGGCAAAAAAACAGAGTTGAGACCGACTATCATTAGCCCCCCCTCTTTCATACTTTGTCGCATCGTTGATGCGTTGCCGCCCCTTCTAGTGGCGGCGTTTCCGCGTTTCACATGTCTCATTTACCCGGCCCTTCACTGCTTTTCTTAATGAATTCTTAGGTTATTCTCTTTTCATGGCGAAACTTCCCATGCTGGGCATAGATGAGGGATAGAGAGAGAAAGAGTGTGTGTGTGAGAGAGAGTGAGCGAGAAAAAGCGCGCACGTATCGAACGCTGTAGAGAAGGGAATTCTGCGCGCCGAGAAATGCGAGATTCCGATCCATCCGCGTTAGAGAATTCATGTTTCGTTTGATTCAATCTCGTTTCCTGACCTTTTATCTTTTGTCCCGAGTGCTTTTTGAGTATCGAGCGCAATAGGAATAGAGAGCTCTCCAGAGATATAGCGACATAGCAAGGGAAAAAAGAGAGAAAAGAGAGAAAGAAGTTGTTTACGCTTCCCCTCTCACCGCTTTTTCCTCCCTCCTTCCACGCAAACTTTCGCAAAAAATCCCAGCTAGGTTGGTGAACTCACCTCTCTTCTTTACCTTGGCACCCGGTATTATCGATCGGTACACTGTCTGTGGTAACGTGAGCACCGAAGCCATACTTCTCTCTCTCTCGTCCTCTGCGTCCCTACCCCCTCATTCTCCCGTCCCTACTGTTCACTACTACGCGAGCACACACACGTGATGCAACACACATTCATCGTGACTTGCTCTCACTATCAGTGTGTCTGGCTGCCTGCCGCTCTAGTCCCTGACCCTGTGATCGGTCTTTCGCACTCTGATCCGCTCTCTCGATTCTGAGTGGTATCTAGCCTAGTGCTAGGAAAGTTGGAGGAATGTGATGGAATCACGTGTGTTTGTTTCGAATGCGTTTCGAATTCTCCGAATCTAAGAATTTCCTCCCCATTCTCCGATGTCGAATCTGCCGTGGTACTTAACTGAGTTCATTCGTCAATGAGAGAACAAAGGAATACGAGAGAGTTTGAATGCTTTTACATAGCCAGTGAGCTAATTTCGGTATCACGGCTGGTTAACGATGGTTCAGCTGCTTCCGATTGGATCATAATTTACTTTTGTCAACTCTTCTGAATCTATAATAGTACAGGGACAGAATCCCTCTCATTCCCTTTGTTACATCGTGTTCTGTGTAATGCGGTGCAATTACATGCATCACGCTCCGGTTTCCGATTTCGAAACTCCCTTTTTTATCTGCCGAAACCCCTCCTTTGTTGAAACATCTGCCTCCCATTCTGTCTGGATTGTGCGTTATTTGGGAGGAGAAAATTGGCTCATCGCTCTCACATTTTCTCTTTGTTTTGCTCATTTTCCCTTCTCTTTCCGTCGGTTTTAGAGCGGTCTTTGTTGTTGGCACGAGAAGGGGGTTCCTTGTTGCACGTAGGGAATGAGAGACGGGTCTTTGAGGAATCATGGTTTACAGGCAAATTAGTGAGACTAGGAAGGGTTTCGGCAGGATTTGGTGGCACGTGAACAAGAGTTTTCTTGAGCCACGAAATATGAAAATTGTCCATTGCACGGCGTTCTGGGCAGGATGCCGAAATTGAATTCGTGGTGATACCATCGCCCATTTTCAAATTATTTTCGCACTCTAATTGCCCACTCCATACATAGACTCGCCAGAATGCTGCGTATTGCTCTTTGTGATGAGCCAACGTTGTGCAATCGCTAAGAGAGCGTGCGTTCGATTAGAAATGGGGGGAGGGGGCGGAGCTTTGTTCGGAGAGTTCAAATAGTGCTTGAAGACGCACCGAGTTGCCATTGTTAACCGCGTGTATCCACTCCTAGTGCCGTTCGTTACGAGCTACCTACGACTGTGTAGCGCGTCTTACCTAGTTTTATCCACGATATCTTGTAGTACGCTTTGAATTGCTACTACGATTGTAAATTGATTCTATTATGACCATTTACGCGCTCTGCAGAATTGTTGATTCGCGTGACTATTTCCCTTCTTCTCTCACTGTCGCTCGGTAGGAAATATCAATTTCTCTCTCTCTCTCTCTCTCTCTCTCTCTTTCTCTCTCTCTCTCTCGATTTCTATCTATTTGAACACGGACACAATCATGTGTTGTTGTGGTTCTGGATAAGAAATTGCGGTAGACGGCACTCATGACATGCGCTATAAAGTATAATGAAGTAAGTGCAGCGAGTAGTTGTCTAATGCTGCAGAATTTTCTTGACTTACCATTTTCGTATTTTGTAGGAAGTACTGTAGGCCAAACATGCATTTTCCGAAATACTATTCCACATGATCAGGCATATTCGACCTCAAAAATGAGGAAACTGGGGGGAATGACGCGAAACCAGCTGTGGTACCATACATGGGCTAGTGTGTTGCCAGCAACAGGACCCTCCCGCTTTTTGCCGAAAATCCTCCCGCTTTCGCTTCAAGCCGTTACGATTTTAGATCAGACACTACCGCTTTTTGCTGAAAATCGCCATGTTTTCTCACTACTCTCCCGCTTTTGACCTACCAGCAACAACCCTTGCCCATCGATGTGTGGTACTAAATTGAGTTCATTTGTCAACGAGGGAACAAATTCGTGCGAGAGAGTTTGAACGCATTTACATAGCAAGTGAGCTATTTTTGGTTTCATGAGATGAACCCTATTAGAGAAGTGATGCAAACGCGCTTGTTACGTGATCAGTCGTCACTTCCCCCATCTATTTGTGTGCTTTGTCTATTTTGTAGTTGCGTTCACCTTGAGACGGATCGCCCATGCCACTCATGTGATCAGTGCTAATTACGGAAACGGCCCTTTGAACGCATGACCCGGGCTACCGTAATCTTGAATCCTACAGTAGGACTGACGACCCCCAAGTGACCGTGCTCTTGAATACTGTAGATGATGGGAGCGCATACTGTAGTAGGTGAATATTCATTTGTCTATTTCATTGTTTGATATTTAATCTTTATTCTCCAACGGGCCAATTTGGAGGGATACGACGTTATCATGGCGTTATAGTGGATTCTTTGGCTCTAGATCAAGCACTTTTAGTAGAGGCGGAATCATTTCTATGATTTTTGGCCGATTTTCTTCAGTGGCGGGTTTTGCGAGAGAAAAAAAAGAGTAGAAGAAGGGAAACTTGGGGTCGAGGTCGGGGCGGCGGGGAGAGCTCACGTGTTTACCGTTAAAATACACTGCTGAGAGGAGCAGATGGTTGAATGGCGATGGTGAGAGAGTGTGGGGGAAAAGGAGAGTGGCAGAGAGCGAAAGGTGTGTGAGAGAGAAGGTGAAGTGAGGAGAGGCGGTGAGAGACTACGGAAAGAGGGGAGGCGCAGAGATGCAGAGACAGATGAAATAGTGGGTGAAACGGGGAGAGCGCGCAGACTATGCACTAGGTGTTTACGCCGTTTTCCCCTGTCCAAAATGGGCGGAGTGAGTGGAAATAGGGGGGGTAGAGGGATATTTAAGCCAACCCCCAAGTCAGTCCCCGCTAGTAGGATAAGGAGACCTCAGGCGCTACCAATCTACTTCAATAATGGTTGGTTTCTTAGATTGTTCGGGCCCTAGCTTCTCTGAGACCGGTGAATTTTGTACGGGAAACGGCAACACTGTCTGGATTGATCTGCTTCTCTGGCGAACTCTCTCGTTTCGCACACTCTCTCACCGTGTTATCACCCGCCCTCGCCCAATCAGTCATCAGTGCTAGTATCGCAATGTGACAATCACAGGGCATTTAGGGGACGAGAGACTTTAAGCGGGCCGTTGAGTAACTAATCGTACACATTTTGTTTGCGCCCGATTCACTGGTCACTCTTTCTCAAATTGTCGACACTTTCCTGTGGGAGCTATCGAATGTTGCAATTTCTTGGCGCGAATGTTTAAATTTCAAATATATTGCAGCTCGTCTACTCCCCGCTTCACGAGATGTCCAGCGCTGAGAACATGGCCGCGCAGTTCGAGCAGGACGGAGGACCCGTGAGTATATACCGTAATCTTGAATCATACAGTAGGACCCCTGAGTTACCGTAATCTTGAATCATACAGTAGGACCCGTGAGTTACCGTAGTCTTGAATCCCGTATTAGGACAAGTTACCGTAATCTTGAATAATTCAGCTGTACTGGGGGCCCGGTGGGTATACCGTAATCTTCAATACTACAGTAGGACGGGGGAATAAATACCGTAATCTTGACTTGACTCCTGAAGCAGACTTTGAGAACCTTGTAGCCTTATAGTTGTGATGATCGATTGATCTTTACGGTGTAGTTTGTAGATAATTTTGACATTCGTCTTTCTGCAGTTTGTAGTCTTGTCGATCGATGGATTGAGAAGTACCTGAAGTTCCCTAAATCCAGGATTTTGTCTTGCGTGTGGGGGGATGTACGAGGGGACCGTGTAAGGTCCAAAGTGAAAAAAAACACTGTTTCGATAGACTTTATCGGAAATAGCATTATGACTGACGCTCCCGTTCGATGTAGTACGATCCCTCCACACATAGGGAATGCGAGGGTTCCAAATTTCGAAGTTGGAAATTTTCGGGAAATGTGAGAATCACTTTTCTAGTTTGAACTTTGATATTTGCCAGGACAACTATGGCGGCGCCAAGCGCACCAAGAACGAGCGAGTCGAGAACAAGCGCGAGCACCCGGAGGGAGACACGAGGAAGGTACGCTGCGTAGTTTGATCTTAGATCTCTGAATTCGAGTGTGATCTCTATAGTCTGATCTTGTATGCTTTGTAATTTAATCTATCCACTCTGCAGATTATCAACAACGCTCACAACGGCGAGCAGAAGCGCAAGGAGGGCAACAAGTGAGAGGGAGTTGCAGCAGCAGCTGCAGCTGCAGCAATCGGCTGCAGACTCCGCCCCCTTTCCGACCCCGACCCTGTGACGTTACTTCCCGCCTCCGATTCCCTTCTTCTTCACGACTTTATCGATTCAAGCGTGATCTTTGATCTCTCGTGATCACTGTATCCCCCTCTGCTAGCATGTAGACTGTAATTGATCCTTGCTACCCCCCAATTGAAGCTGTAATCTGTCTAGTACTATACCCGTCAGCTATTTTTTTAGTATTTTTCTCGGTTATCTTATTCTATGTGCAAACATACGGTTCTCAGTTAGCTTTTTGATCCTCCGAATTGATCCGAAGTTCCATCGTTTGTAGACGCTGTTTGTAAGTGTTGTAAGATAAAGTGGCATAAAAAAATTAAAATCGAGATGAGGACGTATGCAGAAGTGGAGTGAATGTTTCTTGATCGATTGAGTCGGCAAGGATTACTGTAGTAAGCTACAGTGCGCAATCGAACTATTAACGAAGGACCTGCTTGGTGGCGTTGCCCGGCGTCCCCTACATTCCGGTGCCCACTACATTCCGCAGGCCAGTCATCCTCACGGAAGGGGGTTTAGACTGACTATGAGAGGGCGTCTAAAATCGAGAGTCTCTAGCGCAGACTCACTTCTGCTTCAGCAATGTTTGGCAAGACCAAATTAATGCCGACAAGATGCTGAATCGAGAAATGTCTTACAACACAGGTATTCTGAGAGATGGCAGGTGCAGTTTGTCAAAAAAATTATCGTGGTCCAATTCCATCGTGATCAAGCCACACTTTGGGTTAAAGAATAGGGTTGCCGGGTCTCTCTTCTGTCACCTTTTCTCATTCTGTGTGGAGTGGTTTACTAAACATGTAAAAAAAAATATTTTGACAAACAAATTGGGCCCACCGTTTTGTATGACATTGCTTGACATATGCCTGTCTGACTGTTGGTTTTTTCTTTTTTTCCATGAACGGGACAGACATTTTTTTCTGGTGTTTTCTCATAAATGAGCTTTCCGCCTTTTCGATGAGGCGAAAAGCCTCGCGTGAGCTTTTCGCATCATCGAAATAAGCTCCGAGCCTACCGTATCCCTACGGTACCCCCTTCCCTCGTCTACCGTATACCCGCAGTGACCCTTCTTATTCGTTCTCATTGACCTACCGTAGTCTCAATGCGATATAGTCCTGACCTACCGTATCCGTATCTACAGTATACCTGTGATTCGCCCTACTGATTGATCGTGAACTGATTTTAATCCTGAACACTTTGAGGTGATAAAACGTCTGGCAAAATCGCTCAATCTTCTCAGATCGTTTGCACATATAAACTGATTGAATAAAAAATTTTTTTTAAATAAAATGTTTTTAAATAAAAAATGTTACTTTCAGGGCCAAGTTGGTAGCGTGCTTGACTTGCATTCCGAAGGTTGTAAGTTCGATCCGCGCCATGCGTAACCTTTTGAGCATTTTTCACAAGTACTGCAAGTGAAGCCTAGCCGTTTTCGAGTTAAGTTATTCGTGTTTGGCCATGATTTACTGAGTCTTTACGTGAAACATGGGAAAAAAAATTAGGGACTCTTCTAAAACGATTCCGTGAAAAAGGGAGTGGGAGAAGTGTCTTGTGACGCAAGACACATGTCTCAATAAGTTCAAAGAAAAAATGCAGGACAATTTGAGCAAAAAGGGGGATAAAATTAACACGTCATCCTGCGTTTCCGTTGAGAAAGCTCGAGAGGATGAGAGCGATCAAGAAAAAAAACACTGATTGTCGGTGCCTGATCATTTTGTGGGGGCGAAACTCTGTCCATTTCCAATACTCTCTCTAGAACAGGCGGCTAGCGAGAGAGCGTGTAAAATGAGGAGAGTCTGACACCTCAACTTTGGCAACTGTGAATCCTGCTTAATGCAGTGATGAATCATGCGTGCACAATGAGAGTCAGAAAAATGATGAGGATTATGCAACTTTTACAAGCTGGAACAATGCATCTCCGCACTACACCAACTGTACGGTCGCCAATGTTTACTTGTTTTCAGTGAACGAACTCTCCTCTTTAGGCTATAATCCATTCTCACCTATTTTTAGCGATCTGTTCAAATTGAATATGATTACAATATCGATTGCTAATTTAAGTGTACTACAAGTTGAATAGTGCCCTAGTGGTGTAAGGCACTGCTTGTCAGACGAAGTTGTCACGAGTTCGACCCCCGCCCAGGTTCACCAAGCCTTCCATAGCCTCGTTGTCGGTAAAATTGGTAGCAACTTTGATTGCGAAAGGTAACGTGCCCCAGAAGCCTGATCAGCAGGGGATACGTAGATCTGTGCAGCAACCGGCCTTACCGGTCGGCCCCGGCAGAGTAGTCGCTTGTCGACGTAAGTTCTCTTGATTCCGGTAGCAACTTTACCTTTACCTTTTACAAGTTGAATAAGTTAAAACTATAGTAGGTATGACTGTTTCGCTCCCTTAGCGTCAGACAGTCATACCCCTCCTGGGGGGAGCTCGTCAGTGACGGCCCCAGGAGTGGTTTGGTCAATTTAACTTTTTTAAATAACAAAAATCAGATGATAAACTAGAATCTTATTGCCGAAAATGGTCTAGAAATCAAATCAAGGGGAAGGGAGAGAAACGGCGAATGTTTTGGATCGAATGGTTCTCAATTTATTTTTGCCAAACTTACATTTGTTGTTATCCTGCTATTGAGAATGTACAGTAATCAACGTTGTTAGGAGAACGGTTTCTACATGGGTTCGTTCCTTATTGTTTGAGAACAGTTTTTTCCAGCTCCTCATTCGCTAAGTAGTGCACCCAAAGGAGAGAGCGCGTAGAATGAGGAGGTAGAAATCCTTTCTCGAAGAAAAGAAACTTTGGAGCACCGCGCTCTCTTAGCGAATTTGCTTTCAGCCTAATGCAGGTGCGAACTAACACGATAGCAAATGGGATATCGGCAAAATTGCCTCGAGCAATATCGGAAAAAAGACTGAATCACTTTCTCGGCTTTCCTGAAAAGCCCCCTTTGTAAAGATCTCTTTCGATGGCAGATTTCAATTTCAGATCTTGCTGAATCACTTATGTCTTTTCACTGGGAGTGACTATATAAATGCTGGATTTCGTTTTCTTGCCATCCGATCCAAAATGCTCCTACAGATCGCACTTCTAGCCTCAGTCGGCATTGCCAGTGCTACAGGTTCGCTATTTTAATTGTTTATTTTAGCTTAATAAATATTTATTTAAATTGTTAAAATTTTCTTGGTTCGCTGCAAACTGGAGAATGAGGAGTTGAAAACGTGTTCTCTAAGAAAACAACCATGCTTATCCTAATCATCAATTGATGTAAATGTATCTCATACAAAAATAATGAATAAAAATAGAGAACCAAATTAATTGCAATTACAGTTCAAGACTACGAGTGGCCAGGACCGGTTCCGGATGAGAAAGTAAATGGGACCTCCGAATATGGCGCCAAGTTTGTTCTTAGTTTCCCACGTTTCGATTAGCTCTATTGTATTTGATTTCCTTGAAACGTTGATCTGACTTTAGAACAACATTACTCTAAGTCGCGCCTTTATTTTACCTTAGCTTTTGCTTTGACTTTTAACAACTACACAATGTACATGGAAACAAGGTCTCTCCACAAATAAGAAGCATTCAGATCGAAATACATCAAAGGAGGATTTTTCGGTGCAAACGAGATCAGTTGCCCGCCCTTCTCTGACTTTCTCATGGTGAGCCATTATAAATTCGCAATCACCCGTTCGAAAGAATACATCGCTCCAATGCAAAACATAGAGAGATGACGAGGTGTAGAACGAGATGATACAGCTCCAACAGTTCAAAATGATTGGGGGAGGAGAACTAGAGTTTGAAATTCGGGTAAATAATTGGATTAGCTCTCTTCATTTCACACACTCTCTCACCTATGGACCGGCCGAGAGAGTGTGTGAAATGAAGAGAGCAAATCCAATTATTTACCCGAATTTCAAACTCTAGTGCTCCTTCAATTTGTGAATTCTGAGTTCATCGCGAAAACTATTTCAGAAACTATTGAGAGAGACTATTTCAAAATGTGAGCTTTGCAATGCAATGTTTGCAGCAACACAATGGCGGAACGCCGTTTCGTACTTCTTGGTTGGGCAGCTTCAAATATGCCTTCTTTGACGGAGTAGCTAGGTAAAATCAATTTAAAAAGATATTTTTAACACTTGACGATTATTTTATTGATTATGACAATTTCAATGTAATATCTTCATTTCATTTCTATATTTCACTATTTAAAGATGGAGCGATGTCTTCAACAAGTACAACTTCGGCGTGAAAGATAACGTAAAGGTAAGACAACCACTCGGATGTGAAAAAATTATTTTTTGGCGAACCCATACAATCCATAGAACATATTTTTTTCAGGTTTCGTGCGTTCAGAGCCCTCCCTTAGCATATGACCCGTGTAAGTTGTGCAATATTATTAAAAAGAATTTTTGAATGTTTAAAAAGTTATTTTAATCAAAACCTGCTGCGAATTCTCTGCTTTTCGTGTATACAGTTTATAAACCCTAATTTAAAAAAAAGATAGGTATCCTTTCAGTCGATTGCCACTTCCTCTACAGCGACAACTTTGTTCGTAAAGTAGATGTTACGATTCGACCGAAAACATTCGCATGCCCAACAGGCAGCAAAATTGTGTGAGTAGTTTTATGAAGAAAGCAATGCTGCAATGTAAATAGACCAATCTTCGATGAATTAGCTCACCAAAATAATCAATATTCATTATTTTAAATCGGCTTATATACAGGGCATACAACTTCGATGGGGCGAGGCATTTCGGTGAAGAGCTTAACTGCACGCGTGGCACATTCACGAACACTTGGACACTCAAGCAAGGCACAAACTCAACAACTCTCAATGATTTTGGACTCAATATCAACTGTGGTAAGTAGTGTTGTTAGCTCGGAAAATCTTAAAAAAATAAGCTTTATTATTCGTGAATAGAATTATTTTATCTAACAACACTAGTGGTAATATTACCGGTGCTTAGCAAAAGAAAACACGAAGACGGAAAACACAAAAAAACGTGTATTGTTGCAGGAGAATACACATCTTGAGGGAGCCCCACTCTTTCCACTCTTCGAATCAACTGATTTTCCATATCTCACGCAAATCCAGATTTAGTCCATGTCCATATTCTTGTCATTAAATGTATAATAAATGTATGAAAACAAAATTGTGTTTGTTCGGTGCACAATTGCAAAAGAATGGGCAGTAATTATCAACCATTTTTTTCAGAATTGTGCAAATCTATATTCAAAGAACACACAAATAAGACAGGTATCACCAGAGATTGCATGAAAACCGACCTCTGTGGAAAAATTTTCAAAATTATTTTTTTGATTTCGATCAAACTTTTATGTTAGACTACTCTGGAGACAAGAATTTTATATATCCAGGTCCCAGGTCCCAAAACCGGGTTTTAGTAATTTCCCGGTTCTGAAGCCGGAATCGACGTAACTTTGTTCGCAGACGAGCTACAGAGCTGAGGAAGAGCTCAAAATGAGCGCAAAAAAAATGGGGAATAATTTTTCTTTTCAAACCTTTGTGCTACATCTTCAGAGAAAAAAGTTGTCGAAAAATATTAAAAAATTTTTTTTTCAAAAATTAAAAAAAATTTTCCAAAGGTCGAAGTGAAAAGAGCGGTACTGATTTTCTAAAAGAGGAACTCATTATAGGTAAGAAAAAAATTTGAAACTTGAACTTTAGGTAGGGCCCTTTGGCCGAAAAATCGCTCTGAAACTTGGAAACCCACGTTTTTCGTGTTCCCCCTGATGTAAACGATTTTCACAAATATTAATTCATGCTACATTAATGAAAAATTGAATCGCTGACTTCAAGTAAAGCATAATTAATGTATAATTGAAACACTGGGGACACTGGGGTTGGGATATCTACCTCGGGGGACACGAAAAACGAGAGTTTCCAAGGTTCAGAGCGATTTTTCGGCCAAGGGCCCTACCTAAATTTCAAGTTTCAAATTTTTTTCCTACCCCTAATGAGTTCCTCTTTTAGAAAATGAGTACCGCTTTTTTCACTTCGACCTTTGGAAATTTTTTCAATTTTTGAAAAAAAAATTTTTTTGAATTTTTTTGACAACTTTTTTCTCTGAAGATGTAGCACAAAGGTTTGTGAAGAAGAATTATTCCCTATATTTTTGCGCTCATTTTGAGCTCTTCCACAGCTCTGTAGCTCGTCTGCGAACAAAGTTACGTCGATTCCGGCTTCAGAACCGGGAAATTACTAAAACCCGGTTTTGGGACCTGGGACCTGGATATATAAAATTCTTGTCTCCAGAGTAGTCTAACATAAAAGTTTGATCGAAATCAAAAATATTTTTTTGAAAGTTTTTCCCGACCTCATGCAATCTCTGGTGATACCTGTTATAAACTCACACCACATGATTCCGAACATACATACCAGGGTAAGGGCGAGAGAGTGTGCAAAAGTGAGAGGGTCTCTCTCGATTTCACACACTCTCTCACTCCAAAGGCCTTTCTGTAAGGTTGACCGGTCTGTGGAATGATGTGACACAATCCGACTGTTTCATTCGCAAGGATTGGTATTACAAATTTACAAACACTCGTCCGAAATAATAAAACGTTCCGTTGATAATCCGTTCTAAACAACAGATACGGCTGCGAGAGAGCATGGCAAAGTGAGAGACAGGTCGAGGTATAGAAAGAGAGTACACCACCAGTCCATTTCATGAACGTATCATTTTAAAATTGTAATAGTTTTCGATCCTCTATTTCATCATCTCAATTCATCGTCATCAAATATCGAATCGTTTATCATTTGGTCTGAGTTTCTTGCTAACCGTACGATTAGACGTTCAGCGTCTATGAAACATATCCTTGCATATCGGCAAACGTACAGCGAAAGCGTCGAGATGAAACACAATTCGTGACTAGAATTGAAAGGCAAGTCGTTCAAAACGTGGTTTGAAAGTAAATATATTGTAAAAAAATGTGAGATTATCGATCGTTCAGTTGGCATTCTTCCAGAATAGAAGATGGTTGACGGTATCGAGAGATCCATCCTCTCTCTTCCCCGAGCTCTCGTCCAGACCCTCGCCACAGGATAGCACCATCGTCTGAAGTAATCGTACAGGTGCCGCAAATAACAATAATCGTGCTACTAATAAAAAAAATTGAAGACTATTTCGACTAACCATTGAGAGAATTGAGATTTCACTCGACTTTTTCTCATTTCGCAATTGGGGTTAGGGCGAAATTTAGACAGTAATGTTTCATCGTGAATTTAATTCAAAAAAAGTATTTTTGTTGACATGAGGAGCCATGAAATGGGAATAATACTGTTGAATAACAAACCTGTCCAACTTGCAGTGCAGGTACACTAATGCTGCATCGTCCCTTCCTCTTCATGGTGGGGCCGAGTGGAATGGGAAGCAGCAGGCGACACGGACCAGCGTGGCCAACGCCGCATACTACAACAAATGGCTATTAGACGATATTAAGCCTTTTAATTATACGTACACTAAATGGACTACTAGTGTGTGCACTATTTTTATTCCCGTGATGTGTGGTTTTGTGGGTAAAGGACAAAAATGCAAGCCCATTTTAGCAAATACGGCAAATAGCTGTTTTTTTGTTGCAAGTCATAATTCCGTACCAGTGAGCGTCGGCTGGAGATGGGACTTGGCCAGAGCCACAGGTGTGTGCATTACGTAGCCAGCGGAGGTTCCTGAATTTTCTTTTCCTTTTTTGTTGGAAATATCATTTGTTTTTTTTTTAATTTATGAAAATCGTATGTGCGAACATCAAAGATGGAGAAAGGGAAAGATAGCTCACCGATCCACAGCAGATTATCGACGACAATTAAGGCGGACACCCGCAGACAACCCATCTTGTGTTCGCGGATTATGTCCTCTCGACCTGCAAAGCCATGATGGAACTTGTGGATTGAAAAGAAAAGTTGATGTTTATAGAGTTAAAACGCTCAAAATTCTGCACACGATCTATTTGCAAGGTGTCCAACGGTAAGCATCCTGTATAACTTATCAGGTAACCAGTCAGGGACACCGACCTGTTGAATGTATGATATTAATGATACTATCGAATTTTGTAGGAAAGTTTTTAGGAAATACACGAATCATTACCAGTGAGCTGCGCTTGGACAGTCGAGGCGATGGAGAAGTGGGAGATTCGCTCTAGAGTGAATGCGTCCACAACGTGTACTGTGGTTGAACGGGCAGAGGAGACGAAGATTATTGAACCTGATGTAGCAGATTTTTAGGGGACCTCGGAAAACCCTTCGTGGTTATTGTTTAGAAGCAGATTGAATGATAAACTAAATCGAACTTAACCGCTAAATTTTTAACATTAGGATGTAGGCTAATTCAATGTAAACTAGTGTTGTTATATCGTATAGTCTCATCCGCGTATGACGCATTATTTGGAAGTGTTCTTATTCGTGAATAGAATTATCCGATCTAGCAACACTAATGCTACTAACCTGCGACGACGACGTGCTCCAATACTGCCTCTGGAGGCGTCTTCGCTGCGGCCATTGAAGACGCGAGCGACGTGATCGAAGACGTCGATGAGGTGGCTGTTGAGCCTGCAACGTTGGAAAGATATTGAAACGTCTAGGGGAACATTGTAAAGGACGCCGATATTGAGATAAATGAATTGGAATAAGACGTGTGTAACACTGCACTGCCGCCAGGGCAGGGTTATTGTAGAGAAATCTGTATCAGAAAAATGCAACGATTGAGATAAAGAAGAGTGGGAAGAGTGTGTGTAGCACGACTAACCCGGACACGGAGGCGGGGGAGAGACGTGCACGACTGCAGGCGACGACGGCAGCAATGATAGAGTTCGCTGCAAGTTCGAACTTTCCGATCAGTTACGGTTGCAGTTGCCTTGGGTCAGACTGATGATTTTCTTATTTGCTCACCTCGATCTGATTCGTGTTCGTGTTGAGCAGGACTAGGCTCGAACCGGATGCGACTGCGAGTTTCTTCCCTGGAAATAGTAATATAGGAGAGATTGCGGGGATTATAATTTGGCTCATGAATTTTCAGGGAAATTTAAATATTGTTGCTATTCATTTTATAAATAAAAGTTTCCATGACGGTTAACGCTGGAGTTCGAAATGTGTCACTACGATTTCTTCATTTCACACACTCTCTTTGACCTGTCTATGAATGAGTGTGCGTACGAAATGAAGCGAGAGAGAGATGTTTGATTTTTCATTTCGCACAGTTAGCACTGTTGTAATTCTCACCAGCAACGGTCATTGACCGGACAGCTTCGTAGAAATCGACAGGAAGAGGCGTCGGTCTATCGAGGTCCCACCCATTCTCTGAAAATCCACATATATATTTATGCGATCACAAGAAACGCGGTACAAAACTAAGTTAGATTAAAAACAAAAAAAAAAAAAAAAAACAAAAAATGTTTAATAATGATACAATAATTTTACGACTATTTTCATGTTTGCCGTTGCTCACGGCTTATCTAACAGATGTTGATATGTTTTAACTTATAAACAGACGCTGATGAAATCTCACCATTATTCGGCCGGAATGCAAGAATGCGCACGTCCGACCCCTTCGAAACGGAGATGAAGACGCTGAACATTTATTTATTTAATTTATTTCATTTAAACCAAATAACGAGCGTATACCGTGACGCTTATCTCAATAAGTTCAGCGTACAGTTTACCAAATTCTCTGCACCGACAAAGTATACATTACATGCTATTAAGATGGGTGAATTGAATGTCAAAATACCGTATATTTCTCACCAATTCGGAATGGCCACGATGGCGTCAACGGGGAGACTCAGTCGGGCCACTCGCTCCCTCGGTCGAGTACGCACACGTTCACTCGAATTGAGTACGAATACTCTGCAAAAGGGGAAAATGAGTGAATCCAATAATTCAAAAAAAGCTCGCCTTCGTTGTCCCCCATTATTTCCCCTTGCCAAAAATATAATGCGGCTTGGCACGGTGCCAGATCGACCAAGTCAATTTGGCACCGTGCCAAGGAACTCACTCTCCGTCATCGTTGCCTATCCACACCGTAGTCGTGCCGGGACCGCCGAAAAAGGACTCGTCCTCGGACGACGAACAGGAGGCGCTGCCTGGATTTTCAACGAAATTTTCATTTTTTTTAAAACACGGACTTCCGTTGTTTACCAAACAGGCACATTGTCGAATAACATTTTGGCATTTTGTTCGATCGTATAAGGTTGTGAATGTGATATAAAAAAGGGTAAAGGTAGTCCCGTCTTCAGCATGTTGTCATGCGAGAATTATTGCGCTTTTCAGTGTGCACGCAATCTATACATGTTCAGTCACTCAGTTGCCTGCCGGCGACCGCAACCCCTTACTCCTGGTTTCGACACCAGTATCAACCTGGACCAGGCTTAGTAGACCTGGTCCAAGTTGGTACTGGTGTCGTAACAATATTTTAACAAGAATGTTTACAAACCGGATGGGAGATCGACTATGAGCTCCTCCTTATTGAAACGCGTGTCGATCCGTGTCGCACGACGCTTACGCGACATTGCTTTTCTGGAATCATTCAATATATTGCACACTTTCCTGTCAATCGTTTCTACCGGGTAGAAAAAATTCATTCGACTATGAGTTTCAAAATTTTTTGGGTTACTCTTAATGCCACATTCCTATGATGTACAAATTCACTGCTCATTTTGACGCTGCTTAAATTATAAATTGCTAGTGAACACATGCCCGTATTCTGGCTGAAAATATAATTATCAAAACACAATTTTTTTATAATTTTTGAATACAAAAAATGACAAAAATTACGTTGGCGGGGGCACGGTGCAGACTGCAGTCACGGCGGCGTTGCCTATTCCCGCGCAGCTCTCGATCGATGGCTCGCCGCCGTCTAATGAGACGACCGCCACCTAAATATACTAATAATATATATACAATAATAATAAGAATAATAATAATAATAATATTAATTTTTTTGTTTACGCCCGAGGCGCATCAGGATTTGAAATCTGACAAATGACAAGGAAAATTTACAAAAATAATTTTAAGAGGAAAGCAGTGATTTTAGAAGACTCTTTTTGAATTCTTTTTTTTCAGAAGATCGGAGTAGCTATACTTTTATTCTTACCTGTCCCTGGAATCGATCGGTGGTGCAAGCCCACACGAAGGGAATCGACTCGGAACGCTTGCCGGGCACGACGGAAGCGGCGCAGAACTGAAATGCTTGCACCGTCGATTAAGAAAGAGAAGCAAGCAGAATATAAAAAAGCTGCCAAAAAAGGGCTAGGAAACGTGAAACAAACGGGCTGAATACCGTAATTACTATTTTGCAATAACTTACGTTCATATTTCAGCGGTTTTCTGAGAAAAAACAACAGAAAAGTCTCTGAAACTTTCAAAACCAAATTTTTCCTTTATTTTCATTACACTCTTCATGATCGATAATGCACTTTCCGCTCGAAATAAAACTAGTTTATGATCCCATGCTAATACTCACATGCAATCCCGGTCTCGTCTGATGTGCGACGATGCTCTTGAGCAGACACTGCGACTGGTCCGTCCTCTGGTTTACTGTAACACACGATTATTGATTGATTATTGATTTATCGATTAATTATATATTACACTCACTCAGCGCGTTCTTCGCCTCTCTCAGCGCACTCTCCCACACTGCGCGCTTTTCCGCCGAGCTGAACTCGATCGGAACCGTCTCAGCGCCAGAACTGTAACGACGCGTAAAAAAAAGGAAAAAAAAAGATAATCCTGCTCGGCCTGCTCATATACACACTCCAGGTGCTGATGGAGTCGCTGCTCAGAGCGTGAACTCTCTAACATGTGCCTCTCTAGTGAATTGGACTCTCTTATATTCAAGAGAGTCTTCTCTCTACTCCCCTCATTACGCTCACTATCTCGCCAACTCTCTAATTGTAAGTGAGTTGAGTTCACTAGAGAGGCACATGTTAGAGAGTTCGCGCTCCGTGTGCTAAGACCAGCACAAAATAGGTCAATTCAATTCGGAGGACCCAATGTCTTGTTCGGATCTAGATTCCTTCGTGATTACACGACAACCAATCTTTAAATGTTCATGGTGTTCTAATTGGTAAAACTCGCGAAAATTCAATAAGCGACGATTCACAAACCTCGTCGTAACCGTGAGCACGACGGTGGTGAGCTCGGGGTTGGTGAGCAGCTGATCGTTGAGAGTGCGGAGTCGCTCGTTGTTTGTCGTCTCCATATCAGACAAGAGGTCAGTCAGCTTCTGCAGAGATCCACGATAACACATCTAACATTCAAATTATACTGAGCCACACCAGTAGGGATGCCGGATCGGTGTCCTTATTCCGGAATTTCGACCGAGAGATCGTCTGACAAGAGGCATAACGTCAGGGAAAACAAATACTCCCTCAGAAGGTATGCATCCCTATTCGTCACGAATTAATTATCAGCAGCAAATACAACTTACATCCTTGTTCCTCAGCAGATTCGCCAATTCACTCATCTTCTGCAGCACTTTGACGTCTTCTTTGATCTCCTCGATGGCGGTTTCCGTTTCTTGCAAGATGAAAAGCGTATCTGAACGAAATAGATTTAAAAAATATATTATATTTTATCGACGCCCGAAGACGCAACGGAATAATGTGTGATTACACGAACAATGTACAGTAAATTAAGACTCTCTATGGGAAGGGAGGGAGGTTGCAATAGGGGTAAATCTGTGGGTAGATCAATCGTTGTGTTAGAATTTTTGACACGTTATGTCTTCTGAAACCGACTAATTATAAATGTTATGAATTATTAATTTAGGAGATTGGACAAAGTTGTGGAAGACTGTACAATAAAATCTTGCCTTTCGCAATCTCGACATCATCCAGGGCGATTTTTATCAGGAATTGGAATCGATTCGCATCGAGATATTCTGATTGACCACTGCAAATAAGTAAGATCTACTGTAAGTTTCTAAGTTTCTAAGCGAAGTTTCTAAGAAACGTGCTTCACTTGCTTAGCAAATCGTTTGCTTATCTTCTTGTGTTCACTCGTTCTCTTAACATTTACCGTAGGCAGAAGAGTATGATTATTTCAAGAAAAAGGGCCATTGTAAAACTGCTCTCATTGGACGTACAAAAAGGTATATCGATCAATGTGCAATAGTCATCACTCAACTGGCCGAAACAATTTAAATTTGAAAAAATTACACGAGAATCTTGCCGCTTCTGCCCAACGGCCGTCTCTTCACACTGGTGAGCACGAGTAGATCGGTGAAGGTGAAGATGCATCTTGGAAAGTGTATTATTTAAATTGTATTTTAGTGATGAGCTCTTCCTCAATCCATAGTAATAATTTCTGAGACAACGTGCAGTTAAAAATCATTTCATGATAGTTTAAACGAGAAACCGTATATTAAAAAAACGAAGAATCGTCGCCCACCTCTGCTTGGGTCCGTCAGTGCCCTGCACAGTGACGAAATCATACCGGACGAAGGAGCGACCGGCCGAGACCAACTGTGAATATATAATATAAATTTTTATCGTATATGCTAATTATTAAATAAATCAATAGTTTTAGAAAAATCGTATTTTTAAAATATATTTTCGCTACATCTCGCGTCAGAATCATCGTCAGGATCATCAACCGCATATTTGAAGCTTTATATGAACGTGCTGAAACACACTCTCATCTTCGTCATAAATCCTACTTTTGTTAATTTATCTATGCGAACGCTAACCCAAAAATAAATTAGTCGTGTAATTATCCAATTAAAACAACGTACATCATCCAATCCGTCGACGATCGCCTCGATCTCCATCAATCTCTGCTCCGCCTGCTCGTTCGCCTGTCGATGGCGGTTGATCGACATGGCGAGATGGTGCACGTGCTTCTGCGCCCTGAAGAACACGATTGACGATTAGAGAAGGTGTATCACGAATCTACTGCTCCATCATTCCTCATCTCATATGTTTCAATGACGCGGTCGCTTTCTCCCCGTTCCCCCTTTTCCCTCCCTATCATTTTTGAATTCCTGCATTCAGAGTCAGTTTGGCACAGAGCCAAACGCGAATAACTTTGTTCAAACTTATCGGCTGAACATGCGGTTTGCGGGGGTCTTTTTCTGGAAACCGATTACCATAACTCGACAGTGAGAACTCAGTTGACCAAAAGTTCGTGGGACACCACCATTAATGTAAGCACTGAGCACTGCGAATCTTGGTTCAGTAACTGGTTTACGGTTTTTGAGTGAGATTATTCCAATGTGGCTGATAAGCTGAAAGAGAACCATTATTTTTCCAGTAAGATTGTTTGCAAGTTCGCCGAACATTTAGATTTCAGCAGAACAGATTCCTGACCTACCTCAGTAGCCGTTCGTGGTCTGCGTGGTATACGGGCGTGTGCTTCAGCAGCTGCTTGATGATCAGCTCGTATCTGGATACGGTAGAGTTCGGTGGGTCAGATTGTCTACGGTAGTCCATCAGGTCAGATTGATGATCTCACCTGGGAACGCGCTGGATGGGCGAGATGAGCATCGAGTCCAGATCCAGCTTGTTGCGGTGGTCGCGACAGCAGCGCTGCAATTGGGAAAGGTCGGCGTGGTGTGGTGCACTCTGCCACCACGCGCCACACCACGAATAACTCACATTGTAGTACTTCTCGAAGGAGGGCTTGGTTCGTGCCTGCGTAATTGCCGTTTTCGCGTGTTGGAAGTTGTCCACGAAGCCAATGTACGTTTCGATCATCGACTGCTTCGAAAACTGCAACAGGCGAGGTTTGGAAAAGGTCGTCGACCAATCTGCACCGGCCACACCAAGCTACCGTACATGTGCTAGCAGCACGTCGCCGATTATCGTGTCCTTGTGCCAGCTCTCGATGCGCGCCGACAGGTTTGCCAGAAGTACCTGCGAGTGTGTGTGGTGAGTAGTGTTGTTATGGCGAGTAACTCGGAACTCGCGAGTATTTTCTCAAAAGATGTTCGCGAACAATAGATACTCGCGAGTGCCTTTGTCAAATCGACTCACGAGCCTAGTATACTCGCGAGTTCTTTTTACACTTTTTGTTCGCGAGCACCGGTCACTCGCGAGTGTTGCTCGCGAGTAGATTTGCATCGTTAATTCAATTATCTCCACTGTGGCTCTGACCGGTCACCTCAGACCTCCTCACCTCTCAGTGACTCTGACAATGGCCTGAGGGAGAACAAAGGCACTCGCGAGCAATGCTCACGAGTGTATCTCACGTAGACACTCGCGAGTGGCCAGTCATTTTCTTCGCCACACTCACGAGCGACCGGTCAAAACGAGTCTGCCAGAAATGACTCGGCGAGTGCCGAGTACTCGGCGAGCATTGCTCGAGCTAACAACACCACTGGTGAGTGTGTGTGGTGAGGACGAGAAATACTAATTTTCACAGCGCTGTCGGATTTTTGACAGGCGACGTTTCCTACTGGGTGCACTACCTGATGATGCGCGAGCACTTCTGGTATGCAGTAGAATATCTTGTCGACCAGACCGGCCTCGATGAGCGTCGCCTCCAGTGGCTGTCGCAGCGGTCGCATGTACTTCTGCAGCTAGGTATTGCGTCATCACTAGGTAATCGCTCTAGTAGAATGTAGTCATAATCTCATTAAATTGTTATTTTTATTTATTTGATACACCCGCGAAGGGTGTGACGACGAAAAAAAATTGCAATCAATTGCTAGAGCAGAGCATATTTCATCATCCCTAAGCAATCCGAGACTATGAAATTGCATCGTCCAATTAGCATTCTTTGCCCCCACTATAGTTCTCCTTGAAGACGACGGAAAAAATAAGTAAACCTGCAAAAACCGGAAATCGCCACTCTTTTTCTCTCGTTTTCTCCAACGCTGCCCACATCATTCCGCAGGCCGGTCAACCTTCCAGAAAGGCCTTTGGAGTGAGAGAGCGTGTGAAATCGAGGGACTCTCTCATTTTTGTACACTCTCTCGCCCTAACCCTGTTCTGTAGGTTTGAAATCATGTGTGCCGTCAATTCAGGGTAAATATTTTGAGAAAACGGGAGCATGAGTATAGATATATTTCGAAAATAATATGGGAGTTTCTCTGTTTGTGTAACTTCACCGTCGTGAGCCACACACAAGATGTGTTCAGATTAGGGTGCCCTAAACGATTCATTCTTGAAACTTACTAATAATAAGAAACGAAACGGCCCGACAGAGATCCGCTATTCACGTGGGGGAAAACCGCAACATTCCTATTTTTGTTGCAATATCTTCATTACTGCAAAATAAAAAGGCGACGCTCCGTTTCCTTGGGGAAATTTCGAATTGAAATAACTTTGTTTTGTTGTCGTACCACATTTCCTCGCGACTCGCATACATATTATTATCAACTTGTTTCTGAGTAAACTCTATTCATTGCCGAGTAGGCTCAAAGAACATGATCATTGAAAGACAGTTCTTTGAGCCTACTCGGCAATGAATAGAGTTTACTCAGAAACAAGTTGATTCTGAAATGTTCCATCAATCCAACGCGTTAAATCTGGTGTTCGGAAATAAAAATGTTCCCCCAGAGCGCAATGATACAATGTATCTTGCGTAGCGAAGGATCATCCAGGCGAAATGCCTATCACATAGAGAGAAGACAGACAAGAGCTCGGATAGTTCAGTGGTTAAGACATCTGCCCGGTAAGCGGAAGGCCCGTGGTTCGAATCCCGGTCTGAGCACTAATCTTTTCTGTCTTTCAATGATCACATATTATTATGCAAGAAACGCTAAAAAATTGCCATTCCTTTTAATAGAGAAAATATGAGTATTAATTATGGATATTACACTATGTTTTTATACCACTGCCTGATCCCATGAAATCGTAGCCGATGGAATTGTTTCGTTTTCAACACGAGGCAGATAGATCTCAAGGGCGGTTGACGAATTCCAACGGAGCCAAACCACGCACTATACTACCTCCTTCTTATCCCGTGTGGGAACTTCCTGCCCCTCAAAGCTCTCTTACCCAAGAACCCACACCTCGTCGCATCACTTTTTTCAGGACTCGTCAATGAGCCTCTTACTCTTCCTCCACCCGTTTTCACGCTTTAAGGGGCAGCTAACCCACAAAACCTGGCTCCTTAAGATGGTATAGTCTATACCGTATAGATATGTGTGGTAAATCTACAGTCAGCCCTAATCGAGCCGTTACTGTCGCTTTAACGATGCTGATTATCACCATTTTATCCCGAGTTTATGCATTTGAATGGCGAAATTAGCGGGCGCCAATCGTCCGCGAAGCTCGCAATTCCACCCCCGTAATGAAGTTTACGAGCGTTCTCCAGAGTGCCTTTTTTTGTTTCACCCACTTCCCATCCATCTTAGACGGAACTCTACTTGGCGAAAAAGGCAAGTCTGGTTTTCAGCGCTGGATAAATGGGTGTTTATCCGGGCTCGAGAAAGGGAGAGGCAGAGAGAGAGACACAGAGAAAGAGAGAGAGAGAGAGAGAGAGAGAGAGAGAGAGAGAGAGTATGAGCCATTTCACGGCCCAATTGACGTCCGCTGCGTGGCATTTTCGCCCGCGTTCGACCATTGGCGACTTTTTCACAACAACTTGAATTTAATCACAACCCATTTATCGCTACAAAGATGGTGAAAACTTCTCCTCAACCTCTCTCTAATACTTATTCGATGCTGGAATTACACCTGTAAATATTTGTAATCTAATTATATAAAAACCCTCTCCATTTCATTTCTCTATAGTCCAGACCAATAAATCCGTTTGTGAGACGAATAGCCATTTCCTTCCTTCTCACCAAGTCGCTTTTCCCCCACGATTCATTCGTTACCAGACACCTCCCATCCTTTCTCTCTAGACCAGACGAATCAAAATACGGGCCTGAAACGATTCGTCACTCGTCTTTCCCCCCTTCGTTTCGCATCTTACCACTTGTTTGTGAATCAATTTCTATAACTTCTCCAGAAAGGGCTCAGGGGTGAGAAAATACAGCGTTAAAAATACAGCGATAATGATTCTCTCTCTCTCAGGTTCTCCTGATCTTGGGAGGTATGAAATGGTGTGATTAATCGCAAAGAAATAACACTAATTTCTCATGTAAAAATCATAGTTGTAAACACGGTTAGAGAGCGTGCGAATTAAAATGGTCGCTCTCTTTTTGGCACGTTCTCTAGGCAATTGTTATTATAATTTTCTAGTGCTTTTCTTTGTGGTTAGTTATCACAATTTTAAAATGATACGTTACTAAACACATACCTATGTAACTCTCTTGTTTGCTCTCTCTTCTCCTTTTCTGTTTTTAGTCAGCGGAACGTTTTATTACTTCGGATGAATCTGTGTTACCTGTACTAAGTACTCCAATCCCTCCACAAAGCTTTTCTCCGTGTCGAATAATTCGCGCGCCGCCATGTTACGCACGCTCGAGTGTCGGCGCAGACTTGCCCTGCAAGCATTTCAATTTAAAAAATATTTTAATTTTAAAATTCAAATGAAAATTTACGAGGTACGCTGAAGAGCTTCTGAGACTTATTAGCTAAAAAACTATTGCAAGCCCCGCTCCATGCGAAAGTTGCTTTGAAATACTGTGCATACTCAAAGGGAAATAAGTCAACGAATCTAGACTTATGGGCTGGCCAGCGACGACTTTCAAAGTCTACGCGCCTCGCTCCCCTGCGCCGATTCGACTTTGAAGTCGTCGCTGGGCAGCTTAGACTTATGAAGTCGTTATTTCCCTCTGAGTACTAGAGTGCCAAATGTGAGACCACGCACTCCTCATTTCACACACTCTCTAGACCGGTCGATAGGCGAGAGAGAGTGTGTGAAATGAAGAGACGACATGGTCTTACATTTCGCACTCTACTGAGTACCTCGATCTCTTCCTCCACAGCATGACGTCAGCTTCCAATAAGGGTGTGTCAGTGCGGGCAACATCGTCCGTTTCCGTCTCCTCATAGGCGTAGGGACTCCTCAAATTTATAATAATAATAATTTATCTACGTCCGAGGCGCAACATGATTTGAAATTTTACAAGAAACAAGGGGAAGATATGGGGGGGGGGCTCTCCGAATTTTACTTGGGATGGTTTTAATTTGCAAAATTTAGCTGCGTTCAGGGGCATCGAACCATCGTCGAATGGTAGCCACATAATTCCACAGGCCGGTCAACTTTACGGAAAGGCCTTTTGAGTGAGAGAGCATGTGAAATCGAGAGGAACTCTCTCACTTTTGCGTACTCTCTCGCTCCAACCCTGGTCTGTACGTTTGGAATCATGTGTAGCCCTTGCATTTCGTGGTATTGCACATTGATTGCATTCTGGCGCGATTGCAGGAAGCGAACGTGCCTTGCCACAGTATATTCTTGAACATTTCTATTCATAACATACACGCCCCCTCAACTTTCTTCCGAGAAACAATGCACCCGGGGTTCCTGGGTACACGATATTTATATCCCGCCACTGTTTTCCCGTCGGTCTCTGGCCATCTCATCGTTTCGGGTCGGTCTCATAAACGGAAGAGCCAACTAGGTCCCATAAAAGCCCGATTCAAATGAGTGTGGGATGGACTCTGCCGGGAAAAGGACGAATGTATCTATGGCGACTCGAGATGGGCCCATTAGATCCATCTTTCCGCTATATGAATTGACTCATTGCATGCCTAGTTCCTTATTCATGGTGTAGGCTGTGCCTCTCCCAAGTCTTCAGTTCTAGACGACGGGTCAGTTTAGTCCGAAAGGAGGGGAGTCACTAGTTGAGAATGAGAGAGATTTGAGGCGAAAAGCCGGCCTGTTTATTCGTTCTTTCGACAAGAAGACTAGGAAGATACAGAGTCGTACATCATTACGAATCGATGTTGCCACTTGCGCCGTTTCGAGACAGTCCGAAGTTCAGAAGATTTTCGGGCCTGTTTCCGACCACTTTTGAATAGTTTTGCCGTACATATTATCATTGATTGTGGACTCGCTGAGTGACCTTAATTGCCTACCCTTGTTATTTGTTTGCATTAGCATGATTGTGGCACGAACACTGATTCCGCCTCCACCAAAAATGCTAAAGATCAATATCGCCCGTTGTAAAATGAAGATTTAATATTGAAAAGACATCAAATAGTGGTGTGATCGTTGAGAGACTAAGTCGTTCGTGACACGGGAAAGTTATTCATTCGAATTTCGTCCTTTAACGCCATATTTTCCGGTAATTTTCCCTCAAATGGTCACACGATTCCGTCTGGTCTCTCTCGGTATCTCAAGGCGAATAACATTGACGGGAGAGTCAGAGAATCGGCGCGGAAAGAGCCATTTATCCACCACTCCCCCACCCTTTCCCCCCTTTTCGACTTCCCCCAAGCTCTTGATGTCGACAAGTTCTAGAGGGGTTTTTGTTTCTCTGGTCGAGAGACTCTGGAACATTCGCCGATAGGGAACGAATAGAGTTTTTCGTTCTATCTTCATTTCGCATACATAGACCTCAACATTTCTTGGAGAACGGTTATCCAACCTCCTCTTTCTACGCGCTCTCTCTCCCCGAGACGAGAGAGCGCGAAGCAGCAGGATCTATAAAAACGGAAACATTGTAGAATAGTTCTACTAGCATATTTGATCTCAATGTACTATTTCGTCCAATTTTTGATTGTGACGCGTGAAATGTGATTTGAATTTCTAAAAATATGACCGTATCTCTCCCAGTTTGTTCCGCTTTCTCAGCGCGCACAGCATCCAATTGGCACCATGCCAAGAAGTTCTCTCGTTGTCTGACCCTCTCGTTTGGCGCGCTCTCTCGCCATCTCTCTCTTTCTCTAACTCGTTCTCGCCGACTCTGTTTCGAATGCTGTGGCGCGTGATCGAGTATTTTGCGACGTTGAGTATCGCGGCACTCAACTCAGCGCCCATTACTTCCAGCTCCGCAATTACTTTTATATCCCAAAGAACTCGCTCGAAATTGCTCAAAATAAAACTATTCTCGAAATAATGCAAAAACTCACGTTGCTTTCACTGTTATTTCCCTAATTTTCTCACGATTAAAAGTGACGAATCTGATATTTTTCTTTGCGACTTTCACTCAAAATCATAATTATTAGTTTCCCTTGTCCCTCCGCCACCAACGATGTTTCCAAACAGCATGAGACATGAGAGAGTTTTTTTTCTCTGTCCATATATACCCCCATACTGAGTCAGTATTACTGACCCAGGCCTTCCCCCATGACTGGCTAATCGTCAACGCCTCAGCATTCAGACGACGAGCTGTCAAGTTTTCACCCACTCCTCACGTCTTTCCAGACGACATCCAGAAATATTGACCCTCTCTCTCTTTGCCTCTCTCGCGCCTGACCCCTTTATGGAGAGGGTTGTCATTTACTAGTTATCTAGTTATAGATGGAGTGTGCGTAAGCGGCTGTCCGTTACCACTTTTCCCGAAGCCACAACACATCATTTATTACAAATTGACTCCTTCCTCCCCCATACCCTTGCATGCATAAAACCGATTCTCTAGCCCCCACAGTTATTTTTTTCTTTTACGCGAAACTTTGGCGTCGTAAATAATGAATGGACCATTTCGTGTAGAGTTGAGAGGCTCACCCACTTTCACTCTAGAATCGCCGATTGCCGGACTAGCAAATGGTGGTCGGCTAGTGGCCGCCCACTAGCCGACCACCATTTGCTACTAGTCCGGCAATCGGCGATTCTAGAGCACTGTATCTCCTGGCCACTTTCTGGAGATTTTGTGTGGGAGGTGAGACACAATCGTGACTTTTGCTAGACCCCCGCGAATTGTTCTCTTTTTTTCCGTGGCGATTATCGCGCGTTTGCTCTCTCTCACTCTTTTCTTGCTTCCCTTCTCATTCTCACTTCCTTCTGTCTGTCTTTTTTCCGGTTTCCGGATTCGTGTGTCTTGTCGCTTAGCGATTTTGGACTTTTCCTACGCACACTCTCAAGAATTCACGACATGCGCGACAGAAAAATTTCTGCTATGTGTTGCCCCCAGAATGTCCTTTGTATTTTCTGGGGTTTGTAACATATGTTGGCTATAAGAAGTTATCGTCATCTCATATTTCGTACTCTATTATTCCGTGATGGCACTTTTGGGATCTGCCGTTTAGCAACCCTCAATATATTTTCCAGGATTTCTCGTTTCAGAACATTCAGAATTATGTTCGAAAAAAAGAGAAATCCTAAAAATTGGCAAGTTTTAGAATATTCATAATTATTTTCCTTTAGGTCCCTAAATGGCAGTTTCAAAACGCACCATCACAAGATTATTGATTTTAGAAATTAAAAAAAATTCTAATTTTAGATTTTTCTCGTTGCAGTCACAATGGCTAAATCTCGGCCACCGCCCGTTCAGCGCCAGAAACCGTGCGAGCTGCGAATAGACATCGAATGTAAGTTCATTTTCGGGGTATGCAAATCAGTGTGGTAAATTCTTTAATCATTACTAGAGCAATACAGTAAATGTATGATCGCGCCTGGATCAAGGCAAATACTCTAAATACCAAGCAAATACTCTAAATACAAATACCAGTAATAAAGAAATTTATATTTTAATGAAATTTGAAAACAATTGCAGTATGAGAAGCGGATACAGTAAGCAAAACTTTAAATTATCGATTAAGCCTGCCCATCATCTTCCTGCTCGCTTGACCTACCGGCTTCGTCGATGGGCGAGCCATCGCCCTCCATGCTCGACCCCAACTCCCTTTCTCCCCTGGTGCGCCCCTTTCTGTCTTTTACCATTTCAAAAAATCAAGACAATTGTGCATTGCGTGCAATGTTTTCTGTCGTTTGCCACGCAACAATCGCTTTTAGTACCCACTCATACACGCCTCTTCGAATGAGAAAACGACGGACACGAACTCACCACGACGTGGTAGCACGGCCTCCGGCGCCAGTGGCGCCAGCAGTGGGCGCGGCGAGAGCACCTGCGCCAACGGGCGCCGCATCGGCGCCGATGGGCGGCGACGGCGATCGATCTGGGCTGCCGCCCAGACGCTTCAGCAGCTGCGAAAAGCGCGACAGCGAGGCGGCCGACGCGGTGGGTGTCGATCTGTAGGCAAAATGGAAGAAAACTAGAAAACAAAAAAATCGTTTTTTTCCATTGAAATCATCTCGTTTTTCAATGAAAATCTGTTATTTCCAGGCTCTCGCTCGTTCATACCTCTGTCGATGCTCCGAAACACTGCGTTCTCCTTCTCCGGCGGCGGCGCCGGCGCCGCGGCCGGCGCCTCCGGCCATGTCGGAGGTGCTGCTGCTGCTGCAGCCGGGGGCGGAGCCGCCTTGCAGCACCACGACCTGCGACCGGGCAGGGTGCAGCTCATCGCAAACCGCTCGGCGTCTCAAGATAGGAGAGATCGGGGGAGGCGGGAGAGGTAAATAACAAGCTAGTTAATAGTTTAAAAATATTCTTGTCGGCCTTCACTCACCGATTTGGCATATTTTATTTAATTATTCTTGTCCTCTAATGCGCCTCACATGATTCCAAACCTACAGACCAGGGTTAGAACGAGAAAGTGTACAAAAGTGAGAGAGTCCCTCTCGATTTCACACGCTCTCTCACTCCAAAGGCCTTTCTGGATGGTTGACCGGTCTGTGGAATGATGTGGCCACAACAAAATTTGCGAACATTTTCGGATAATTTGCCATGCTTTTTTAAAAAAAAACTACTAATTCCGAAACCAACGGCGTTTTTCACCGGCATTCCCAATGGAAAACACATACAAATAGAGACAAAGTGTTCAAGATGTCGTTATCGAAGTATCATCTCTTACTTACTCAAAAAATATACAGTACCGTTGCTACGCAATTTTTAGTTTCAAACGTGTTATCTACCCTACACACAGAGAAAAATGTATAAATCCAGCCCCATCATACAAATGTATAACATGTAATACATTTATCATATATTTTCATGTATGATGGGCCTGGATGTATACATTTTTCTCTGTGTGTAATATACGGTAATTTACAGGGAGGAGTACAAGAAGATGGCGCTCGCGTGCTACGCCGTTGTCTGTTGCGTTGGCGCCTATGCACTATTCTCCTACGTCGCCTTCTTTATGAACGGCTAGGATACGGTAGAGCTAATCGATATGCTTATGGTCGCCGACCCCAAGTTTAGTGGCCAGAATGTGTTTTCTAGGATAGTCGGAATGATCTTGGTGACAACTCAAAATGGGGATTCTGTCCGCTCAACTTGAAAAGGCAGCAACAATATTCGCACCATTCATCTCACGATCCTGATATTCGAAATCGAGTGATTGGATCCCTATTCCATCATATTGACACATCCATCAACGACTGTATTATATTGTTGATTAATTATTGGCGTTTTTTCTCTCTTTCGAGCAATACGTACGAACAGACAAATTTGAACGGCCGTTCTTTCATTGAGCCAGTGAAACACATCTGAATCGCGTTATAACGTTATTTTATAGAATTTCGAGAAAGGTGTGTCCGCTGGATGCTGCGAAACATTATTGCCGAAAATTCTGAGAGAATGTGCAAAACTGAGAGGCTATCAAATATAGGACAATCAAAAACTCTCTCACCCACCCCCATTTCCGTGTGTTCTCCGATCACTAGGATACATAAAGAGAACGGGTTGCCTAGTGATGACGCAATATCCCACCTCGGACTCCTTGCTCCCTCGTTTCGCCGCTCCAAGAAGGGACTCTGCACGTTGAGATGCATGTAGTTATCAGGCGCGGACGTCTTGCGTGTGATCGGGCGACGATTACGGTACGAGTCCTCCGATCCCATGTGGTCCGTCCTGAGTATTATGTGGTGTGCTCGGTAAGAAACGTCGCTTATCGTTTTTTTTGAGAGCGATGATAAGTGGTGTGATAAGTGGCATTCGTCGCCCTCACCGTATGTTGGGCAGGAACTGCATGACGCCGCGCGGGTGGCTGCAATTGCGCGTCGAAATGCCCGACATTCGTCCTGAACACAAAGAGATGGTGCGCCCAATTCGGAAACGTCGCCTTTCGTTTTTTTGACAGCCGTGATAGTGGTGCGTCCGAGTGGGAAACGTCGCCCTCACCCTCGGTCGAGTCTGCATTCGTCGACGCGTCGTCCGAAAAGCAGCCGCCGCCCACGTCCTGCTGCTGCTGCGGGTTGTTGAGCACCCTCTGAAAGATCAAAGATCAGACTAAGAAATAAATATTCGATTTGATGTTACCATTCCCGATTCTCGTCACCGTTTTGCTACGTTTGTATGACCGAGTGAGGAGAAGAGTTAATATTTATTTTATGACCAAAGTTTCAAAAATCAAAACTACGATTTACAAAAAATCCACGAAAGATCAAAGATCAACCTGGAGACTCTTGATGGATTTGGCTGCATTTTTAAGCTCCTCAATGCCCGCGTAGACCTCATCGACGAGAAGTTCCTCCTCGGAGGAGGGAGAAGAGTGGCGAGACGCCTGTGGTAGGGATGAGAGTTCGGAAATCGTTTTAGGTTATTTATTTATGTATATATCTTACATCATATGGGGCCATGAGTGTACGAGTAACAATGATATTTAGGAATGAGGGGGGGTTCGCTTTGTTCTGTTCACTGTCGACTTTCGAGTGGTAAATTAAAAAAAAACTCTGGTAAATCGAAAACCGCGAATTCCCATTTACAAGCAGAAAAGTAGGGTTTTGTGTGCGCTTGGGAAACGTCGCGTACCCTCGACGCTAGGCGCGGCAGCGAGTCGAGCAGCTGCCGGATCGTGTCGATGTCAAACTGAAAAACGGTGGTGGTGGTGGTGTGATCGTTTTGGCAAACGTCGTCTGTTGAAAATTCGACAACAGTCGATTTGGGAAACATCGGCGCCCGTCTCACCTCCTGGCCGCCAATTTCGACGGAAGGCTCGCTGTTCGTCTTCCGCAGTCGAGTAGTGTCGGGAAAGACCGAAGAGCGACCCGTGCTGCGCTCCCTAAATAACTGACGCGATAAGCCACTCTCAAATTCGCTCTTTATTCATTCATTCCGTCAGAGTATCGCATACAAGAAAGTTAACTGTGAATGGGGGCAAGAAACGGATGTCCGTCGACGTAGTCGAATCGGTTTTATGCATGGCACCAAGGGATATGGGAAAAAAAGGGTCACATCCAATTCTTATACCATTCACTAGTCAATGTCAAGCAATTACTCTAAAGATGACCTCTGGAGGTTATTATTTTAGAAAATCCATTTTCAAATTATATAATAATATGTAAATAACGAGTATTTATTGTTACCTCGTGCCGGATCTCCTGCCTGACGGTGGTCGATGCTTGGGTGCGGGTGGGAGGATGCCGCTGCCGTACAGATTGCATGCCGAACGACGTCTCAAATAGAATTATTGTGTCATTCAAAAACTCATCAGTCTCGGCCCATTTTGAATTAGTCCCTCTTCGCAACACACTATTTCCATGAAGGCTGGTGTAAAGTAATTTAGCTGCGTTTGAAAATGCAGAATTAAATAACTTGAAAAATGTGTACTCGTTGTGTGCCGCGCAGTTAGTGTATATCTAGTTGTTTTTTTTCGTACACACAAATAATAAATATTGAGGAAGAATTTGAAGAAAAAAATGTTACTCACCGTGGATGATGTCTCAGACTTCTCGTTGATGGAGAGACCGTGGCAGACCGTTTAGGAATCCTGTGATAATAAAGGGATATTAAATTTGAATAAAGAATCGCATAGACTCGCCAGAAAGGGGTGCAAGTTGCTGATCAGTTAATTGTTTTTCCTCGTACAACTCAATAATGTAATGAATTGCTCTCTCTCTCCCTTTCTCTCTCTCTCTCTCTCTTCTCACCTCGCTGGCGGATATGGATGCACATCCGAGTCCGTCGACGACGAGTCATCATCCGCATCGTTTGGATGCAGCGCCAGTCGTGACATGGACCGGTTTTTAGACGACTTCCGACTCTGACAAATCCCGGTTTTGTCAAATCCCGGCTCTGCCTTGTTCAATGAGGGAGAGTTCTGAAAATACATGGAGTGCAGCTGAACTCAGGGGGTGAGTCAGAATGAAGTGCTTTTCTGTGGACGTGCGAAATGTGACACCACCATGGTCTCTTCATTTCGCACTCAATGTCAGAAAAAAAGTATCTAGGAGCAAGATACGAAGTGAGCATTTACTTGTAAGTGAAATGTCTTATATTTCAGTTACTATCGCTCACACGAATGTGAACCTGTTCATGTGTCCTGATCCTACTCAGAGAGATGAGAGAGTGGGCAAAATGAAGAGATCGTGATCCCACATTTCGCACTCTAGTGGACAGGCGTAACAAATCACGACGACGGAAGGATGACAAAAAGGTGGAAGTTTCGTGATTTATCTGCATTTGTTCAGAGAGAACGACAAGAAATTTGAAGTGCTTTAGAGTCACCGGTGGTCGAACCAGGATAATGTATCGATCGGCTAGCGATCGCCCGATGGCAGGTCGAATCATCGATACTATGATTCCTTAATACACAAACACCCAATTATAAAAAGTGGAACAATAGAAATTCCATTGTTCCACTTTGCATAATTGGTTTTTAGTGTATCATTAAGCCCTAATTCGTACATGCTACTGTTCCGGCCGACCACTCCTCGGACCACATATGATTTTAGGGTAAATGAATTATTTGGCGATACATAACACGATATTAAAAATTCAAAGCTAGGCTCAACGTTGAATGTAACGGAAGTACCAATGGGTTATTTATGTTCATTAAAGATCATGCAATTCGTGGGCATTAGCGTTGTGCAATCTAAAATTAGCGATATGTTTCTCATTCTAAGTAGTTGGGATGCCGGTTCGGTGTTTTGTATTCTGGCATTTTGAGCGTGAGATTGATAATGTGGCTGATAATAGTCAGAAAGTAAAAAAAGAAGCTGCGGAGGGTGTTCACAACACTGAACCGAATCTCTAGTTTCTAGTCAGCAGTGCGTAAAATCTCGTGAAAGAGGAGCGGAAAGTGGTTGATTTCGAAAGTAATGACACTTTCTCTGGAGAAAACGACGTCAAAAGAGTGCCCCAGGCTAGTGCTACATCCTTTGTGAAATGGAAGCTATGGATAAGACGAATGCATGAAATATGGAGGTAAATGTAGGAAGTGATTTGCAAAGTCAAAAGATGTATTTTCGGAGAAACAACAGCCTCCAGAGAACCGATTGAATACACTAAGAAGCGCGTTTCAAAGTTAGAAAAGTAAATTTCAAGAGAGGTGTCGAGTTTGCGTGCAAAATTGATGCATCGTGTAGTTGACTTTGAACAGCATTAGAACATTTTAAGTTGAATTTGCGAAAAGTGTGGAGAGCGGGAGGGATCATCTAAATTTCGTGTTTTTACAGCCTAGTTCCTGTGCATTTCAATGCGAAATTGATGCGCCGGAGGGAGACTTGGTGCAGCGCCAATAACAATCCTGCCTAGAGCACAATCAGAAGCAGTGGCATAATAGCAGGCGAACGGATGTGATGGCAGGCACACCTGGGGACAGAGAGAGAGAGAGAAAGAGAGAGAGAGAGAGAGAGAGAGAGAGAGAGAGCGCGGCAGACGCGAGAGAGCGTACGAACTCGAGAGAGCGAGCGCGACTAGCCAACGAGCGATTGACCACAACAGCGCTTTACATCAGATGAGTGATCTGGGCTCTCGAGGGGGCAGAGACGCAGAGTAGCTATCGCCACGACAGTTGCTCTTTTAGTGTGGACGGCTGCAGGTGAGTGTGTCCGTGTCTGGCTTCTCTGGTCGCTCTCGCCTTGTGATTGCTGAAAGGGCACTTTGGAAGTGATCTCGGGTCTATTCAACGTCATCCCAAGAGCCGGTCAACTCTATAGAAAGGGGTTTTTGGAGTAAAAAAGTGTGTAAAATCGAAAGGAACTCTCTATCACTATTGTACACTTTTCCACCCTGGCCCCTTTCTGCAGGCTTGGAATCAGCTACTGGGGACCGTGGTAAATCGTTTCATTGGCCAGTCAGACTTACAGAGGTCAGATAGCCTCACAGGTGCCGGTCAGAAGGCTAGGGAAAATGTAGTACATGCGTTGCATTCGGGTTGCCGAACATTTTGAAGTTTTCTCCATCCGCCATCAATATCCCGACGATGATCTCTCTCTCTCGCAGGTGCTCTCTTCTATCTCCACTCATCACAAGCGACAAGGAAAAGAGAGAAACTGAGCATGCAAAAAACAGGGTTGAACATGAGTGCCGTTAAGTGGAGGGGGGAGGAGGGAGGGAAGCAAAATCCCTGAAAGTATTAACCGTAAAATAAGAAGTTGGAGTGCATCTTTGTGTGAACGAGACGATTCTGAGCATGTTATCATTCGACCCGTATAATCCGTTAGAAGTTCGCGAACAAGAAAAGATGGGGGAAAAGTTCACGAACTTCTCACGGATTGTGAGGGTCGATTATGTGTTCTGAAATTGTGGGATGTGCAGCTTCCGTACTCGTCTCCGGCAGGATCCCTGTTTGATTCCAAGGTAGAAACGCAGTCAAGCAGAATTGGTTTTGGAGTGAATCAAGGGCGAGATTCTCACTTTGGTACTCTCTCTATTGTCTTGACGTATGGAGGTTTGGAATCATTATAAGTCCGTTCGTCAAAAATGAGGCTGAATTTACAGTGATCCGGAGAGAATAACTAACTGTGCATATAAAAATATCGGATGCCTCCAAGTTCTGGATAAAGAGGAAACGCGAACTTTCTCGAGACCCCAGAGACTGTACCGTCGTCGAGAAGACGACAAACTGGACGTGCCGAAGGTTTCGTGGAGAGAGATATCAAGGAGTACAAGGATACGGTACTGTTGTGGATCTCAGAAGCCGTCGCTCTCCAGAAGGCTAAGCAGGAGCTATAGAACGATCGATGGAAGCAGTTCTCGATTCAGCTAGTGCCGTTACGTTATCTCCAGCAGCGCAGCGATCGAGGATAGAGTGAAGGAGTTCTACACCGACCACTTCCGATCTGAGAGACCAGTCCTCTTCGCCTCCAAGTGGTGAGCCCCTTCTCAAAATCCCCTCGTAGGTACGCACAGCCATAGCGAGGACGAAGAAGGATGGAGCTGCCGGACAGGGTGGATATCCGGCCAAATGCTACGCCTCGGAGGCCTCCTCTGCACTCGCGCCTTGCCACGCACTTCAGTCGCTACCTCTCAGAGCTTTCCCACTCATTGGAAAGGTTCCAATTCCATCCTCATCCACAAGAAAGGAGACAGATCCAACCTCGAATACTGCCGTCCCGCTGCCCTCCTCTCAATCCCCAACAAGATCTTCACCAAGAGACCGGTGATGAAAATTGAGCAGATCCTGGACGAGGCTCAACCCGTCGAACAAGCTGGATTCAGGAGAAGATTTGGCTGTCTGGATCACATTCTCTATCGCGAGTACCACCTGCCCCTCGGTCTCGTCTTCGTCGATTACTGTAAGGTATTCGACTCCGTGGAAGTGCAGACATTCCTCAACGCCCTCTTTCGCTCTGGAGTGGACTCCTCGTGCGCTCACTGTCTCGAAGCTCTCAACTCCAGCTATTATACCGAGTTGGGGCCGTGTGACCAACCCGTGCGAATTCCGATCGGCAATAGAATCCGCCAGGGAGACACAATCTCACCCAACCTGTTTATAGCGACACTGGAAGACTGTATACGAGACCTCGACTAGGAGATGGAAGGAATCTGCATCAATGGGAGGCGCCTCTCGCATGTCTAGTCGCGGATGACATCATTCTGCTCGGCTCCGACACATCTTCGCGGGAGAGGATGCTGCCAGAACTGGCGGAAGCAGGATAATCGATCGGATTGACGATCAACAGGAAGAAGACACAACTTATGAGGAGCGTATGGTGCCCAGGCCCAGATATCGCTCTTCACGGAGAGACCTTCGTGGAGACTAACGCTGGAAGAGAGTGGAAGAGAGCTACGAGCGATGGATCTATCGAGACGTAACTGAGAAGGAGGAAGAGAGCAGACTGGGCAGCCTACGGAAGCATTAGAGAAGTTACATCCATGCTGAAGGACACCAAGCTCCGCGCTTCGCTATTCGACTCTCACGTCCTTCCCGCTTTGTGCTATGCAGCCGAGTCGTCGCTTCTCTCGAATGCAGCCATCTCCTACATGCATACCACACACAGAGTACTCGAAAGATCGTTGATCGGCACGAATTTGTACACGATGCACCAGAAGAAGCGCCGCAGCTCCGTCGGCAGTCACTCCTCACTGACCCGATACGCTACGTCAAACGGGCGAAGCATCGATGGGCCGGACACGTGCTTCGACGAGACGACGGCAGATGGTCAAAGACAGTCACGGAATGGTTCCCCCCTCCCGATCTCCGCAAACCTCCAGGAAAGCGGAGGGATTCGATCGTGGAATATGTGATGATTTCCACGATCGTATCCCTCCAGTATTCAAGGACGTATTACTCGATCGTCCTCGCAGCGACATCCCTACAAACATTGGACTACGCGCGCTCGCGATAAAGAAGAGTGAAGGAATTGTGATCCACACGACAACGGCCGATGAAGATGGATCTTCTAAGCATCTAACTAAGTATCCCAAAAAAAATGAAAAAAAAATATTTTGAGGGTTCCTATACGCCCTTTCCAAAACGTGTGATCTCCAATAACTTCTTCATGCAGCTTAATGATTTATCACGTTAGACAATAGAGTACAGATGAGGATAAGTCGGCATTCTTCAC